>AMYF01000033.1:0-555369 GCA_000315175.1 Herpotrichiellaceae sp. UM238 | reverse complement strand
GGGGGGGGGGGTCGCTCGTCACTCACTGCTCACCAAGGTGAATGTGCTCCAAGTCCTCTTCAATTATAGTTCTGCCTGCTGCCTGCCTCATGTGCAGAAAGGGGCGCCGTGTCGCAGTCTATCCTCAAACAGCAATCGACGATGACAGAGTATTAGGCGCTCCAGTTGGAACGACTCGGACCACAACCATTCAGGAAGACTCGAGGGCGCCAAGTCGGGGTGGTTTATAGGTCGCTGGACGCGGTCAGGCAGGGGCCCATGTCCACTTTTGAGCATAGTATCAGAGTGTTCTTGGCAGTATTTATAATAGCAAGGACATATTGAAGGTCGACATTGACATTACATTCTACCTCTGACATTGCCTTCTCTTGCCATCATGAAGAGGCTTGCTCTATGTGTTCGAACATGTATATCTCAACAGTATCATCCCGACATGAAATGAACCTTGCAAACTTTTTTTTCAGTGACCTTTCCCATATTTAACGCAGCAGTAGTGACCAATTCGTGTCACCTCAACAAGCAACAGGGGCAATTTCTTCTCAAAATTTGTTTGCCCTTCTAATGAATGGTAGCAAGCACAGTCAAAGTTGTTGTGCTGAACGATATTGTCAAGCTCATAAGGTCATTCCTGCATACACTTTTTCCTCGTCTGGATCAAGATGGTATCAACGTGGCCAATAGACACACCGCAAGAGATGCAATCAAGATCCTCGTCACCAGAATAAGAAGCCAGAGCACCTGTATCACCAAATCAGACCGCAAGGCGTTGAAAGGTAAAATTCGTGTGATCAGAATAAGACTGCGGAAAGTCGACAAGTGATGGAAGGACTGGTCGGCTGCCGTAAAGAGTAGTACCGGCGTGCCCTGCACTGTGAGAAGCAGATTTCATTGGCAGGCGGCGAGCACTAGGAGGGCTGCCCTCGAATGGGTCCGAGATGCTTCGATTGAGACCAGATGCAAGCCGATCAGGAGCGATGGTGAGCTCAGATTCAGCACCTCGAGTCCCTCTATCAAATTGGGAACATTGTCTTCGCTGACGCTCTCGATAGGCTTGACCTTCGCGAGGAGCATAAAGACCTAGCACGAATCTGTCAGCAGTATTCGCAGCATTTGGAAGCTTTGACGCATAGGATGTGTGCGCTCACTGATCGGAGAGGATTCAGATGACGATGAAAAGAGAAAGAAGTCCTCGAAATGGACGTTTTCTTCAAGCAAGGCAACACGTTTGTTGAATGCGATAGCATTTCGGGTCTGGGCAGGCTTCGTGTAGGTGCCACCAGCTTTCTGATTTCGAGGCGGTGGGACGTTGTAAGGGCCTTGGGCAAAAATGCAGTCTGCTGGGGTTTTGGGGGACTCAGGAAGGTACAGACCAACATGCTCGGCATTGTCGCATGAGCGCTTCAGTTTGGCCTGGTTGTCTGGCTTTGGGAACTCTTCTTCTGTCGCGGCATCGGGACCTTTGCCAGTGCGGTAAAGCTGCAAACGGTCAGTAATAGCTATTGCTGTGATAAGGAGATGCCCACCTTGGGCCGAAAATCAGGTCTTTCCAGCATGACAGAGGAGTTGCGGAATTTCTGAATGAGACAATCTCGGCCCTGGATAGCTTGCATCTTGTCAGCGTGCGGCCGTAAAATGGGTATGTGACCAAGACTCACTGGCATAGGATATCTCGGCGATTTTATCGGACTGGAAGAGATTCCACTTCTGGCCGGCACGGGCTTTGGCAAACGGGACAATAGCAATTGGGTCCACGAAGTTGATGAAAGCATAGCCAACATTGCAGTTGTTGGCGAAGTCAATCCGAAGATACATGAAGTCGTACTGACCAAACGAAGTCTCATCAAGCAACCTCTTCAGGTTGGCTTGGTTGACCCGGTTCGGGATGTTTCGTAACATTATCTGCATTGTGTTTAGTAGTGAAGGTCGGCGGTTGAAGCTACTCACAGTAGTGCGCACATCCTGACCAAGCATGATCTTCACGATATCGACGACGTTGTGGGTAGCGCTGACATTGGTTCGGTTTGAAGCTTCAGGCTGGAGAAATGCCATCACATCCCGAGTGTGCTGGTCACTGTCGAAATATGGGCTTGAAAGGCCAATGCCATTTGGTCCTGGTGGCTGAATCACGTCTGGTGCGTGTGGTATGATCGTGATACGATAGCCCTACAATGATCAGTACACCAATATGACATTTCCATACAAAATATACCAAAAGCAATGCCATAGAGAGCTGAGTGACGTTGGTTCGAGCGTCAAACCATTCGACGCGAAATGACATGACAGCATTATGCAGACTTTGGACAGTGTGAAAAGCCTTGACCTTGCCACAGGCCTTGCAAGCTTGGAACACATCATCGCTAGAGATAGGCGAAACTCGAGTACCAACGTCAACGACGCTGACAATGTACTGGGAGATATGGTTCGAGACAGGAGCAGTGGGCTGGCCTGACATTCGTGCGAGATCTTTTGGAAAGAGTCTGTAGCATTGAACCGGCTGGTTGTAGAAAATGAAGTCAACAGTCAGAAACAAAGCTTGCTTGGCTTCTTCCTGATCGAAAAACTCGACAGAGAAGATCCCTTTGCTAAGGTCTTGAGCATTTATGTTGACGATTGAGCTGAAGTTCTAAAAGTTTCAGTGAATTTGCTGCTTAGGTCATCGACTGTGGCTCACCTTGTAGGAGATAGCGATATACTCGTATAGTGAGGGTACAGAATTGCCGCGAACCCCAGTAACAACGAAAGCTCGAGTTGGTTGCTTATCATCCGTTGTGAAAGTGCCATATTGGAAGATTGCTTTACTTGGGACGATGGCAGGTCTCTTCTTAGGGACTGAGCCAATGACGCCAACGTTTTTCTGCAACGATGCCATTAGAAAAGGTCCTCCAGGACTGGTAAACGGGAAGGTGTCCGAATCAGAGTTCAAGATGGGGTCCCTTACAAGACAAGGAGTCTGTCCCTGGTCTCTTATACCAACTCGTACATTGTGAGCAAATGAAGCGATGTCCTTGGGCGTGAAATCTTCAGCAGTTGGCGAAAGTCTACTTGGAATGGCGACGGGAGCGACTGAGAGGTTTCGTCGTGTTGCAAGGTTGGAATTGGAGCTGGAGCTGTCCAGTATTCAGCATCAATTTTCGTTGAATAAATACAAAGATACCTACTTAGTAAGTTCGAGCTTGGGAATGCCTGAACCATTTTCCAAGCCATCATACCCAGCATCAGGAGACATGACCGTTGGAATGGTAGAAGGTGTTCCATGACGAGTCCGTGTGCCTCCAGATGGTGGACTTGATGAGATGTTGACAGCAGGGGTGTTTGCAGCCATATTAGATTCTGCAAAGTGTGAAGGTCAGCAGCGTGCTCATTTCTAGTGGCGAATGAGCCATGTCTGATATCTTGCAATAGTTTTGACGTGGACATCACGGAGCACATTTTGACAGCTGATGCCTTAGCTCGAGGCGTACAATTTCTGGAAGAGCCTCTGAGGATGCCCGACCTCAAGGACGAAGTCCACTTACTGTTGACAAGTTGATGTTCTCAAAGACTGGCAAGAAGGTGTTGTCAAGACAAAATTGAGTATGGCAATGCAGCTGATTCGATAGTGTAAGGACTTGATAGCCACGAACTGATGGTACAAGAGGTCGAGAAAATGCAGCCAGAGGATAATATGGTTTCAAAGAGTTCAAGAGGTCGAGCAAAGAAAGAAGCTGACAGGAGGAAGGTGGGTTGCTCATTGCCTTAGACGAGGCAGTCGCTACTGCATCTTCTTGAATATCGTGAAAGTGGTCTAAGACAGATGCCTGGTGGGCACTTCTTCGACTAGAAGCCTCTGGTTGGTCTGCGAGCGCACTATCAAACGCTACCAATGTCACTCGGTGGTGGAAAATTATCTGTCGCCGATAAGAGAGTTGGCGGAAGGTATTGGATTATCTGTAAGGGCTTTTATTGGCTCAAAGCGCCTGTCTACCAGCCTCTTGTCGAAAAGAAAAGTCTCGATCTTCGCCGCTCTGCCTCGCACTAAGCCTTGACTTGGGATAATCGCCACGAGGCAATGGGAACCAGGCGGGTAAACCACGGGCGGGAACATTTCGAGAGGTGTACATGGGGTCTTTGTGGTTCTCACAGAATGGTGAAGATGATGCGATCAAGCGGGCGATCTTGCCGCGGGCTATTGGTCTCAGACCATCTAAATGCCAAATGTTAGAATGTGCCTGCCACTATGACAATGTGGGCTTCCGCCATCGAGCTATGAGGTGTGCAAATGCTTGAGTATCATCGCAACAACTGGCTTAGCGGTGTGATTGCAGAGTTGATCCAAAGTAGTTGGGCACTCGCGCAAAATATTTTGATACCCATCGACAGCTGGAAAAGGCATTACCTTGACTAAGTAAGTCACAGTCATCGCTTAAGACGGCATTAGAGGCACACGTTGAACAATAACCAACAATCGACATATGTCAGGCTCACTTGTGCCATTGCAGACGCCTAAGGGGAAAGACGGAGTTGTTGGCATAATTTTACAGGATACGTACAAACGGAGAGCATGTCAGCGAGAGCGATAAATCACATCCTCCCGTCTTGAACCCTGAGCGCCGGTAAGGTTAGCGGCTTGGCAGCAACGTTTCATTCAAGTGACAACAACATCAAGTTGACGTTTGGCCGTCTTGCATCAAATACATCTTGCGGAAGCTTGCGTTGAAGCTTGTGCAACAGGATTCGGGGCATTCAGTGTTCGACAAGTACATGGTCTTAGTATATGAAACATCGACGAGCGCAACGAAATCTGGGGCCCCTGAATCGCGAAGATTTCCAGCCCCGTCGCGGCGCAAGAGCCCTTTGGTGAAACAATGCCCGAAGACCTCGAGTAAAACAGGCGGGCTTGATACTCGCGCGAGATAGAAGGACACTATCGCAGACGAAGTAATCACTGTTGAACAGCTTTAAACAGTCAACAAAATGCCATCGATCGCGCGCTTTCGCAGCGATCCCTCGACGGTCCTGAAGCAAATTGTTCTTTCTCCATCGGATGATGACTATGTGGATCAATTGATTCCGTCGATTCGCGAGTATAGCCACGGAAACAGAACGGCTCACCTCCTCCACGAGTTGCAAACTTTTGCCGCAGAGAAGGAAACTGAGATCGAGCGGCAGTGTAACACAAACCATCAAGGCTTTGTGGACTCAGTGAATCAGCTGCTACGCATTCGAGAAGGTACTGTCCACCTGACGAACGAAATCTTGCAACTCAACCAGGAGATCCAAACTAGCACTGAGGAGTTAGTGGACCAGAAGAAAGCGCTTGTAGAGTCTCGTGGCGTGCGGCAGAATATTGATGAAGCCAAACACGCATTGAAAGACTGCCTGGAGGTGCTAAAACTGGCAAATCAGGTTGAAGATCTTCTCAATCAGAAGAAGTACTATGCAGCGCTGCGAGCTTTGGACGAATTACAAAATGTCCATCTCTCAGCGGTCACTCAATACAAACTCAGCGAAATCATACAACAATCAGTACCGGCCACGCAGAAGAAGATAGCGGAGACAGTGATGACAGACCTCAACACGTGGCTGTTTCGTGTCCGAGAGATGTCGCAATATCTGGGAGAGCTCTCTTTCTACCACACAAATCTCCGGAAAGACCGGCTGCGAGAGCGAACGGACAACAACAATTATCTAGCGAACTTCAAGCTAAACTCGGCTATCGAGCTTGTCGCAGACGAGCATGAAGAGTTTGACATTCTTCATACGGACGAACTCGAGGTTGATTTCTCTCCTCTACTAGAGGCACTACACATTCATCAGACCCTGAAGCAGATGGACAAGTTCAAGGCGGAATATGCAAGCAATCGCAGGACTCAGAAAGACCTGCTTCTCAACACGACTGCGCTTACCTTAACGGATGACGAGCTCGCTGGCTTGCACACGATCCTCGAAGATATTGCTGGCTTCGCTATAATGGAAAGGGCCACAACAAAGAAGGTGCCTGATCTCCGCACGAATGCAGATGTCGAAGAGCTTTGGGACTCATTAAACAACACGGCCGTTTCTCACATTACCAAAGCCCTTCCTGCCGTCGACAACGCCGAGCACCTCCTGAAAATTAAAGAACTAGTGGTGGTCTATATTCAGACCATGTCCACCTACGGCTACAGCACAAGCTTTATGTCGAACCTCCTTTTGACCTTGTTCGAGAAATACACAGACCTCCTCAACCAACGCTTCTCGGAAGACTTCCTTGAAATCGTCTCAACAGATGATTACATGCCCATGCCGATCCAAAACAGCGAAGAATTTGAAAAAGTCGTCAACGTCTCCTGGTACACCCCTGACCAACCAATCAACCAAATTCGCTTCCCAACCGTCTTTCCCTTTAGTCAAATGTACCCCCTCTGCTGCATCAACATCCGCAACTTCCTCAATCAATTCTACTTCTTCGCCGATGACTCCTTCCCGAACCCATCCATCATCGACTCCAAACTCCTTGCCTCGCTTGACGACCTCCTTACCACGAAAGTCTGCAACAGTCTCATCGCTCGGCTTTCCTCCCAGTATCTCGGTCAAGTCGTCCAAATCCTCATCAACCTCGACCACTTCGAGATCGCCTGCCGCGAACTCGAATCCCTCCTCATCCAAGCTCGACGATCCAATACGATGCCCCTTCCCGTCACATCATCCGATGGGTCCCGGCCAACCTCGACGCCACTGTCGCCCACATCAGCCAGCAACCAACCAACGATGACAAGCATCCACCTTGCCGCCACAAACGCATTCACGACTCACAAGAAAACAGCCGAAAACCGCATTTTCGAACTCGTAAACAGCAAAGTCTCGGACCTAATTGAAACCTCGGAGTACGACTGGCTAACGCACAGCGCACCGGCCGAGCCAAGCGAATATATGTTCGCGCTTACCCAATACCTCTCTAATATCATGAATAGCGTCCTACTGAGCCTACCAAACGAGCTGAAGAATCTCATGCTATTTAATGCTATCTCACACACCGCTTCCGCCATCCTAGCACTGCCGCTTTCAGACTCCGTGCATCGAATTACCACAAGTGCAGTCGCACAATTGAGAATGGACATCAACGAGCTCGTCACATACGTCGAGACACTACCAACTGCACCAATCCTCCTCGAATCACTCGACGAACTCATCCAGACCGTGGCATTGATGGAAACAGACAGCCCAGAGGAGTTCTACGACATCAGTCTGCGGAATAAGAAATACAGGAATGTAGACCCGATGAAGGGGCCGGTGCTTCTGGAGAAGGTGGTAAAGGATGTGCCGACGCAGATGGGATTTTCGGGCCGGAAGAGCGGAGGTGGAGATGCGGGAAATCGTGTGAGTGGTGGGCAGGGCGGTGGCGCGGCGGGTATGGGTAGTATGGGAAGGGCGGCTGGTATGGCGGCCGGATTCAGAGACCGGTTTATGCAGAATCGGCAGTGAACGACACCTTGTTGCAGTAAGAACAGATACTTGGAATCTGTTTTTTCGGCGGTTGATGATGGTAGGTTTGCATTGGCGACTTATTCATTCCTCACCTCCTCAACCACACTCGTACCACTGCTCTGGTCTCCACTCGTCCACTGCCACTTCTCGTGTAATCGTATCCTTCCATCCTCGAGAACCTCAGGCGTACTCTTGCATCTCCCCGTCATGAGCTCGCCGCTTGTATTTACGTGCTCGTAACGTGCATCTAGAGTGTCATCGGGCTGGACTGTGGCAATCAGGAATCCCTTGGCAATGCTACCGCCGCTGTACTCCGCCCAGACTATTTTGCCGTCTTGGTGGTAGTTGAAGCGGGTGGAGCTGGAGACTTCGCCGTTTGAGGTGTTGCTGGAGGAGCGGAAGGTCTTGTTGTTGTAAGTGGCCAATGTGCCAGTCATGGTTGGCCGAATTGTGGTATGGGTTTTGACGTGGGTGACGCGGGTGGGATTGTTGAGAAGGAATTTATTTATAGAGATGACAGCCAGTCTTTCGGGGTTTCGAGGCTGTGGAAGTGGTGCCCTGCGTAGAAGGATGCTCATAGTAGACCTAACCAACATATGAAGTCCTCTAGCATACACACATTGAGACCTACCAGTGAGTCATGTAAACATGTGGAAACGCCTTGAGCGGAGCGGCTAACTGTTTTTAACTCCACTACATCTTGCTCCCATTCGACTCGCATTTGCTGCTAGACCTGCATTCTTATTGAACCGTTTCAGTCTCGGACTTCTCTGCCCCATCAAGATGCTTTCACCGACCACGAGTGCGGATCAGTCGACTAAAGAAGACATTCGGAGAGGCTGAAATCCAAAGCAAAGATAAGATGACAAGCACGAAATCTAGCTCAAATAACGGAAAGCAGCCGAGAGTAACACAACACCCCAATGCCAGCTCCCACCACAGATCAAGGACAGGCCGGAAGCAGCGAGGACTCAGAAGGCCGCAGAAGCCTCTCTCATTCCAAGTTTCTGCCACCCAACGAGAAGGCGCCACCTCGTCCGGAGCGTCAACTCCGTCAACAGCAGGCACAAGTCATCTGGCGAGACGTGTTCTCCTCCTCGAGCTCATCGTCAGGCGAAACAAGAACCAGCATCGCAATCAGCTCTTCCTGAAACATTTGTGTCTGCTACGGTCATCGCTTACGCAACTGCTACACACCTGCACACAACTTGATCAGCTTTCAGAGGCAATTTCTGCGTCTACCTCGGAGTCAGTGCGACAACGATTCGAGAAGGAATCCACTTTGAGAAGTCAGAAGGACGTTCTTGAGGAGCATATACGGGAATCACTGGTGCCGCAATGCTACGTCAGTTTTACGAGTCTTGTGAGCGACTCGCAATTTGCGAACCTGGGAGTTGTGCTTGTGGGATTGTTGAGTGAGATTGCTGCAGGAGCCTATGGAGTGGGGCTCGTGAAGGTTGGCGAGGTGGAAGAAACTTCTCTCAGAAGTAATGTGTCGCCCCAAGTGCATTCTGGAGCTCGGACTGAGACAAGCTTGAGAAGGACGCTGTTCGCTACCAGCACCAGAGTCACGGGAGAAGATCAGGGAGAAGTCGTTGAGCGCGTGTACGATTCCGGAGATGGATATGGGGATGAGATTGAGAGGCCACCTGCAGAAGCTGAAGATAAATTTGCTGGATTCAATAGCGACGTGGGAGGGTCGCCGCAAGATAGTCACAATGGGGAAACCAGCGTGACGCCTGGAGACGCTCTGGGACAAGAAAATGCGGTAGAAGCATCATCATCATCAATCTCAGCATTTGGACGGGAGCAGACCATGGGTCAGAGTCTTGAGGCGGGTAACAAGCGTCCTCCAAAGACTAAGAGTCAGAAGAACAAGCAGAAGCGCAGAAATGCTATTGACGATCTGTTCAGCGGCTTGCTGTGAAGATCTGCACGAGGGTTAATGGTATTGTCATAACCCAACTCTGTGATAGAATATTTGGATGCTTCATTACATGCTTGTGTCTTCTCGAAACATCGTGCCTCCCAAGCCAGCAGCTGGAATTTGAGTGTCAAGTTTTTCGCCGCGGATACCGCCGATAAACTAATGCGAATGAAGCAACCACGTCATGCCTAGTTTTCACGAAATTCAATACCTCAAAACGTTGACGTGGCCTGAAGTAAACAACAGCGGGCAACATGATATAGGATCTTCTTGTCCTTCCTTCTTGCGTATTGCCAGTGTGCATCTTAGTTGTTGGACCATACTCTTGCAGTCATGCCTTCTCTACTAGTCTCTGGGACCGCACAGGCTCTAGTGCTGGGCGCAATCTCGAATCTCCTTGCGCAAGCAATCTCAGCACGACAAGACGGTGTATGTTGACGCAGCGCAACGGGACGCACATTGTGATGAAGCTAACAATGTACAGAAAACATTCTCTTTCGACGTACATACGTTCCTCTTCTTCCTCACTTGGACGTTGATCAGCTGCCCTCCCAATATCCTCTGGCAGATCTATCTCGAAGAAAAGTATCCGGCAAACAAGGCCGACCCTCAACAACAAAGCGGAAAGAGGCTGAGCAAGACGAACACGACGAAGAAGTTCCTGCTGGACCAGTTAGTGGGAGCCACACTGAATACTGTCGGGTATATTGCGGCGCTCGCAGCATTTCGAGGCAAGGATGGCGCTGGTATTGTCGACGAGGTGCAGAACGTATGTACTCAGTTCATCCGCATTTGAGGTGGCTGGATGCATGGAGACTGATAAAGTGCAATAGGACTTTTGGCCGCTCATGCGAGCAGGGTGGAAGGTATGGCCCCTAGTGGCTCTTCTCAGCTTCACCGTTGTCCCACTGCATCGGCGCACGCTATTTGGTTCGATTGTTGGATTGTGAGCGTGTTTCCCATTTGAGGTATATCGTGTTAACTGAATGCAGGTTCTGGGGTATCTACATGAGTCTGCTGGCTGCGCAGTAATTAGGTATTGAGGTGCCATTTACAACCGTCATTGGCGATCAATACTCCAGCTCCTGGAACCTTTTTGATTACCTTGCGGTTTGTGGAGCGGTTACCGGAATCGTTTTTGAAGTTTGGCGCCTGCAAAGATACAAGCCAAGGGAATTGGCAAAATGTAAGGAGTCAACAGATTCTGGATACGCAGTGCCGAGTACTTACCGAACCTGCACAGGAGCCTCACACGATCTTGCTGTGGCGTTATTGCAGTGTAGATTACACCACGCCACTTCTGGGAACAACAAGCTGGCATTAAGGTTGGCTGTGGAAAGGAACACAACTCCGGTGCCCTTTTGGGAGTCCTCCGGAATACTACTTTCCGAGGCGCCAAAGGTGGAACGAGCCTGTTCGCCGAAATTGGGAACGTGGAAGACAAGCTAGGCAGGCCAGGATTGTGGCAATAAGACTATCCACAATCTCCCCCAGATCCTTTTGCTGCCGTGTTCTTGCAGAGACACGATTGAGCATTGTGACCAAACAGGCGGTGTTTTGTATGGAGAAACACGATCACTCAAGCCAATAGAAGGCGTTCGCAATCCAAACTGGGCAGTCGGGAGACGGCCAACGCTTCCTGACCATCCCAAATAGTCTTCCTCGGGCTCCTGGGGGAGCTGAGCCTTGAGACATGTGGCCACTGGGGCATGCGCTTGAATGCGCTGGAGAAACACATGGTCTCAATCGTAGAACAGATGCCGTCATTAACGAGATCGGCCGATTCACCAAGAGGTATGAAGATCAATGATTTTCAGGACGCGCAGGCCAATTTCACCGCTGCGAAAGCTGCTCCATAGCCCGCTTGACAAAATGGCTGAGCATCCGCGAACTCGTCGGCACAGCGTGCAGGCGCCAATTGCGCACTGCAGGAACGCCGCAGCCGGCCTATGTTTAGCTTGCATGTGGCGTGCTCGGGCTGTGGATTAATTCTGATCGTCCTTCCTCAACGGCGGTCGTTTCGTCCATCTCATGCTGGGCCTACCCCTGCCCAATCTACTTCGTCCCTCTCGTGTCTTGATATACCAGCCTTCCAAACCAAGACATACCCACTTTGATTGAGCGACATTCCTCTTGTCGCACCATTCGTGCCGGTGACGACCTGTGTCCATTCAGGCCACACTATGGCCCATACACTCAGCATAACCTCTACCGTTCTCAGACCGAACTCTGTTGATAGCATTAAGTTCTTTCTATTGAGCCAATTGATGGTGACCAACATCTAGACACATCCCGTACGACAGCTGGGGGAGGAAGATGTCATCGCTGTTGCGGCTGCCGTCGTTGGATCGGCCTACACTAGGCCTTAGCAAAAGGTTCAGCATACTCTCGACCAATACAGCTTCCTCTGCACAGGAAAATCTAGCTTCTAGCTTGTCATCTTTGCAGACGCTCCCCTCTGTCGAACATCTGGATAACAATGACTTTCTTGCTATGTTCGAGGCCAAGCATGAAAGGATCGAAGGCTCAGAGAATACTGTCTTGAAACCTCGGGCTATCCCGAACGAGCTTCCTTCCATGCCCACCTCCCAACGCTTCGCCGAACTTCACAGCCAAACAATCAGAGACTTCGAGCTGGATCCGTCCTCCTTCTCGCGTCGACCGTGCCGACCTGCTCAGTCAATTGAACGGACTGACTCAGAGCAAAGCGAAATGACTAATGGGTCAAGCGCCTCATCGTCGAATCCCAGCACCAAGAGAAGCAATACCTCCTCACGACCATCCAGAAAGTCGTCCGTGTCGAGCATGACAGATCTATCATCTCCAGAGCGATCTGCACGAGAGTCTGAGAAGCAGCACGCATTGCATTTGCGGTCAAAGAGGGGTTCAAGAGACAAAAGGGTCAGCTTCGGAGACGCGCAAGCTGCGCCGGAGCAGCCACGGCTGAGGTCAATGTCCGACACTCATCTAGTTGGTAGTTGCAATTCGTTGCAACCTCAGCTGCGAGAAGTTGCTGTAACACCTACAAATACAAACCCTGCCTCTGTTAGGCCATCCAGTCGAGGTAAGCGACTTGGTAAAGCAGTGGCGGATGGCCTAGCAGTCAGTCCGCCGTTGACTCCAAAGAGGCTGCATGTGCAAATGGAGAAATCTATTCCTCCAACACAATCACAACTCAACAACTGGCGAACTCGTGCACCGCGGAAGGTCTCTTCCGCTTCGGCAAGCACAGCAAGTTCCAGCTGCAGCGTACCCCCGCCGCAGGTGGATGGTGTCGATCGCGTGAAATTTGGAATTATGTCCAGTCTTGACAATCTTGACGATTTGCACAGCTTCTCGCAAGTTAGTAAGGATTTTTATCAAACGTTTCAAAAGTACGAGACGCTTTTGGTCGATCGCGTCCTTTACCGTCAATCGTCGGCGGCTTGGGCACTCCGATATTCAGTACGCCATCTCGAGAAGCCAAGTCCTTTCAGAATGGGGTCGGTGCAGCGTGATCTGTCAACAATCCGTGCTCTTCAAGATTTCATCGCTGGCAAATGTCCATCCATTTTGCGACCCAAGACGCTAGACGCGTTTGTTGGTGGAGCGCCTCGAAGGAAAGCTGAGCTCGAAGATGCGTTATGGATGATCTGGACCTTCTGCAATGTCTTTGGCAAAACATCTATGTCCAATGCCACTCTTCTTAAGCAGATTCAGTGGCTGAATGGCAGTTTCACGCGCCAGAGTCGCGGTTCACCTATCGAGGAAGCCCCTCGAAACGCCTGCACAACGAAACAACTCGAGGACATGAGTGAGATGTGGCGATGCCTTGAGATGCTGTTATCTGGCTTCAAATGTCGCGAGACGGAAGCACGACAGGCGGGATTGTTCGACAACGTCGGAGAGACCAAGGTAACAGATCGAGAGCTCCTGGATCTGTGGATCTGCGACATACTTTCCTTGGGACCAAAGGCAGTATTGACGTTATCGTCTTGTGATTTTGAGCAGGCAAGGGTTCTCGGGGTTACCAGGTGGACCCCACCTACGAAAGAAAAGAGCCGATCCAATTTTCTCAAAGCTGCAGTGGAAGAGGTGTACCGAGACCGTTTAATCAAAGAAGCCAGGCAAAAGGCATTGGACTATAGAAGAAGCGTGCAGAGTAATCGCAATCACAAGCGAAGTTATTCAGATCCGACAGCTGTTGAGATCAATCCAGGTCTCAGGCCGCCTGTGCCACAAAGTGTCAGACACTCGCTGCGAGTGGACACGTATAATCCTTCACGACGGTCGATGCCTCCTCGAATTCTACCTTACTCTGAGCAGCGCATGGAAATCCGACCGGATTGTGACCCGCTGTCACCACTCTCGACGAATCAATCCTGTGTGTCGTCGCCGAGCACGAACCCAGGCATCTTCTATCCACTAGCAATGACCAAAAATGCAAGCACAAAAATTGGAGCATCACTCTTCCCAATGCAGAATAGAGATCAGTCCCATCGGTTATCTATACCTCTAGATTCTGTCATTCACGAGGAAACCGAGACGATTCGACGGCCGATGGCAGATGTCATTGATCCGACAGACAAGGCCATAGCCTTGATGGTGCAGGAGATGGGTTTCTCAGAAGCCGAGGCTAAGCGAGCACTGGCCATGAGTGATACCGGGTCAGGAATTGACGTCGAGCGAGCTGTGGAATTGCTTTCAACAGACTCAGTCGTTCAAGATTATCCACGGCGGTCGCAAGTCTGCGAACTTCCGGCGAGTGTAGGTAATGCTAGGCTTGCTAGGAAGCCAAGAGAGCAGGAAGTCTGCGAAGGTCACTGCAAGCCAATGCTTCTGGTCGAACCGAGACGTGACCGAGTGACTGGCTTGGGGATTGTCAAACGAGGGTTGAGCGCTCGAATGAGCTTCAGAAAGAGCAACAGGCTGAGTGTAATACCGGATGAAGACGAAGCAAGTCAGTGGAATTCCAACATCACGCCATCAAGGAGCAACACAGTCAGTAACCGTGGATCCATTCTGCCGCATCGGGCAAGCTCAACCATCTCAGCTCTCTCAACCCGGGCCTTGCTCAATGCTGGACCTCCACCATCCGTAGAGCACAATGAATACGCTGCACCGGGGGAGCAGTCACCAGTATCGCCGGTGACTCCTACGAGAAACTGGCTACGGCCGGACACAAATGCGGTATTTGAAGCACAAGCACGTTTAGAGGGATCTGACAGAGGTCAGATTGTGCCGAAACCGCGGATCACTCTTCAGCGCGTTGGGACTGGTTCGAAGAAGCCATCCTGGAGTTTGTCGGGTAGGAAAAGAAAGGAGATAGCCACACAACCTGAGATTATTGGGTACGCATATTAGCGAGGCGCTGTTGGCGAGCTTTTCTTTGGATGAAAGATAATGGAGAAATCCCTCGAAGGAATTCTTTCAAGCGATGAATTTATGAATACATGACGCTGATGATGAGATATGAACTTTCGACCTTAGGCGAAGGAGATTTGGAAATAAACATACGGGCCTTGAAATTTTTGGGTTGATTCCCGAGATACCAAAGCTTCATTTGAAGCATGCAGGCAAGCAAAGCGTCAGGCGCCTCCTCACATTGAGAATTGGCAGATGAGCACAGCCGTTCTGTTCAGAACATGTACAAATCATTTAAGTTAGAACATAGGACCAATCAAAATCGGAGTTGTCCTTTCTTTGCGAGCGTATTCCTCGGATCTAGCAGGCGATGCCTTTACCCTACAGTCGCCGATTGATAGTAATTCAAGCCCTCCAGGACCCTGTGAGCGTCAAATGTGACACGTAGCTCCTTCCGTGCCTCCAAAGACCCAGATAAGATGAATCATATTTTCCAGACCGCTTTGTCAATCTCAAATTTCAGATCTCAAGAAAATCTGTCCCCAACCATCAAGGCAACCGCGTCTTGCAGAGATCAGCTCAACACAATCCTCTCATACCCCGACCGAGCATTCTCTGAACTTACGCCCTTAGCAACAGAGATATAACATTCCTCCGATCATCAATTCACACCCCGAGCAGGTGTCAAAATGAGTTCTGACAACGAATCTCGAGGTAACTTCGAATCTCAGACTCCCACAGCCAAATGCTCCGCCCAAGACCAGGATCGAAGGAATGGATTCAATCCGAGTGCGAACTCCGAGTCGTCACGCACGATACCTGACCCCTCGGCGCGAATCACCAGACTTCATAATTCGATCGCAAAGACCAAGAGTGATATCGCGGAGGTGAAAGCCAGACTTACTGAGGTGTGTCTTGCGCTTGAGCGGTGCGGGTCACAGAGTGAGTCGAGCGGGAGCGAGGATGCTGCGAGGGGTGGATGTCAGTCTACCGGTGCTGAGGATGTGGAAGGCCACCAGGATACGATACGCGACGCGAAGGCGGTGGTGGAGAAGCATATCAAGCTTTTGACGAAGTATAATGAGACAAGGGATGTTGCGATGGGTTTGTTGGGGATGATTGCTGAGAGGGAGGGGAGGAGGTTGGTGGAGGTTATGGAGGAGAGGGCCGTAGTTGATGAGTGAACGAGCGACCTGACGTAGGAAGTCGCGGCAAGGTGCAGCTGGAGACGACCAGCTTGCGCATAGAACGATTCAGATTGTGGATTAAACTAATGGGTTTCGAGAGCTTTTGTTATTCCCGGCCGTGCCTTCTCATAAACTGTCTTGAGTTCGTCCCATAGACGTGCGCCCATCGCTTCACCATCCGCACTCTTCACATATGCACTGAGCGCATTTTCGTCCACGACGCCGTCGTGCATGTACTTCCCGTCACTCTCAGGACCCGCAATAAGCCCAGCTGCGATGGGCCGCCCGCCCATCTCCTGCGAACGCGCTAGGAAGAAGCGGAACACGTCTCCCACCTTGTTGCTCTCCCGGCTAAGGTCAGAGTAGCAGAACCCAGGGTTGAGGATGTTCATTATTACTTGGCCTCTGTCGTTGCCCGCTGAAGACGACGAGGACCCAAGCACTGCATGCAAGCGGCGGAACACCAGAATCTGCATGAGTTTGCTGTCCATGTACCGCATTCGAGTCACGCCTCTGGCAGGGTCGGACATTGCGGCCAGTATCGATTGGTCTGGCGGCGTGTTCTTCTCGGGAAAGGACGCCCAGGCGTGCGTTTCGCTGGAGACGATACTCAGTCGTGGATGGATGTTGTGTTTCTCTGTTGAGCGGCGGAGGGTGGGGATTAACGCGATTGCGAGGAGGAATGTGCTGATTAGGTTTACGAGGATCGTGGATTCGTATCCCTCCATGAGTTGGAATGTGACGGTCTCGATACCCGCGTTGAGGCTCACGCCATCCAATCTGTCCAGTTCCTTTGCACAGCGGTCGGCGAAGGACAGGGTCGACTCGAAGCTTGACATGTCCAGGGGCCAGACTTCGATTGCTGTTTTTGAGGCATCGAATTCTGCTCCAAGGGAGGCAATGATGTCGGCGCGCGCTTTCTCGCCTTTGGAGGGTGTCCGGACTGCGAGGATGAGACGGGCGGGATTGAGGCGGGCGATATGGTTGGCTGCCGCGTAGCCGAGGCCGGTGTTTGAGCCAGTAATTATTAGTGTTTGGCCGGTGAGATCGGTGGTGGGAACTGGAGGAGTAACGAAGAGTTGAGAATAGAGGAAGCCGAGGACGCCGGCTTGAGGCATCGTGATGCTGTGGGAGACAATGTGAAAGCAAGGATGCTGGTGTTGTAGATTATTGGGTCGAGCCTTGGACTGGCCAAAGGAGAGTTCTTTCTCGGTCGCCTCCTTCGTACGGTAATTCTTCTGAAGAAAGCTTGAGGATATCCACGAAATCTTCTTGAGCCCGCTTCAGTCTTTTTATGGTCTAGAGAGGTCAGGATGTTTGTTGCAATGGTCTGAGGTCTTATTCTGGCTAAATATAAGTCAACTGTGTCTCTTCGCGAGCTGTCTATGGCCTCGGACGTGCAATAGCCTTATGTTCGTGCGGGTTTTGCGTCTCTACGAAATCTACGTCCCACAGATCGGAAGCGGGTTTATTGACTCCGACTTTGTCAGCAATCCACGTTTCAACGGGATTAGGTAATGTAAAGGAGCTCCGCCGATATAGTCCCGCTCGCCCGCTTGGGGAGGTTTTGGCTCGGAATTTTCCTTTCTTTCGGGGTCATGATGTCACTACAGCAAGAAAAGACGTATGCTGACTGCCGGCCAAGGTGTCCAAAGAGACCCAACATTGCGGGGCCGAAGGACGGAATGAAAGCAAATACAGTACGGAGGTATCGTCAATTGCATCATAGGGCACAGCGGTAGAGCACAAAGTACAGTCACGCTGCTCGGTCTTAACCTGTCCGTTCCGGTCATGTGAATCTGTAGCTCTCGTCGTTTAGTGAAGCATGCTCAATTATCTGCTATGCTTTTCGCCCAGATAACAGCTCTCAGCTTGCCCCTGTATCCTAGCCTTTGGGCAATTCGATGCTCGAATTGACGGCTTGCATATGGCTGAATATGTCTGAAAATCTTCGAGCATCGAGCGCGTCCTTGCGTGTCGAAAAGGGTTTCGTCGATGGTGTGCCTACCCGTGGGACTATAGCATCCGGAGACGCTGGACCATATTGACTTTCACCACAAACATCATCGTGGCTATCCCGATGATTGCTTTCGGCAACTACGTACATCATGCGATGTGTGAGCAATACAGCAAACTCATAGCTCAGATAAACTCATCGACACGGTCAAACCTGGCAAGTCGGGGTTACCATCGTAGGCATCCTGGCCGGGGCAAATTCCGCGCAGTAGCCGGCCCTCTGGTAGTGGCTGATGGGCTAGTGTAAGGTACCGATCCATCACCTGCTTACTTCAGACTTCTTTTCGTCCCCTCTGATGAGCAATTATGCAGTAGTACTTTAGACTTGATTGCGGATGGGAAAGAGACGCGGGCTGGTTGTTGCGACACGTCGTTTTATGCTAAGGGAAATAATCCGCAGGCAGACTTACTTTGTACTGTGTCCCGAGGCGACTTGGGTGAAGGCGCTGTGAACTGTTCAAGAACGACGAATGGGTCGAAAAGGTACAGTAGATACAGCCGCTCATCAGCAATCCTCTGATATAGTATTGACCAGCAGCGTGGATCCGTCAAAGAACGAAGTGCTGGTCTGGCGACCGAGGTAAGTCGTACGCTTTTCCGATGTAGATTGCTACGTATTGAATTGAGCAGCCCAAATGGGACTACTTAGGCTAAACTAGAGCCTTCTATGGTGAATTGCAGGTACATCGGCAAGTTCTACAGCTCAATTCTGGTTGGTCTTTGGAAAGTGAATTGTCGGACCTGAAGCCTTGGATGCAAGCTCATTCTTCCTTCGCCTACAGATCTCGGATGACTATTGTGGGGCGAAGATACAGATTGCAGAGAAAAGCACCCACTCTCACTCATTCACTCGAGGTACAAGCAAGGACTGAAGTCTACTCGAGTCTCCAAATCTTACCGGATTGTATAAGGCGCAGTCAAAACACATCTTGAAAGATTAGCATAACGCCCCAGATCTTCGCAATGGGGTCCAATTGGCAACAATTGATCCTTCGAGATTGCTACAGTCCACTCTTTCTCAGTAATGATCGGCCGCAACTCACACATCCGCAATTCCCATGCAACATTCCCGAGTACCAGTTAGGCTCTCGATTTCAACGACATCGTCCCATATTCTCTTGGTCCTCGTGCCAGCTCTACAAGCCTGAACACCAGGTGGAATTCGTCAGGCCTAGACGTGCGTTCTGTAAACTTTTCCCGACGAAGGTGACGTTAGGCATAGTCAGTGCAAAACATCAGCGTTCTTGTGTGAAGCTCATATTGTGACACACCGTCAGTCTGCGATTCGACGACGATGAGCCACCGCAAGAGCACGGTCACGGAGTACCTGGCATGCCATTAAGGGCGATGAGCACAGTCCCCTAGTCCTGAGGGCCCGCAGTGCTTGCACGCATTGGTAGGGTAGGTCCAGGCAATTTCACCCCTATACGAGCCAGTGGCTACCACAAAGATGTTGCACAAAAGTGAAGCACAATACACATGAAATTTAACCTTACTTCTCCATGAGCAATTGTACAGACGTCGGTGTCCGAAAAGCTTTGGCCAAACGATAAACAGTAGAATAAGCTACATCGACCGGGCTGCCAGGTTGCGAATCTGCTTGGGCGACTCCAAGTGTTTTCCAGAAGGCTATTTATATTTGAGGGGAGCTCACGATAACTGAAAAATTCTGTAAAGCGCAGTGGATAGTGCTAAAGCCTAGTCAGGGGACTTCCGACTATGCTGGAGCACGGACGGACTGTGGTCTTCCTGACTTCGTGCACATGAGGATTGGCTGCCCTATCCGTGTCACCCCAAGATGATCTGGGGTTGGTGGCTGGCGGCAGCTATTATCTCAGCGTGTTGCACATGCGTTCGCACGATACGTGGCTGCTTGAGTTGGTGAAATCGCCTGATATGATTGGGTTGTTCGTCTTGCAAAATGAAATCCGATGAGTGATGTTATAGCTTTCACAGTCATGTTAGGGAACTTGATTCCACAACGCGAGCGTCTTGACAAGTCTAAGATCTTCCGTCGACCGCAGGTTTTACAGTTGCAGAGCGATAGCCTCTTTGCTCGCTGGTAGGATTCGGCGAACGTATGACAATTGTGGACAAATTTTCCGTTGTATTGTCGCTGCTCGTAACAAGGACCGGACTGGTAAATAGACTATGCTCCCAGGTTGCAGGTTTTCATCTGGGCAGCATTTGTTCAATCATCTCCGATTTTGAATGGCTGCTAAGTGATCGCAGAGTGGGGAGGAATGCTTCGGTGCACTGCTTGAGTTGAGAGCTAACTCATCGAAATTTTGCCCAAACCTGCCAGCGTAAGCCGAGGTTCCAATCAAAGGCCTTGCTTCGCCACTATATTATCCTTTGACAGGTGTAGCTTGTATGTACAGGCTGCATGGTCCCTGAAGATAAAAAGACAGGCACATCCATGGCTGCCTCCCTTTTTCCTGCTCTATACCTTTCTGGGTGGCGGAACGCAGAATTGCTGGCCATTGTCGTTGCCAGAATGGAATGCAAAGACCTCATCTGCAAGCTGCATGAGGCTGACCACTCGTTATATCGAAGAAGCGTTTTCGGCTTGACCTTTTTACACCAGAGACGGTGGAAGCGGCACGATGTTTGTATTGCATCGATGCCCAAGTGGCTCGTGTTCTGCCGGTACTAAGAAGATAATGGCAGCTGGCGTTCTGACCTGGGAATAGGCCCTCAGGCAGATGAGTGTGAAACCCAATTTAGTAAAGTGCTCTACGGGGACCGCGGAGCCAATTTCGGGAACGCGGTCCTGGCGGCAGGGTCAGGCTCAAAAAGCCGGCATTGTCATTGAAAGGTGTTTGAACGATGAATTGACCACAGGGTTATCACGTCGTAGCGCTAGTTTTACAAGGGCGACATGCCAGCACGTCCAGAGCTGATATCCAGACGCTCTCTGTGCTGCTGCAGCTTGAAGTATAATGTGTCACCACATAAGTTCCGTGATGGGTCGCATGGAATCCCCCATGAATTCTGAACTCGCTTGCGGGCGGTGAGGCTTGAAAGCATGGGATGACGGCAGGCCTGTTTCGAGATAATTAGGTATTTTTGATGATAAAAAGACCGTGGGTCATGACAAGATGCACCCAATGTAGGAAACTGATGAGGTTATCGTAGATTGGCGCTTGTCATCAAGTCTTTCTTCGACCACGGCAGAAGCTCAGTCAGGCGAGCGTAGATCATGGTTTTGTCTTGTGCACCATTCGACGCAGGAGTAAACCCCAAACCCAATAAGTTTTAGTTGTAATTGCCTATCACGGCGGTTGATTTTTTCGCATTCCAAGACGATCGACACCTAGAAAATGAGGCGACTGGTGCAGGCTGATCTTCCACCCAAGAAGCAAGGTACTTTTTGGTAGTTCTTGCACCCAAATATTCTTGACAAGACAAGCGGTTGCATAGATATTCCACAAAGATACGTAAAGCAATCGTCTGGAATGCTGTAAGTCTAGGTATCACCTGTTGCTCTCCTTCCTTTCTCGGCAGGGATGGTATTGCACAGTATTGCGTCTACTCGCTTCTTCCCGGTCCCGTACCGTGCCTTCTTACCCTGTTAGCCATTAGCAAACTTGGTGCAGGATTACCGGCAATAGTCTGTGGCAAAACTGGCACCTTCAAACCTTGTTATAGCCTGCTGTTGCCCAGGAACCTCGTTGTTTGAGTCTGTCTACCATGGGAGTCGAGTCCGCCTGCCATGTAGCAGTTCCACTTTCCCAGATATTTGTAGTGATGGTACCTGGACCGGGCGTATGCTTTTGGGTTCACCACAGCCTGGGCTTTGCTGTTATGCTTGCGGCACTTGTCAAGTCGCATTTTTTGTACATGTAGCAGCTGATCGAGTGGCCGCGCCTTTTCATGTTTAGAATCAATGCCGCTGTAGGTGTCAACTTCTTGTTTGACAACCCCGCTGTATCCGTGCCGCTATTGTGTCAGGTGCGAAATTGTCCGCAACCTCTTGAGCGTCGTCAAGCAGAGCCAGCTGTAAGACAAACTCTTGAAAGGTTATATAAAGAGGACGTCAGCGGGTTAGCTGCAGCGGTAGCAGAAGGGCAGCGCAAGTGGTGGCCATCGCCGTAACTAGCCTCAGTATCAACACGACTCCGAAGGCAAGAAATTACGCCAATCACACGATACAGGATTCGTGTATGCAATGCATGATGTTTGCCATCGGAACCCCGAAATGTGTCGAGTAAAAGCCGATATCATTGATTTTTACCAATGAGGAAGAGATTCCTGCGAGCTAGGAAGTGTCGTTGCAATGTCAAAGGACGACTACGTCGTTGGCGTTTCACAAACCACAGCGCTTCGCTGTTGAGTGACAACAGAAAGCAAGAACGCGGCATCTTATAACCTTGAGCGCTGCAAGATGCTGATACGGTATCAAATATCTTATGCATTGTTCCATCAAAGAAATACGGACGCTGACGTGTAAGTGTGGCATATCAGACATGCGTACCGCCAAAGTCAAAAAATGGATGCCGGCAGAAGTGGAACCCCATTCCATGCTCTAATCTCGGTCTGACAGATCCCGGCCGAGCGGCAGCCGCCTGTCATCTTCCATTTCACTCTTGCACAGGAGGCGAGACATGCACGGATCACAAACGCCCTCGAGTGAAGATCATGTCAACAGCCATTATTAAAGCCTGCAAGGGTATGCAGTCACACACGGCGCTATGCATCACGGTCCTTGTTTGTAACAGCGTGCGCATACTTCCAGCTCTTCCAATAATATTAACAACCAGGCGTGGCAAATCATATTTTCGTTGAAGCGTCTCATCCTTCCAATCTTATTTGGACCCTCCGTCGTCTGTGTCAGCAATTAGCTTTGCTTCTATCCACACCACGTACCTGCTCGAAGCATCTGCCTAAATGCGGACTTTGTTCGAAAACACTTCTTTGTGACTGACGTATCGATCGCGTTTCGAGACGCAGATCACCTGTGCTGTTTCCGCTGTTCCGCTGTTTCCGAAGAATAGCATGTTGTAAGCTCAGATGCCCAATGCGCGACGATGGGGACGGGGGCGAGTCGAATGGGGACACCTATTACGATGCAGCAGGACACTCTCTCGCATACACGCAAAAAGAAGTCATACACAACACTCCCATTGCCGGAATCCTCAGAAATATGGGCACACCGTTGGCGCAGTTTGCCAAAACGACAGATAATGGCTGGCAGGTGGAAGGCAACCCTGCAGATGCGCAAACGGAAGACCAGGCCAAAGAAAGGAGAGGCCAATCTTCATCTCTCCCGGTCCGTAGAAGTGTGAACCCGGCCGCGGGGATCACTGAACAACTTGGCGCACACGGCAATACACAAGACGCATCTAGTCCGCCACCGAAACAGGCGCGCCCCGATCGGACGCGGCCCTTGAGAGGAGACTCAGGTACATCCATCACAAAGTCCGTCACCCACCAGCCTTTTGCTGCTGTGCTCAATCAATCGACCCACGGACACATTCTTATTCCACCCTGCCTATTTCAAGATAAACCTGAACTCCGTAACCTGATCATCGAAGCAATTCCAGAGTTTAATTCCTCCCTGTGCCGAAATTTGGATTACACCAAAGGAGTTGCCGACCTAGAGCATCTCGACTCAGAGCTCGACGCAATCAGGACTGTGACAGCACCCGTTACCAAAGACAGTCTTAAAGAACTTGAGCTGCCCGCCATTCAGAACAACCTAACCCTGCGCATTGACTTATGTTTCGACCATGAGCTTTTTTTCCAGAAGATCACCGGACCTAAAGGCGAGGAAAAGCACAGAAAGGCCACGCTCTTTTATGAATGTCTATGCATCGAGCTGCAAGCATACGCGCATTCACTGCAACCTTCTCAAGCTCAAAGTAAGCTTCAAGATCATGTCTCAATGCCTGCCCGAATTGGCTCTTTCTTCGAAGCGTTGCGTGACCTTTTAGAGATGTTGGTTCCAGATAGCGACAAGGAAGATGTCGTTCGAAGGATAGATGTCTCATGGCTGGTGACTCAGGTCCGGGTTGGGAAATTCAATGCAATCTCGTTCGCGTCGTGGCTGGCCACCTTACTGATGACGCACTGCGCACCTATGCGCGACGAAGAAGCACGAGACATGCGTCGGAAGATCTGTGAGGGCTCCGAAAAGAACGATTTCGCCATGATCGTTGATGGTCTCAGAGTATTATTGAATCTGCTTGAGAACATGAAGCTGGATATTGCGAATCATCAGGTCCGAAGCTTCAAGCTGTTGCTCATCGCGGACACAGTCCCTTTCCTCAAGGACTGTTATTCAAAAATGATTAAAAGTCAGCAGCTGGATCTCAAAGAATCAAGAGACTGGTTCCGCAGGGTGAAACTCCAGCAGCCACACAGTACCACAGAAGAATGGTCGGACCTGGATTGTTTTGTCAGTGGAGTTCTCGAGTTGTGTAAAGCCCAGGATGTGAGCTGGCCACAAACATTCTCATATGACCAAGATCGTCTGCAGCTGCTACAAGACGACATTTTCGAATATGCTCGGCTTCGCATTTGCATGAAGATTTTTACCGATCTCGCCAAGTCGCGTTGCGTTCCGGCATATACAGAATTACAAGAGGTGTCCAGCCGGATCGTGCAGTTGACTTACTCCGAGGAGGGCATTAGAGAGGGCATCATTGACCACTTAGAAAGCATTGCTGTTGAGATCTCACGAGCCGTGGCAGGCATCAGGACATCAGACTGGAACTCTTCAACAGCAGCACACATCGACGTTGACGGGACATTGATGCGACTCCAGAAATGTCTTGGAGAGAGAGAGCAGAGGTCCGCCATTAAAGAAACAGTTCAGCAGTTAGGTGAACAGACTCGGCATCATGTAGCAAGGTTCCGGCGTTCCGACACGTTGCGCATATCGAACGAACAGAGAGACTGGTCCATCGACAGATCGAAGAAAGGTTTCCCTTTGGTTCCGGATATCGAGGACATGGCGCGAAGGTTGGCACACATTATAGTAATACACTGGGAGGTTTGGTCTGGTCTGATATACCTGGATGACACATAGACTGGCAATTTGATCTCATCGCATTACCTGGATATCGCTTCTTCGATTCTCACGGACCGTTGGTTAGCCTGATCAATATCCGCGGCACAGCGTAGGCGTTGGGATCTTTTCTGGATGCCAAGGAGATGTCCGGAGTTCCTGAGGCTCATACTCCTGTTAAACAACGCTACTCTCTGGTTCTTCATCATTGAGGCTCGCAACCCTACACTACTTCTAGTACTTACTTCAGTCCTCCCCCTTTGACTCGGACATCTTGAGTGGTCATCGCGTAATACGAGCACATCATACCATGATATGACGGTTGGAAAAAGTGAAAAGCCCATTTTCGCAAAACTGGGCGCTGAGATTTAGGGAGTTGTATCATCACTACTCGGCAGCTAGAATGTGTTAGCATATTCGCCTCATTTTGTTGTGAGCTTGAAGAAGGACGCCTTGTGTGCCAATAGCAATGTACATATTGTAATCTTTAGCAGAAGCACTGGGTACCGTTGGTCAAAGCCTTGCTGATTACGAAGATCTCCGAAGCCTGTGCGATGTGTTGCTTGCCTCACCTTTGAAGACTGGCATGTCTGCGCAGATCTGGGTCAGAAAGTACCGCACTTGCGAGATCCAACGATCGCAAGACCTTGGAGCCGCTACCAAGAATGATCGACGGCGCTTGAGTCTTTGAGTTGATCCACAATCAATCAAGTAAAAGGACGGACTACATATACGGAGCAGATCTTCCTTCGGGATGGCTCGTCTCCAACGTACTGCGAATCTCGTTGTCCAGTCTGGCAGGACTCCGGGTTCCTTTGCCGGAGCGAAGATCATCGAACAGAAAGCAACAAGTCATTACAATACACATTGCCAATTTTCCGGACATCAGATTATTGCTTCAATAGCCTGGGATCTAAGGACGATACGTCAGGGATTATCTTCACTTCTCTACCGACACAGTCGCCCTCCAGGTCCGATTACGTTCCCGTAGGTACAGTGTCTCATAACCTCAGGCCACCGTCTGCCACGCATCATTCATATCCAGAAACGCACGCACTGGATTCATTCGCTTTTCTTTGCAAAAAGAGTAGCAACACTGGCCTGCCGGCTACCCCCCAATTTGTCCTTGACATCGGCTGCCGCGTACCGTGCCTCAGGCTGCCTGATGCCTTTCTCGATACTGTCAAGCGCCCACTGCACACTGACATACTTGATGCCCTTGCCGCGAATCGTGCTATTCTCCTTTTGTATCTTGCCAGCTGCCAACCCGCCTCCGGCACCTCGCTCTCCTAGAATGACATGTGTCACAGTCCGACGACCCAACGCTATTGAGGCATTGCCACCATGCTGCACCCATAATTGCTTCAATCTGTGATCAGAGACTAACGGCATAGTCGAGCCATTGAGATACATTGTGAGGCCTCGAAAGATTTGAGGAGGCTCATTGCCTTCATCTTGCTCATCCGCAGTACCTGCAGGTGCAGATGCCAATTGCGTGATTGTTGCTGGGTCCGCCAACTCGTCCTTGGTTGCAAGAGCCTCTGTTTGGTCCCTTCTTTTCTTGGACAGCACATCGTTTCCAACACTGTCGCCTGAACGCTTTCTTGTGTTGCCCAGTAGACCTCTAATATCCTGCAAGCCTTTCTCTCTCAAGCCAGGTGCACGAGATTCCCAACCGCCATTGTCTTTACGCCCGTCCTTTCCAAAATTTTCGAAGCCGGCGCCGACGAGGTCTGAGAGATGCTCCTGCCCTCCCGCACCACTTCTGTCCTTGAATTGGTGTGTGAGTTTGTGTGTCCTCGAATCACGCCATGATGTGCTGCCAGACAGTCTGTTTTCTGCACGCTGATGCCCCGTCGCAGAAGAATTGAAGGGATCAAAAAAGACTTTGGTTGGTTGCGGTGCTTTAGGGATTGTCGGGGGGTGGGAGGGAGGCATAGAATTTCATGTCAGCCATATGGTAACTCGACTCAGATCTTCACCAGAAGCGAGAAGAGAGCGTTGGCGGTTGAAGCATTATCACAAGTTGGTGAATGCCACTCAGTAAACACGCCCCACCATGCCACCAAAACCTATTTGATGCGCTCATTATTCTCGATCTGGACAGCGCGACGCGTGGTCACGCGCACCGACAGTCGTCCGAGCCTGTGAAGTAGCAGCATTGACAAATTGTGGTCCCCACCTCTTCACTACTATTCGCAAACACTGCCAGACTCAGCATGCCTTTACGTTGGAGATTTACCATTGGCGCCCCTCAGGTGTGACCATAACCCAAATGCTCACTCTCCAAAATGCAGATGTAAGGGCGTGGCATGACCTGTCAATCCTCCCAGGCCCCGAGCCTCGAGTCTACTCAATGGTCACCCCCACTAACGTGATGCGAGCTTCTTCGTCACTGGTCCATACGAGCAATGAGAGTCATATCGTCTTGCCACTCTCAACGCTGTCGTCACTCCATGATACTGGTGCCCAGCGGCGGGACAGTTGATATAACTTGCCTTGACCTTCAACCACGTGCTCCTTCTCCCTTTGTCCCCCCAAGTTTCTCATCATGCCTCGAGAGAGAAGGTCCCTAGATGGATGCAGTAGGACCACCACCATGTCTATGGCATTTGAGAAACGACCATTGGCGGACGCCGCAACTGTTCAAATATCACCTACAAGATGATCTGGAGGAAGACTTGGCTACGCTGGTCGAGTTCTGTGCCCGCTCCAATCTTCTTGAAGCTGAATTTATCTATATACTGTCCGTGCGCCAGAAGGACTATGAGAGAGTGCGATGGAGAAGTGATGGCATTCGCTATTGAACCTTCCTGTGGGAATACTTCGTCATGTTCCTCGCCTCGGTATGGCAGAGATTCCGCAGGGCTTCTTGTACTAATTCGTATGGAGCCTTACCCACTCTCACCGGGCGGCAAAGCGAGTTCTGGTCTTGCTTACCCCTCTCATCAAGCTTGTCAGATTGTGGTCGAGTCCAGCACGCATACGTCTCAAGATGCCATGCAGCGGCCGGCGAACTCATGACCTCAAAAGTCGACTTAGCCATGGTCACATATCCAATGTCTGACTTGCTCATGTATAAAGTGACGTATCTCAGTCTCGTTGAGTAGATTTTCACAAAGCCCTCCCCCAGTGGATTTGTTGTCAATAGTTCGCCTCCTGTGATCATGGTTCCGAATACATAGCAAGAGAATAAGCTCATTCAGCATCTCAAAGTTCTCAATTCTGCGTTGCTCCGCAACATTGTCGGCCAACGAATACTTTTGCGCCTCGCCTAAGAGATCATATGCACTGGTACCAGCTCTCCAAGCTCAAGCTTTCCTAGCAAGGAATCCTTCATGGTGAAGTTGTTAACGAACATCTCTCTCTAAAGCACGAATTCATGCTTCAAGCGAGAGCAGACCTCCGCGTACCATCTTCCACGCACGCCAACCACTACCCAAACTAAACCGACCGCTCTGATCTGAAACCGATAGCGCCACAATCAGCTATGCCTCGGCACCCTCATAATGCTATAGCAGACCACGCCAAGCACTTAGATCTTCTTCGAGAACTCCATTATCGCGACCGAACATAAGTCCTTCTAGTTCTAGTCTTCGTCCTCGTCCTCATCCTTCTTCCCGCCACCAATCACAATGAGATCTGCATCACCATCTCCCGTCTGAGCCACAATGGTATCGCCAGTGCCGTCTTCAACGCCACGGCCACCCTCAACTTCACTACAAGCCTTGCTCGACTGATCTGACATATTTGATCGAGAAGAAGAACCTCGGGGAGGGACGACGACTTGCACTTCGCTTGGAGCACGAGAGTCAACAGAAGCCTTCGAGGCAGTAGAAGGTTTTCGAGAATGGGCTACTTTGGCCTTAGTGTTGGGCTTTGGCTTCTCGGGTTGGACTTCAGTGTCGGAGCCTGACTCCTCTCTGCGTTCATTCTTGTTGTCTTCTGCTTTTCTTGCTTTCTTGGTCTTGCTACCCTTGCTTTTGGCAGCGGCAGACTCCTTGACAGACTGCATCTTGGCATCTACGTCGGAAGTAGTGGCTTCGGTGTCCTCGTTGCCGTCTGCCTCTTGTTCTTTCTTGCCTTTGGTGCCTCTGCCTCGGCTCTTGGTGGTAGTAGGTTTCTTAGCATCTTCTTTCTTCTCAGCGGCAGTCTCATCTTCAGCAGCAGTGGCAACTGTTTGCTTCTTTGCCTTGGCAGCCGTACCTTTCTTGGCGGTGACAGCTTTAGTCGCCTTCTTTGCCTTAGCTGGAGCCTCCTTCTCAGAACCTCCGCCCTCATCCTCAGACTTGATAGTCAACTCAAACTTCTTGGACTGAGCAGCAGCGGCGGCGGTCCTGCGCTTCTTCTTCGGCGAAGCCTCAGGCTTGACTTCATTGTCAGTGTCGACAGATCTGACCTTGGATGCAGCATTTTCGTCTTCACCATCAGCATCTGAGATGTTTGGAATCCCTTCCTTTGTGGCAACAGGTGCTTTTCGTTTGTTACTTGTAGACTTTGCGAGATTGTCTTTGGCCTTTGATTTGGTGGTTGAGTTTTGGTCTTCCTTGTTGCTGTTGGCGTTCTCTAACGACTTCATGATTGCCCGGAATTTGTTCCTGGAGCATCGTCAGCGACAAGGAAAGCCAGGTATAAAGACATAGGACGACAGTATTAAAGCCTCGTTAGGGCTTAACCATGGTAAATGACTTCTTGAAGAGCTGAAGGTGCTTGGTGTGAGAATTGAGGATGCCTGGTTTCTTGGGCGATGGAGAGCTCATGGTGAAGGAGAAGGGGCTTACTGTGCGCCACCGTGGCTCATTCCAGTCTCCATAGCGACTTTGGCGAAGTCAATCTGTGGCTGCTCTTTTGCACATCTGAGGCAGGTCGCCAGGAAGGCATCATTGTCAATACCCATTGTACCTTGTCCGCTGATTGGATGCGCGTAATAAATGGTGTATCTCAAAGCAATAAGTGTGCTAATCTAGGTCACGAATTAGCTTTGATTTGTGGTGACAGGCAGATCGAAAGAGAGTCCAATTAGTGGACATGTCATGTGCGAAGAGCATACCTTTGAAACTCTGAATATGTTGATCTGCAAATATGTCCACAGACAGAGCGGGGAAGAATCGATCTATGTCAGATGGGAAAGATGATGAGTGCAAGGACGGGGAAAGATCTTGCTGTGGGAAAAGCTGTTGGTGCACTCGAAGCAAAAACTTCAGGAGTGCAGGCTAGCATAGTCACTATGCAATTGCTATGTATTGAGATACAGAGTGAGGGAAGACGAACTCACATGTAAACATCAATTCGCACAAAGGCAATATGGCTCCACATTTCCACCTATCTCTTCTATGCAGTAAACATGCGGTCATGCACGACATCCATTTCATGTTGACACTGCCGACAACGCAACCATCAGCCCGCAGAACTGACCTCGATTTGATCGCAAAAATTCCCTTCGTGATCGAGTCGTCATATTCTTCGGGGCAGTGACTGGAAAGAATCATAGCGTGGGTGTTGCAAGACATTGCCGCGGACTCGGCCGCTGTTGGGAGAAGTCCAGCATCATGAAGCTCAACCCGACTTCTAACACGCCTCTGCTGGACTGAATTGCCATCATAATTTGTCGTACCCCAAAGCCTTATTTCACATGAATTGCTTGATACTGCTCTTGTATGCTGTTATTTTGCCAGGAGCGATTAGGTTGCTGTCGACCTAGACATTCACCTCAGCTCCCACCATGAGAACTTTGAAACAATAGCTGGGTGCTGCACAATTTCATATTTAACAGTACTTGATTTCGAGAGAACACGCTGATGTAAGAGTGTACATCTCAATGGGTTTACGTGGCCGAAATCTTGGAAACCGGCTTCGCAGCTGATTACCTGTGGTCACGGCCAAGCAAGGCACTTACAAGCCCCCATCCTGGCCAGCCGGTCGGAGCTCCTTGGCTCAAAATTGCTATTTCATTGTGCAAAGGACTGAATCTGATTCCAGAATGTCCTTGCCTAGACATAATGTGACGACAAGAGATTGTTCATGTTAGGAGAAGAATGAGGACTGCGGGCGTTTGATCAGCTCGAAAGACTTGTCGTTGTGATTGATTTACGCAAATATCATGCAAGGCTGGTATCCCAACAAGCAAGCGCTAATGCTCAGGTCCAAGGAAGTCATATAGAGGTAATAATCGATGAGGTGGATCAGCTCTGAAATTTGGCTGAATGTCCAAACGCATGTGTCTTGGCGGCTCGAACTCGAGCGGCTTCCCAGATCCGCAATTTCGTCCACCACGAGGATGGCCCATATCGCCGCCGACGGAAGCTTCACTTCACGTCGCCATCATTTCTGCTTGAGACTGCATAGAATGCGAATACGTTGGCCAGCAGACAATCTGTATCTATGTGATACTACGTGATCACAAAGATGGGCAGCGGCGTGCGTACGAAAGCTATACGAGTTTACTCAATTGTCAACGTCTTGCACGGCATTTGTGCGCATCGATGCGCTTAGCTGTGCGAATAGATGCTCACTGAGGTGCATAATTTATAAGCGATGAGGCACAAGGCAAAGTTTTGGACCCTTTGCTGAGCAAGTATTGCAGTGTGAGACGTAGGCGCCTAAATGTGAGTCGTGGTAAGCCTTGTGACGGGTAACTTTGACATGAGGGTATGGCAATACGTCTAGCAATTTCGCCTGTAAAAGGTTGGTATATACGTAAGTGAGCGTGAAAGGTCCTGGAGACTAGAGGGAGACCACCATCACACGGAATCTTCAAGTGATGTAGAGACCCAATTCCACAGTTCAAGCTCGCAGAATCACCTCACCAATCCTCATCGCCCTTCGGCAGCATGGGTGCCGCCATCGCCCACGCCTTCCTGAAAGCCAACATACTGTAAAGCTCACTGCCTGGAACCGCACGTCAACACGTCCAGCCGTCGTTCGTGCTCATCGAAGCCGGCGTGACATTCACCCCCAACATCTCAAAAGCCATAACCGCGTCCTCTACCATCCTCTTCTGCTTCCTGAGCTACAGCAAACATTGAACAATTGCTCAACCAATGAGCCGATAACAACAGGTCAGGTTGTTTTAGCGGCAAAAGCATCATCAACCTCATAACTGGTACGCCTCGCCAAGCACGCGAAACGTCCGAGAAGCTGCACAATTCCTTTGTGACGTCGACGTACTTTGACGGTGGCGTGATGATTTCCCCGAATTGGTCGGCCATGAGGCCGCATTCGTCTTCGTAAATGGCGAGGACAGTGTATCAACCTTCACCAGAAGTTCAGAGGCGCACATCGTCCGCCAAATCAGCACACCGCAATAAATCTCTTCAGATCTTGGTGCTGCGGCACTGTACGACCTCGCACTTCTGTCAGGAATATAGCGTCTATTCGCTGGTGCATTCACCATTATAGTCATGATGAGCAAGCAACCCGACTCACCGAAGGGTTCAAGGACTAGTCTGCAACTTCATGACGCCGTTGCTCCAGTACGTGGCGCCGCACATTGATTCATTCGCTGAGGCGTTCGATGAGCAGGATTGGTCTGATCATGGTAATATGATCGCTATGCAGAGGTTTGCAACCGACAACGTCCTGCAGGCTTGCGAGGAGGAAGGTGTTGGTGGTGGTAGCCTGAAGTATTTTGCAGACTTATTGGGATGGTTGGTGGGAAAGCAAGGAGGAAATGGAGGTCTTGCTCAGATTAGGACCTTGATGACCAATGAGAGCTAGCTGAATGGAAAGCAGAGATTGATTAGACACATGTACCAGTCCAAGCTGTTAGGCTTTGGCTGTTCGTTTCCCATATCTCAATGAGACGGTCTTTAGTTCTACATAGCGACGTCCAGAAAGCTGCTTCTCAACAGTGCCAGGTTGGTGACCACAAGGAGCCTTAGTATGGACCTTGCCGGCGTTCTAGGGACAAGATATTCACATTCTGCCCAAGCTTAACGATGACTATGCCTTCTGAAACGTACACGTAAGCGCATGGAAAGAGAAACTCGACGCCTCAGCCACTCGCGAATATGGTGTGCCTGCATTGGCTGAATATGCGTATTGTTCGTCGATGGGCTAGAACAATCGATCCAGAGCTAAGGCAGCGACAAAGACTGGAACGTTCATTATAGAACGCCAATGAGGACAGTGGTGTTGTTGCCGGTCAACAGGAGCACTAGTTAGCAAAGAAGTTCCCGAGGGGTCAACCGTACGCGATCCCTGTGCGTGTGGCACGCCTTTTTCGAGAGTTATGCAGACTTGGCAGATCCGCAGAGCAGTTCTAGCGGAAGGCACCTTCCCATGAGAAAATATTGCGCGACTTGTGAAAGTTTTGCGCAATTTTATGCTCGTAGCTGATCTGCGATACTTCAGAGGTAGGTAGTGGCTTGGTCCGGATCCTACCTCGAAGGAGTGTGGGCGTGTTACCGGATCAGATATGTACGTGGCATGACAGCAGAACGCCGATTTAGTCTCTCTTCATGCCACTGTTCCCTTGGCAGACTCCGTTGAATCAACACGAGGTCCATCGATCTGCCGGATGCGCAGGAACTTTGAGATGGGCGACCAAGCAAGTTTGGTTGATCCCACGGTGGAGCGGCTCACGAAAAGTGCTTTAATGCGCCTGCCGGGGAGCAGGTCCAATTAAGGAAGATCGATGGAACTTCTCGCTTGTCCCTTGTTCTACTCCATCGTCAATTACTACGCTACTCCATAGATTGTGTCTTGTCCACTTGCTTCACGAGCAGCCCACATGTGGTTAAACAGTTACCAGGGTCAATTTGTTGAGCCATGGTGGCAGCTGACAACAACCAAACAAAAGGACTTTCGAGCCGATCGGAACCGGACCTTAAGGCCGTAAGGCAGTCAAAAATACGAGCGATGTCACTCTCGCTGAAGATTGACCCGGTTCGTGAACAACGGTTTGAGACACGGAAATCGCTAGTCGCTAGCGATAGGTGCAGTGCTTGATGTGCGCTTGCCTTTTCCGTCAAGCCATTGGCGATCCTCCCATCAATGACATTGCTAATTATCGCCGACGCCGACAGGACGAGACCGATTTTGAGCCTCAATGAAGAATCAGGTACGCAGCAAGGAGGTACAGAGATCCCTTCCGATCAACCGCGGCAAATGTCTTCAGGTAGCTTGCCTAATGTAAACAGTTGCAAAGCCTGTGGATAGGGGAACACGAATTAACATGCATCACTTTTTGAATTGAGAGCATTCGTGAAAGTTTAACAATATCATTTGTCAACCGTATGCGCCCGATTTGCTCGAGCAGTGCAAGTCAGATCATTCGACCAAGACCTCGCAAGCATATGATGGGAAGCGCCATGATCCGAAGAATGACCGTTCATACATCTACTTCTGCGTTGTGGCGCACACGGGCACGAAACGCGCCTTCATACCACGGAATAGGAAATTGCGAGGCTTAATGTCGAGGATACACCGTGTTGAATTCTGAGTCGGCTCTAGAGGGAGTGTAAAGCCTAGTACTCTCATAGCCTATCTGATGATTGTCTCTTGCCCGAGAAATCGCAATCCTGCGATGATGATGCTGCCACCTGCGCCTTGCTAAAAGCGATATTTGAACCCAAGGTTCCTTTTTAACCTTCCGTTTGAAATCGGAGAGGATATAAACACAATTTAAGAACTGCCACAACGTATTTTTGTACTTTCTGACAAGCACATCGAACAACTTCAGCTAGAGTGTGGACTGTTTCCGCTCGTGCTGGAAGTCTCGACTCCATGACATCCCTTTTCGTGCCTCTTCATGTTGCTCCTGACACTAAAATATTTTCCACAACCTTCGAATTTGCACTTGAAAGGCTTCTCGCCAGTATGTGAATACGTGTGGATCTTCAAAGAGCTTGGTCTCGAGAACGCCTTCTGACAGGTCGGACATTGATATCGATCCGTACTCTGTGCATAGCTGGACGTGTTTGTGAGCGGATAGTGGTGATGATGCTGATACTGCGAGCCAGCCATATGTGGATCGATTGGTGGTAACTGCTGAATGGAAGATGGCAACGGGGGTGGAAAATTCGCAGGCAAACGTCGCTGTTGAGACAAGCCTGCGTACGACGACGTGCTTTCTGAAGGATCTGGGTAGGCTGTCTCGGCCTTGATGCACGGGTTTGATTGAGCGATAGTTGATTCATCGGAGGGTCGCCGAGATGATGTCGGAGAGCAGGACGTGCTCCAGTGATTCGTGTCTGGTATCGGAGGATATGACGATCTCATATGTGCATAGGCCTCAGGATGCGTGCTTGACGGGCTCCTGGGAAAAAAGCCATTCTGTGTATGTCCACCCATTACAGGCGACCCCGACGTATTTGAGGCTCTTTGCGTGAAATCAAAGCTCGAGGTGCCTGGCATAGATGATGTTAAGGATAATCCGTTGCATGGACCTCCTGTGAAAGAAACCCTGTCAGGTGTAGGCGGTTGAGGGCCTTGCAATTCTGCTGAGATACGCCTCCTCTGGTCTGACCCAGGAGACTTGGTGGGTGCTGCACGACAGGTCAGCGTTCAGACCGTTAACAAGCGCCGAATAAACCTTACATTTCTCTGTATGTTTGTCAACATCCTCTATCAGACTTGTTATGGACGGCAGGGAAGGTCTCGGAGGCGAAGTTTTCTCCATTCTAATATGAAAAGGTTGCTCAACGGTAAGGTGTAGAAGGTTGTGGGGAAACGCAAGAGATTTTGGCGTTAATACTGCTGCCATAGCACAATGACAATGCAGTCGAAAATTGCAAGTAGCGAGCTTGAGTATTGATTGTCCCAAGTAAGAGAGGGTTGTGCCTTCAGACTGAGCACCCGGGCAGTGAACTGTGGTACTACTCGCTACCAAGTGTGTTGTGCACTCAGAGTCTAACAATAAGGATTCTAAAACTTGTGGTTCGACAGGGAGTAGAATGCGAAGTGCCGGAAAATGTAGTGATTTAGGTTGATGTCGAGGTTTTGTTCCGCAGGTCTGGGGTAGTGACGTTGTAAATGGGATCGTCGATGGCAGGGCAGCCACGACAGGGCGCATTCGGCAATTCGAGTAGTCGTGAAGCTGCTCCTTGATCACTCAACGATACTATCCCACGTGGTGCAAATGGCTGATGTTCTGGTAAGGGTACAACAATAATACCAAACTCCTAGGACCCAGCAAGCGAATAAATTCTATCCCAGGTGATCTCTTTTCTGCGTGCATCCTCCTTCTAGGAAGCGAACTCCCTACCTGGGCTCACTAGAGAAAGTCGTAACATCAGACTATGGGGGTCAAGCGAGGGTAAGCGCGAGGGAAGTCTGCAATGTGATGGGATGAGCCCTGGACGAGGGACAAGTAGAGTTTGGTGATGTGCAGACCAGACGAAGATCAATGTGGGTAAGCTCAGCGAGTAAATGATCCAGGAATGAGGTGTGCCGTCGTTACGTATCACCGCTCATGAATCACTTCGTCAAGCTCGGCAGGCACAGCGCCGCCAAAAATGATACGCGACGCAACCTAGCATCATGCCATGCGACACAGACGAACGGTCAGGTCATTTGCTGATTGGCGTTGCATAAACCGGCCGCCCCGGACCAAGCACACGGTTGACACCTCCTTGCAGAAACCTCAAGCGCCACCAAGGCTAGAGCCACGTTGAATTGTGCCGTTCCAGCTCCACGTTGTTGATCAAGCTTTGACGCTTTACAGGATCTCAGAAAGCCTGCCTCGGTCCAGCCTTTGCGCTCGGTACTATGCTTTCAATACGAGAGCCAGTGTTAGCTACGCAGAAAGGCATAACGACTTCATACCTAGCTAGTTGATAATGCTAATGATAGGAGGTTGACAATGGATAGAGCTCGTCAAGAGAGCGGTGCTTTTGCGAAGCCAAGGATTTAGGTATCGTTGCTTTTTGCCGATCTGTTCGCTTCAAAAAGTGTGCCGCTGGTTATCTCGGAAGACACTCGTTAACCTTGAGTCTTGCAGTGGAGAAATCAGCGACCTGAGGCCCGCTTTTCTATTCAGAGAGGGCCAATGTCCAAGCTTTTTGGGGCTGCAGGTGAGACTCACGCAGAAGCCGGCCCTTGAACATGGTCCCACCAACTGCCTTGGTTGCCCCATGCAGCAGCGGACACAATTTGAGGCTGACTAGGACATGCCACGTCTGGCTCCTTGTGCGTATTCTAGCAGCAGACAGAGCATGTCTTGCGAATTATTAAAGTGACTCCTGCTTACCCTTCAATACATGTGACTCGACTTGTTCCGAGACTTATACAAGAAGTGTCTTAGTATGGAAAAATCACTTCACCAAATGGGTAGTAGATGCAGCAAATCGACCAAGTGCGAGGATGGAGTGGTGCTTCTGAACTTGATTTGCAATGATCTCAGAGCAAGACAGATCGACTCTCGCGTAACCTTTGGGGGAATGGTATGCTGCATAGGTTCGCTTAAGCTTGTAGATCTACCGCGTGATCTGCAGACACCGGGACGAGCTAGCCACATGGCTTCGCCGGCTAACTGGTTGCACGACGAGCACGGGTAAACCTTAATCGCAGTGCAATTTCATGAGACTGATCTAGCCAGTCGGAACTGCGTCGATCTTGCTGAAATGCAGCCGCGCCGGCCACGCATCTGCTGAATTCCACGGTGTTCATCGTCATCTCTGTACTTCCTGTGATGATAGAATTCTGTTAAAGCTCGCTATACATTTAATTGCTTCTAGCTCGAGTATCTGACTTGAGGCGCAGTGTAAGGCATTGCATGCTCGAATACAACCCACGGTTCGTGAAATCATTCTGAAGACGGAATTTTCCAATGAAAGAAGCAAGCGGATTTTGAGCCTGCAAGGAGTAACGCAAGCCCCCATACGAGCTTTACGTTCCCCTAACCTGTTTCATCGTTAGTAGGTCCCTTTTGGTGCATGATTTGAGTGACCACGTGGGAAGGACAAGCTTAGCGGGCGATCAGAAGCTCTGACCACCTGAGCGCGGGTGCCCTGCCTTTCGCAAGACTGCAATCTCAGTTCAGCTTGGCCCCAGTTTCGCTTCCTACCACTTCGCGTGATATGCCGTGGACTCCCCTTTGCGAACGTATGAGTGTGTTCCACTCGTAGTCCTGTCGCTCATCATGAACGTCATGCTCAAAAGACCCTCAGCCAATGTTTTCCCAATTTCCTTTGTTTTCGGGTACATTACTGGATACGATCGAGCTCAAAATAGGCCGGCTGCCAACTCTTGAAGGAACCGCGCTCTGCCAGAACCACACGGCAACTGGAATGTAGCAAGATCTGGAACCAATGAATGACAGGAGAGCACGGCTATTTCCAGCATTTGGGACGTCAAAAGGAATAAGCGAACTGGTCTTCAACAGACCAAGCCACTAAGCGGGACCACATGGCAGCGGTGACGATGACCTGCGAAATTAGCCGCAGTTGGTTGAGTCTAGGCTAGACAAGACACGAAGCGCGTGTGGATACGTCATCTACGAATGACGAAGCTTAGATTTAAGGCTTCTGTGGTAGAGTCCTGAGCATACGACCGTAAGACGAGAGCGTATGTAGTCGAGCTAGGTGAACCGTTGACGTGTCTGTCCACCGAAGCAAACGGGGGTGCTCGGAGTCATGGCTTCGCGGACGCAAGGAACTGCATTCAGCCGATAAGCACATGCAGAGCCTCGTGGCTTTCAAACGAGCAACAGCGCAGCAGCTCAGATCTAGAAGACGTTAAAGGAGTCGGTTGCAGACGTTCGCGCCTTTTTCAGTATGGTGGTCTGAGAAATCTGCCGTTTTGGGTTGAGCTGCAGAACTATGCCTCCAAGATCCGCCGAGCCGATCCCAGACCAATGGGTCAACGAAGTCGGTAACAACACCCGATATGTGGGTACATCGTGGATAATGCTCATTACGAAAGCGCGGAGCAGGATAAAGTGTCGGGATGCCCGAGCATGTTCTTGTTACTGGCTCCAGCCTACTGTTTGCGCTACTGCACACTAAGCAGGGTAGTAAGAACCAGCGGCCATCATGCCGCTTGCAGAAGGTCATTCGTACTTTCCCAAGGCTGCTCCGCATGCCTGCGCAGAGACCGACGAATTAGGAAAATGAATGAAGTTGACAACTCTTAGCCAGCCGATCTTAAGCGGCGGCGAACGAACTACACATAACCTGAAAGCTAGGCATCATTAAAACCCGAGCTAAACAATTTGACAAGCAAGTTTAACATGGTACCGGATGACATAGAAGCTGAATAATTTATGCAAAGAACTCTCCACGTGGCGAAGCCGTCGACATGAAGAACCATGTCAACGAACTTCAAGCCTTACCGCATCATAATTACTGACCATGGTTGACCGGTCGATCAGAGTTTCCATGTCAAGTTCGACCGAGCACATCTCTCTGTCGAGGATCCCCATGCGCACAATTATCTAAGGGGCAAAGCCGTAAACTCCTATGCTAATTGGACATTTGAATCTTGTGAAGCTGCATCATACGGATCCCCCTTACCCCCTCTGGGCAACAGTCAAGGCTCGCTGGAGGGACAAATGCATACTGCGAGCTGTTTGTGAAAGTAAATTAAACGTTGAGCTGGTTCAGTTTTATGAGCACAGGGACGGGAATTGAATTCTTGGTCGCTGCATCTCTGTTGCATATCTATGAGCTCGCGTTTCGCCAGTGCATCAGCAAACGCTGAGTTGACTGTTTGTTCCTTGGAGAGGATTGGCACGGTATTGCGCGACATGGTCTAGATGAGCGTACTTTTGTTTCTCAACCCCTACACTTTTGCCCTTTGCAGACGCTACCTCAGCAAACGCAGCAATTGTGCACCAGTGAATCATTGTTTCTTCAGATTGTGCCCAGACTTTGATGTTTTGAGCCGACTAAAGAGCACCACTGTCTTCAACAGACACCAAGTCACTGGCATGTTTGAGACTAATTTCGTCTCTTTTTCACTTCATGAAGCATTACACGTTGTAGTCGATTTGCGATTGGTACTTCGGTCGCATTAAAGTAGCCTGGAAATAATATGGCCACCGATACGCACTGTGCCATATCACTTGATGCTCTAGGCAACAGCCAGTCGTATCCTAGGCCACTTTCAGCTGCAACATGAAGAATGGTCCACGAAGAGGGACTTCGGAATTTCTGACCTCACTCGTTGCAGCAAGTGGTCAGAGATGTGCGGCAGTCATTGAGGTGAGTTTCGAAGCCTTGTCTGCTTCAGTCCAGCGCCTCACATACCGCAAAACGTCCAGGTAAGGGATCGGCGACCACGAAGAACTCATGAACCATTTAGCATTCGAGGAATGCTCTACCCGGTCCCTCAGAGAAGCCCAAATCATCTCGTTAAGGATCAAGCTGCTTCACGATTGACAGATGTAAACTTGCGCCAGCAAAGTTAGAAGGGATGCAGCCGATGACACATCATAACCGAGTTTAATATTAGTGTCTTTTGGGTCGACTAGGCGCAACTAGCTGACGGATTCATCCATTGGAAATGGCGGTGCTGTGTCAAATAGGGCTGGAACTGCTATGTCGCAAGCTCTCAGCGGCCGTTGTCAGCCTCGGGAAGAAACGATGCGGGTCTTGAAGCAATTCTCATAGCTACGGCGCCTTGAGAGGGATCCGTCCTGGCAGGCAGCGGTGCTGGAAGCGCAGATGTTGTGGTGAGTGCTAAGGTAGAAGCCATTTCTAGGCTCAGGTATCTCTGCCCAGTTTAGACTACGCAGAGTTGGTCAATCCAAGTTCAGCACAAATGAAAATGCTGCAGCCAAATCTGCGATCGGTAGCATCTTGTGTTGCCAGGCGGAAGAGTGTGAGTCTTTGGATGAGCGGTCTTCGCAGCTTCGAACAGAGTTCGAGCACAGCGGACAAGACTCTGCGTTGGGAAGGCAGGATGTGGAGAGTTACTGTTGAAGACCATATTACAAGCCCTTGCATTTGCGATATTGGTACTGAGTAACATTTACAAGCTCTCGATGAATCTACTACAGACTCTGGCCATCAAAGCTGATGTGCAAGGAGCATCATAGAATCACAGCCAATAGCCGCTGGTGGTAAAATATCGCCTGACGCTGCCAGTGATTGTGGAGGCGACATGCTGCTGCTTGAATGCTGAGGTGCTTCGTACTTCCTTCGATCGATAAACCTAATCCGAGCTCATGTTTTCGATAATAAAACGCAGCGTTGCCCTAGGAGCACCCTGTTTCGCTAGCCATAAAACAACAGTCGATTTCGCCTGCGGCAACAGCGCAGTGCTGTACTCACAGCCTATGAGCGGCAGCAGACCATTGGTTGAGTCAAGGAGTGGGCGCAAGATCGAAATCACGTATGGCAAAAGCGATGAAAATCGGTCATGCCTGCCTTTCCTCCCGTTCAAGGTGTGCCTGCTTCGAACGTAGGACTGTAGAGTAAAATGTACTTGCGTTTTGTTCTCACTAGCCTTAGAGCATTTCAATATTTACTACATGCTTACAATCCTGCGGTGAATGTTGGTCGCACTGTCGGTTTCCCTTTGCTGACGAAATTCTCAGACTGAACCACTTTGGTTGGCAAATTGTCGAACGCGTCGTGGCGGCGATGCTGAACTCATCTGCTCATTGATCTTAAATGCCTTTGCAAGCAGCTCGGCCTGCTGTAATACAATGACCCCAAGTCTTAGGCCCACCCGCGCTTGAGCATGATTTGGGTTATTCGAGACGTCGCAGGCAGATTGGTATTGAAAACCTTGTCGCGAGCACCAGGACTGAAGGTGGAGGAAACAACCGTCACGTGTATTCCGCCGTTCTCTCAATTTGGATGTTCGCGCGTCGGGCCGTTTTCATCTTTACCTCACCTGTTGTGCACGTAATGCAGTCAAGAAGACCTGATTTGCAAAGAAATGAAGCGGTCACTCTACATATGACTACGTCACGGTCATTGGTGGTCGCTGGAGACACTCTGTGTTGTGAAGACTTGGGCCATGTGGAGAGCAGCGGGTTGCCTGGTCGACTACAACCACTTGCCTGAAACGCACTAGCGTCAACACCAAAGAGCATCGCATCAATGCACCATGGCTAAGCCTCGCGAGCATTTCTCGACTTCTGGCGGCCTGCATTCTTTGGACTGTCGACCAGGAACTGAACAGTTTTCGACACTTTTTGGCGATAGTTGGCTCCCTACGCCAAGTCGACGACATGGCCTCGGTACCTGGGGACAGCGACAGATATGAGGTGCAGGAGATCATTGGTATGTTAAAGAAGTCCATGGCGGACGACTGCTAACATAGTACTAGGTCGTGGAGCATTTGGCATAATAAAGAAAGTCAGAAGGAAGGCCGACAATAGAGTAAGATGTCTGCGGCATTTCGTCAGGCGGTGCTGAGTGTGTCTAGATATTATGTCGGAAAGAGATCAATTACCTGAAGATGTCCTCGAAAGAGCGAGACCAGCTGACCGCCGAATTGAATATCCTATCGTCCCTGAAGCACCCCAATATTGTCGAATATATCCACCGAGAACACATCAAACAGACACAGGAGCTGTACATGTACATGGAGTACTGCGGCGGTGGTGACCTTGGGGGCGTGATTCGAGAACTCAAGCAAAAGGGCAAACTGGCCAAAGAGGACTTTGTTTGGAGGATACTCAGTCAGCTTCTGGCTGCGCTGTATCGCTGTCACTACGGAATTGATCCACCCGAACCTGGAGATTCGGTCCGGCCAGCAGAGTCGAAACTTATTTCAAGTCGGACGAATCCCACCATCCTCCACCGAGACCTCAAACCCGAAAACATCTTTTTGGATGGCGACAAGTCAGTCAAGCTAGGAGATTTCGGGCTTTCTAAGCTAATGCAGTCACATGATTTCGCTTCAACCTATGTTGGAACGCCGTTCTATATGTCACCAGAGATCTGTGCAGCCGAGAGATACACTCTCAAATCAGATATTTGGGCAGTCGGGTGTATAATGTACGAGCTCTGCTCGAAAGAACCCCCTTTCAATGCTCAGACACACCTTCAGCTTGTCAATAAGATTCGAAAGGGGGACGTTGCAGCTCTACCTAAGGAATACTCCAAAGAGTTGAGCGGTCTCATCAAGAACTGTCTATCGACGAATCCGATGTACCGTCCCGACACGGAGACACTGATCAATCACCCATTTGTTTGGATGGCCCGCAAACAACAGGAATGCCTGCGACTCACGCGGTCTATATCCACTGAGAAAGACGTGCTAGTAGACAAGCTCAAGAGGGCCGAAGAGCACATCGCTGTCCTGGAAGCCGATAAAATCACAATGAAGACTGACCTGGAAGCTCAAATTCGCAGGGAATGGGAAGTGAAGGCTCGACTTGAAATTGACCGTCAAGTCGACATCGAATACCAGAACAGGCTTGGCGCTTTGCGAGCACAGTTTGACGAGGAAGTTTCGAAGAGGGTTAAGGAACAATTGGCGAAACATTCATGCAGCTCTGATTCTCAGGCGCTGAAGGACGCTGCGAATCCACCCGCAACAGCGATGCACAAGGAGCAGCACAACCACTATTCATCCACAAACACAGCCGAGGAGACTGACTGGACGAACACAACTGATCTGACAGAACTTTCTGACCTCTCCATTCACTCTCCATCGGTATCGACCTCGAGAAGTCAGCCTCCAAAGAAGACTAAGACACCGTTTGCCCGGTCAAAGACAACTTTTGATTCACCAGCCGACATTCAGATGGCCGATCCATCTCCCATTTCCATCACCTCCCTGAATTTGTCACCACGCCGCCACAACACTGACACCAACCAGCTGAGCGGCAAAAATCTGTTCAGCAAGATAGCCACCAACAAAGCGCGGCTGGCCAATCTGGATGACCTAGACGAGGATAAGGAAAATCAAACAGGAGATTCAGATGACGAAGAATTCATCCCAGACTTGCCGAGCCCGACGCGACCGAAAACGCAAAACACTGATCCGTTCAAAATGCCACCTCCAGTCAATCCATTGCCGTCAAAGGCACGACCCGGTCTACAGAGACAACATACTGTCGCATCCACCAACAGACTTCTTACCAAACCAAACCTATTTCCGACTACAGGAAGCTCTGCTACGGCAGCGCAAATCCGAGCAGGCTTTGTAGCTACGCAGCAAGCTCAACAGCCAAGCCAGATCCCGCGATCCGCAACAGAAGGCGACCTGAGTCGTAAAACATCCAGTCCAACACTGTGCTCGAAGCAACGCCGCCTCACCAAGATCCCCAGTCGTGGCGAGCTAGCAGCTGACATGGCCATGCAGGCTCCGACAACAGCGTCCAATGGCAGTAATGATGGTAGGAGCACATCACCCCTGCGCCGCGCAGCAACGATCACAAACGGCAACACGGGCCCTGGTAGCACCAAGCTTCAGTCGAAACTTGGCGCCGCTCGAGCTGGTCTCGGCGATGGCGCACAGCAGATCAATGTGGTCGCTGGACGGACAAGGGTTGAGCTTGCTCAGGCACGGGCCGGTGGACGTCCAATGAGTACTGATTGCTCTGCAGCCTCGAAACAGGCTGTCCGAATGGTTGAAAAGGAGCTGCCGCCGGTTCCAGTGTGGGATCCAGATGTGGTGGGGGATGATGCAATGCCGAGTCCATTTTTGAAGAGGCAGGTGGACGTGAGGACCGTGAGGAGTATTCGGTAGTTGCGACTGGGAGATCGTATATGCAGGGGGCAGGAGATGGTAGCACGGATGAGGTCCATGATATGATGGCGTGATCTGATAGAGCACAGCTCGCGAGCTGTTTGCATTGTTGGGCTTGGAATGTTGGCGAGGCGTTTGGGAGCATCGCGGCGCATTGATCGCTCGGACAGCAAACCGAACCTTGGGAATTGCGACATGCATTGCATGGCATTGTATAGAAAAGAAATTGATGGAGATCTGAAGAGAGGAGATAAAAGATGAGTCTCTTTTGTGGAAGATTCTACGTGGTCGCGGTTTGGTAAGGAACGATGAGACATGACCTACAGGATGGCGGGCCAATTGAATCATGAGATTGGGTTCGTTGAAGCGAGCATGTATCAGAGTATTTCTTACTGAGCTTCCTTGCTGGCCAGTCCTTTCAGCCAGGCAGTGGTGGCATCCTGCCTCTATTAAAGTTCCGAACCCTCATTGAAGCGTATTGCGCATCCGAGCTCTGACCTAGGCACCAATAGATACCTCTGCTGATGAAGGCATCAGTTAAGAGATCGAACGGGCAAGTAGGTGAGCTCCGTGACTTGCGTATGGGTATCGAAGAAACGAACCAAGTCAAGGGTAGATGGAAAGCGGTCTGTAAACCCATGAATAAATGGACATGTGTATTCGAGCCTCGGATTCACCAATCTTCATCCTCTACCTCTTCCATTTCGACATGTCTGAAGGAAACGGGTCGAGATGCTGACTCTGTGTTGTCTCTTTTTCCCGTATCATCTGCCTCTTGCGTAGCTTGGTCTCCGCCGTCTCCGTCTCTGTCTGTGTCTTCCATGGCCAGGTCTCGTTCAAACGCTTCCTCTTCCGCCTTCAACCTCTGCAAGTCGTCTGAGACCCTGGGGTTGTAATGTGAAAATTTGGGCAGGGACTGCTGGACTGATTCTGTCGCATTGCCTTTGTGTCGATTGTGCTGGGTGTATCCTTCGCTCTCGAGCCGATCCAGCTCTTCGGGCTCGAGTAGTTGGCCGCTGGAGCCCTTGATGGCATCCTGCTTCCTCTTCACCACATTGGGCACAAATCTGCTTACAGCCTCTTTTTTAAGGTCTCGTATCTGCGGCGCACTTTCATATGTTGTTTTCAGTTCGGCTGGTTGGGCCGGTGCCTGATAAGATCGCTCGCCGAATCGCGCAGTTTCATTGTTTTTGTTGCGTCTGAACTCTTTCGGGATCGGTGGCGGGGTGTCTCGTGGCCAGGGGATGTTGCGCACCGATTCGTCAGTATCACTGCCGGACCCTTCTATTCTGTCGTCGTGTTTACGCTGACCGTCGTATCTTCTCTTGCCCAACGTGCTCTGGGGTCCAGCTTGTCTGTCTGTCGGATGCTTTGGGTGTGACGATTGACGTGGTGCATGGTCTCCGAGCGCGTCTCTTGCTTTTCGCACGGCTTTGAGGTCTCGCTCCAGGTCTGCTAGGATGGCTTTTTCGCGGGGCTTGATGTCTCCGCCTGCTTCAAGAGCTTTCAGATCATCGATTTGCCGCTGTATTCGGTCGGGGTTCCGTCTTGCTAGCTTTTCGTTGCGGCGAGACTGTAGCTCGGCTTTGCTCTTCTTGAGAGCCTTGGCTTTGTCGGCTTTGCGCTGTTGCTGGGCTGGGTTGATGGAACGTTCTTTGTCTTTGGCCATGTCTGCTGCCGCACGCGCTGTTTGGGGCTTGAATTCGAGGATGTGGAAGCGAATGAACCAAATGCTTTTCGTCTGGTCTTGCTTTGAGGATCGTCGGTCTGAAGTTCTGTCCAAGGACGTGTGGTCTCGCAATTAGGGGAATGGCAGGTGCCTTGTTGGCATAAGTGCAGGGCAATGCGGACGTGATGGAATATTCTGGACTAGTCCAATTGCAGGAGCAATGGCTCGTGCGAGAATGACTAGATGGCTGATACTAAATTTGCTCTTACTGATCTGTTGAAGCTGTACTATCGATAGAGAAACACCTCCTCAGCAATGAACGGTGCAGCACTTACCTCGACGCGGACGGGGAGCAAGCACAATAGAAACAGCGGAGTCTGGAGGCCCTCAGGAACGGTCCTTTCTTTTGCTCGCGGCAAGACTGTCTGACATCAGACCGCAGCTGTACGCAGTCATCACACCTGTTTCTACCGTCCTTTGGTGAAGACGTGTCCTCAACATCATGCTGCTTGCTTTTAACGTTGCAACTGTTGAGGTCTGGGGCGAAGCACGAACACGCCTACAAGCCTACAGGCCTGACACGCTACACAACCCCGCCTAATGCGCGTGCTGCAAGTGGCCCTGACTGGCAGAAGCCGCGGGCGCCATTCCCGCGCTCAACGACCAAAAGCTAATTATCATTCTGGCACAGCTGCGGTGCCCGCCAACCCTGGCAGCTCCATCTGCATTCTGCATCCTCTTTATCTCCGCTTAACTAAGCTGGTGCGAGGGTTCCGTTCATTCGACTGCATGTGAGCGCTGAAGCATCTAACCCCTCTGTCTCTTCCTCCATCGGCGCGGCTCTCCATCCCTCTCTGCCTCCTCTGCCGCAGGCGATGAAACAGCCCTGTGGGCGCTTCGTTGAACATCTCGCCTGTTTGTCATCCGACAGCGTTGCGGCTACAGTGTTACCCACCCTCACCGTCTCCCTCCACATCCTCGTTTGAGCTTTCGTTTCCGACACGGTCATCTCAATACCCGCCCGCGAATCGCCCATTCCCCATATCCCTCCCATTCGTCTTCCGCTAGCTGTTTCGGCCTCACCAAAGTTAACATAGTCTCATCTGAATCTCAAGCGCCCAAACAACGCTCAGCCTGTCAAATCCTCGAATGCGCTGCGTCGGTCGGCTTGCTACCATGACCAGGCTCATCCCTACGTCCATATCACACAGCCCTATCGCCTTCCAGAGTCTCGCCAGTCACTCTTGAAAATAAACAGAGACTGCAGACCTATCAGCGCTGGATACCGCCTTGGTATGTCAATAGAGGGAGCAAGCCATTCAACTACTAGCCTATTGCTGTCTGATCTGGCTGTGGCTGGTGTGATTCTACCTGGACCTGAACGTCCATGTCCACTGCAGGATCCATCGCAGACAGCCAATTGGGACTTACGCAATCCGAGTTGATGATATTGAGACAAACAACTGAAGTCGCCCAACAAAGTCGAGCAGGAAGCGCCACCATGCCAGAAAGAGGTCGTGGCACCAGTAGGCACTCTCAGCCTAGCTCGAGAGCCGCCAGTGCTGCGAGCAGCCACAGCATCCAGGGCCGAATTACCATGGACTCCAACAGTCTAGGCCGCATCGAGAATGCCCTGTCCAACATGATGCGCCAGATTCAGCTACGCATCGATCAGGTGAGTTTCACCCCGTCAGCCGGTACCTGCGCACTATGCTAACGCTTGTCCCAGCTCGAAGAAGCAGCTGACCAATCCGTACAGAACAACGCTCGTGGTGCTGTCAACAGCGTCCAGCGTGCGGACGAAGAAATCGCACGCACCAAAAAAATCATGGCAAAACTTGATGAGCTTGACGAAAAAATGGAAGAAGTACAGAACGTATGCAAGAAGATCAGAGCACTCCGAGAAAGAGTCGATGCGGCCGGCGGACGGCTAGACCAGATCCAAATGCAACGAGCTGGCGGACGGCCTCCTACAAGAGGCCGTTGAGGGAGTCCGCCATCACATGACATCCTACAGAGGACAATGTCTCTTACCCGTCACTTGTCATATGTGAATAATGGTCCGAGACAATCTCACCTCACCGACGGCTGTTGTACATCATCACAACCCGACAACACCCTATCACACAAGATAGTTGTTCATTCAGCATAATGTATTACTGGCGATACAAGAAGGTCATGCCTCACGGCAGGAAGGTCACGGGACATTTTACAACATTTCCACGATGATGTACGATGCTATCGACGACTGAGTATTTGCTGGGTTTGGGTCAAAAGCGTGGCGTTCATCGTGGTGGAAAATCGGATTTAAGGAAGCAGACGCGTGCGTTCAGGGCAATTTTTGCCTGCTTGAAGCAGAATGACAGAAGATAAGCAATGTGCTCAGATAACATGACAATGAGTCAATGAAAACCGAAGTCTCCGGACTTCTACAACGTTCGACGTCGCCTCTTCCCTTTCCTACATGCACGTGGCAGAACTATCTTTGCTAACCAAAGGTCCAATTGCTCAGGGTAACTCCAACGCAGACCACACTATCGTTGTCGGTTGTGTCGATGTCAAGTGACGGTAGATTTTGCAACATTAAAGATCTGGCCCTGCAGGCCTGTTGCCCTTGTCTTTGAGGTGGTCAGTACCAACCGAGAACCGTTTGATTGTCCCACAAGTACCGCACTTTACAACGAGGACTTCAGCCCATTTTTTCTTTTTGCCCTTGCTTTGATTTTCCGTAGTACAGATCGAAGTGCTGCCATCAACCAGAAGTTCGCCGCAGCCCTTACAAACGCTTCGTTTGACCTCTCTTTGAAGACGAATGACCGATTTGCGGCTTACACCTTTCAAATGATTTACTAGGTGCCTTGTTTGAGTGTTTCCGGGCAGCGCTGTCTCATCTGGCCATGGCTTGGGCTTACTGACTCCGACATCGCCTTGAACAGCTTGGTTTTTACCTTGTCTTTCTGCAAAGTAAGCTGCTGCTTGATGCAGGAAAGATAGTCTTAGATGGACATTTTTGTTGGGTATGGTCGACCTGGGCTTCTTCTCCTTCTTCTCTTTTGCCATTCAGTTGAGAGACCACCGCATTTTACATTAATGGCGCATTGGTACTATGACAAAGATCTGAGCTTTCCTTTGCACCACTGCCCTGGGTATTGATAAAGGTGTCAACCCGAAAATGATCCGGGGGCCAGTATGTGTGAGGACGGTTGTTTGCGCTAACCTTGTCTGCTCTAGCGTCATCGTTGCCTCATCGTTCCATTGCGCCTTTTCGCCCTTCTTTCCAAACGCTTCTACCCTTGACAGCCTTCCTCATCCACACCCTCTGTACATCTGGTCTGCAACAGCGTCGCGCTCTTGAAGCCTCTTTCTTCATCCTTACGACCATTTTACCACTCGTTCTATACTTCGAGCCCTCTCGACTGCGGTCCTTGTGACTATCCATCCAACCTCTAACATAAGCACAAATCCATCGTAAAAATGTCTGCCGAAGAAGATCTCATCGACTATTCCGACGAGGAACTTGAGACGACCAAGGCGCCGGCGGCAGCAGCCACAAACGGCGCTGCTAAGGAATCCAAGGCCAAAGGATCTTACGTCGGCATCCACTCGACTGGATTTAGAGATTTCCTGCTCAAGAGCGAGTTGCTGCGAGCCATTACAGACTGCGGCTTCGAACATCCATCGGCGGGTTAGTCATTCATCCATCTAGCAATAGTTCTTTCCACCTTGTCTTTCTGCGGAAAGTCCGTCCATCTCCAAGATAGCTCGAGGAAGAAGCGCCGACTGTGAAAGAGTCAAAGAAGCCAGAAGAGAACAAGGATACGCTGGAGGCCAATGTTTCGAAACGCTCGCTCCGGTTACTGTGCCGAATCTCAGATCAGAGCAAGTTGTTCGCACGCGGAACGCAGATTGCGCATCTGTTGACTCTCGAAAAGCGTGCCCACGAAAGGCTGAAGCACGAATGGAAACACCTGAAAATGGCTCGTTTCTCTGTGCAATCCGCGTCCGACTGTATGATTGTGGCGATACTCACAATTTGGCAGCGAAAGAGGTGGAATGCGCAACAGTCTGCGCAAGCATATTCGAATACCCTTGTCAAGAGCTTCTCATCTGGCTTGAGGAGATGGACGGACACTTCTTGCCTCGCGATGCATTTTCTAAATTATTTACGAACCAAGTCTAACATCATGCGCCACCTACAGTCCAACAGCAATGCATCCCGCAGGCTCTCCTCAATACCGACATTGTTTGCCAGGCCAAATCTGGTCTTGGTAAGACTGCCATCTTCGTCCTCAGCACTCTCCATTCAATGGAACCGGTTCCTGGAGAGTGTTCTGTTCTTGTCATGTGCCACACTCGTGAGCTGGCATACCAGATCAAGAACGAGTACGCAAGATTCAGCAAATACTTGCCAGACGTCAAGACCGCTGTGTTTTATGGTGGTACGCCTATGGCCAAGGACGTCGAGCTTCTGAAGAACAAGGAGCAGTTTCCCAACATCATTGTCGGCACGCCTGGTCGACTCAACGCCTTGGTACGGGACAAAGTTCTCTCTTTGCGAAACATCAAGCATTTTGTTCTCGACGAATGCGATAAGATGCTGGATCAGATTGGTAAGTTGAAAGCACTCTGATTATAACCAGACACCTTCTCACAAAGTCACAGACATGCGCAGGGACGTGCAAGAGATCTTCCGAGCCACACCCACCGAGAAGCAGGTCATGATGTTCTCTGCCACTCTTGCGCCGGAGATCCGACCTATCTGCAAAAAGTTCATGAGAAATCCTCTCGAACTCTACGTCGACGATGAGACAAAGCTCACCCTCCACGGTCTCCAGCAGTTCGCTATCAGACTGAATGAGGGCGAGAAGAATCGAAAGCTGAATGATCTCCTCGACTCTCTAGAATTCAACCAAGTCATCATCTTCGTGAAGAGCACTCTCCGTGCCACCGAACTTGACAAACTCCTTCGAGAGTGCAACTTTCCGTCCATCGCTGTCCATTCGGGTGTGTCCCAAGAGGAACGGTAAGCATGCTTGTAGCCCTTCACAACTTTCACATACTGACAGGGCCCTAGTATCAAACGCTACAAGGAGTTCAAAGAATTCAACAAACGAATCTGCGTCGCCACCGATGTCTTCGGCCGAGGTATCGATATCGAGCGTATCAATCTGGCCATCAACTACGATCTACCAGCTGATGCTGCTTCCTACCTTCACCGTGTCGGTCGTGCTGGCCGGTTCGGTACCAAGGGTCTCAGTATCAGCTTTGTCAGCAGTGAGCAGGATGAGGCTGTACTCAAGGAAATTGAGAAGAGATTCGACGCTAAGGTGCCAGAGTACCCGGAAGGCGGTGTTGATAGCTCAACCTATATGCAAGCATAAGCGAGCTCAAAATTAGAGGCGGGACAAGGGTTGGGTGTGGAAAGAAAGAATATAACATTAAAAGAACAGAATTTGTTACAGCACTGTCCAAGAACGTTTAGAACAGCTAGCAATGTCCTCGTAGCAAGGTCACTCACTGCATAGCTGAGCCTAAAATGAGATATGAGATTCGTTGACGAACAGTGGCACCCTCAAGTAGCTCGTAGCGTGTTTTGCGCACCTGCTGAGGTAATTAAATGCCTTGATCTCCCCTGTTACATGTCGCAACGAATTGCTTTGCAACAAGAAGGCTTTCGATGTCATTTGCCAAGATGTCGAAAATCTGCCATGAACCTCACTGCTCCTTTTGGCCTAGGGTGAGGCCGCTCTGGGTCAACCCGGCTGCACATCACATGGGTGAATCTCGCCTGAGGACCACGCCGGAATCTCTGTTCCAAGCAGTGGCTTGGGAACTCCCCAAGGCAATCAAGGCGCCGAGATCACCGGAGTTTACTAATTCTGTGTCTGCGCAACGCAGCTCAACTCAGCGCTCGTGATCAATCTAGGGATTGCTTTGCTTCTCAGTCGACTAGGGAATCTTATGGGGTCCATTCTCAACCTCAAGAAACGAAGATTCCCGGAGCTTACCGTCGATACACATATGAATCACTTCCAGAAAATTTAGAATGTGGCTTCTGAATACAGGTACCCTTAAAGTAGCAGACGCAATAAGAGATGCTCCCTCCCCTCCTTACACTCCGTCTCAATTAAGATTGTGGAGAAGTGCAAACGCCATGTATACCACAATATTGAAATCGTGGTTGAAGAGTCTCCTTTGGCTGCGCACACTCGTCACAAATATCTTTTCTCACTTCTGCTTCGTTAGTAAGCACACCTACCATGCTTTATATAGCACGCTCTAATCCTACCTTTTTGTATGAACCTCTAGAGAGCATGATTTCAAGGGATATTTAAGGTCGGTCTAAAGTCTGAATGCCGTCACATTCGTCGACATGTCACTACTTGCGTCTGTCGGGAAGTGCTACCTGTGACATCTCTCCAGGAACAATGCCTCTCAGGCGAATGCTGGCTCTGACAGTGGCTCCATTACCAACGTCAAATTTCTGCTGAAGGGTTTTATCCGGCGCATCCGCCACACTCGAAAAAGGTATATCAACGCCTCCGATCTCTTTCTCGCCGTCCAGAAGTGCAATGCGGAAGTTGTCCGGACTGCTACCCACCAAGTCTGTTGTAATGGGAAGTCGGAACGCCTGGTCGAACGCAGGATTGCTGATGTCGGTACCAGGAGCATCAGTCTTGATGGCGGTCTGGAATCGTTGAGTCTTGCCCCAAGTCACCACTACGCTTGGCTTCAGGTCTTCACGCTGGCCCTTAATGCCGAAAGCACTTGCGACTAGGATGGTAGCGATGCCGGAGAGGCGACCATCGCCTTTGTGGTCGGAAGCAGTGAGGCTACCGGCATCGGCCACGTACTTGAAGAATTGGCATGAGATCGATACTCTGCCTTCCGTTTCCTCGCCTTTGTGAACCAATGGCAGTTCTTGCCTACCTCCAGCCACCAAAATCTCTCGAACCGTTGTCACCGCAAGGCCAACTTCGTCATCTCCGTTGACATCTTCATCTTCCACGTCCACTTTAATGCACTGATCAAAATCACTCACCACAAAGTCATGCGTCTCGTTCCACGTCGGCCTGCTCGTGTTGTTCTTCGTGGCTGTCTTCCACGATTCCTCTCCACCGACGTCGACTTTGGCATAGCAGTCTGGAGCGGCGCGAGTTAACTTGTTGAAAAACTTTCTCGTGGATGACTTAGCCTCCTCTCCAAAGCCCCATGCCTTCTCCACAGTCACTCGCACCATGCCAAGCGGGTAATGGTAGGTTCTGAAGTAGTCGGCGTTGGCGTCAAGCTTGACCAGGAATCGGTTGGGAAGTGTGAACATGGAGTTGATGATGCCGAGAATCACGTTGCGCACGGTGTCGTCAATGATCGAAAAATCGGCCACGTTAGCAGAGCCAGTGAAATCAAGCTTCAGGACTGGTGGGTTGATGAATGATATCTGGGCGGCTCCGATCTGCATTGAGTGTCAATGGGGAGGACGCCGGTGGCAGAATATTTGCTTACCAGCGGGATAACGTTTGTTAGAGGGCATAGCAGTATGGAAAGCCTGCCATGAAGCTGCACGCTTTCGACGCCCTACATTACGAATTAATGGCATTCACCTGGTTGGCAGAAGACAGCCACTCACGAGGGCAGGTATCATGTCTGCATCCATTTCGATGTCGGCTTTGCCCACCCAGTCGACGTTCAGGTCGAGTTTGATGCCATCTACTTCGCTCTTTGTTGTCTTTGCGTTTGATATCCGTAGAGGCACAGGGCCGAGATCGATCTTGGTGAAGTGCAGAGTGGCCAGTGGGCCAGGAAGCATAGTCTTGAACATGGGCTCCACGATCTCCTTGACCATTTTGCTGCCGGCCGCATTGATGTTGGGCCATAACAGCTTCACGATGTCGTTTAAGAACTCTGTCTAGCTTAGGACTGGCTCAGAAAACCACATGCATCATATGCTCTTACCCACTGATTCACCGCTCCCTTCAGCAGTCAGCTTTTCGACGAGTCCTGACATAATTATTGCAATTGCGTTATTTGACGATTAGACACTAGATTGAATATCGCCAATCAGTCCCATAATGTGTAGAAAGGAGGAGCTCATTGCTTCGAAGCTTTAAGCAAACGCGATAGTTGGAACATGACGCAATCAAGCTTGCTGCCAACTGTTCTTGACAACTGCTTTAGTGGCGGCCACTGCTCAGTCGTCTGCGGCAGCTGTGGAGTCACCCGAGGCCGGGGTTACCCCGATCGATAGTCGTTGCCGCTCTAAGCGTCCTTCTACGCGTAGAGGCTGATCGGCCGACCATGAAGCCTCGGAGAAGTCGACAGGAGTGACTGAGTCTGCGTTGATAGATTAAGTAGCGCTGAACTCTCTGAATCGATCAATTCAATGTACAAATGGTATGCAAACGCCGATATTTGTTACGCATCCCTTGCCGACGTATCAAAGTCCTCATTATCGGACAAATTAATCAAGAGCCGATGGTTTACTCGCGATTGGACGCTGCAAGAGCTCACAGCACCCACAATCGTTGACATTTACTCTACTGAGTGGACTAAGGTTGGTTCTAAAGCCAGCATTAAGGAGAGAATAACACAAATCACGAGAATACCGAGGGCTGATCTTCAGGGAGAGAGTTTGACCAAGTGTAGTCTCGGTGAAAGGATGTCTTAGGCTTCTCGGAGGCGCACAGCCAGACCAGAGGACAGAGCATATAGTCTTATGGGAATTTTCGACGTCAACATGCCTCTGCTCTACGGTGAGGGAGGGCCCAAAGCTTTTCTTCGGCTCCAGGAGGAGATACTCAAGAACAGTGAAGAAGACCATACTCTGTTTGTCTGGAGACCACATGCACCCGGGCCTCGGGGATTGTTAACGACTTCACCGGATAACTTTTGCGCTTCAAAACAATGCACCACTTGCAGTATTGATGAAGAGGGGCAATTTGATTACACTAGTATAGGAGAGACTTTCGTATCCACTATAGGTTTGAGAGAAGCTCCATTACTGACAGGTACTGGCGTACGGATATCATTACAGTTGTATATTAAGAACACGACTTCAAACGAAGGGTATAGGGCGTCGGCGTGTGTAATTACACCGACGACAAAGCAATACATATGACTGGAGGTGAAGAGCCAATGTTTTCCTCTGAAGATGAAGAAGGAGCAGTCTCTTTACCTACAGACGGAGAAGTGATTACTCTCACTAAAGACATGGAAGTGAGGGCTGCTTTGAACCTTTGTATTTACTATTCGGAGGAGCCGTCGAGAAGTGAAATACTATGGATCTCACTAAATCCGCACGAGTATCGACCTGGACAACACGTTCGGAATGACCTCCGAGTAACTCTGGAGGAGCGCGATTGGTCAGCATTAAGGTCCATTGTCACGTGAAGATGATTGGGAGGCGCAACTGCGACGCTTCTTCATGTTACATAGCAAGCTAGATTGTTCGATCTTACATCTACTACAACAGCCCCAATAACAATGAATACAGTGCAATTTGCTTGCAATTGCGTGCTCCTGGCACTTATACTGCCATGAACGCTTGATAAGACCTCTATCTTGTTAGCGCTGGTCTGGCGAATATAGGCGGCGGACGCAAGCACACGCAAGCTTCCGGAAGTGTGAGACTAGAGTTGCTGTACGCTGGAATCATAATGTACATTGCTGCGTCGCTGACCTGCGACCACTGGACATAATTGAACAAGATTCTTGCCTCTGTTGGCTCGTCAGCTTTGGACGAGCATGCAATAACGTGACGGAGAAGCTGCTCAAAAGCACAGGTGGAGAGAACACCATGGCTATTCTATTTGAACCAACTCCTGTGGGGGACCCAGATGCCTAGGCAACGTCTCCCTCACAATTGTTTCAAGTTTTCAACGCAACATCGATTTACTACTGGAAAAGGCCCAACTGGTGGACTTCCAAGAAGATTTGGGCCTATTAACAAAAGATATTGGCATTTGGCGAGCATTTGGCGAGCATTTTGCTCATCGTTACAGCTGTTCAAGTACACAAATCGCAGCACAAATGGTGGATCACATGCTCTGAGATCACGAACCGACTATACCCCATACCTCCCAAGATCGAAGAGACGGGTAATGACCAGAAAGCGCCAGCTACTTCATCCAGCACATCAATACGTCTACGGGACATACTTTTGAAGTGCACATACAACCGCTTGTGACAGTCTTCGACGACGACAGTTTTATCCCAGCTGAGGGATGTCTTGGTGATGACCTGCCCAATTTTGGTCTGTGGACGATCGAACGCGAAGACGCTGGGTTACCTCCTTGTGTGGAATCTGTGCCAGCACGAGTCCCTTAGTGACTGCTGTTAGAGCCGTATCCAGCGAACAATGTAAACTCTAGAGATATCTACGAAAGCCTTTATTCTATTGATGCAGGATTGACTAGGCTTCAGGTCGGAGACAATCGCCTAGGCTTTCTCAGGTATGTACAACAAACGATAAGGGACCCTCTTTTACAATGGCTTGAAAGTCGATGAACAGCAAGAAGACTTGGCATAGCGTTTCTCATGTTGGAAAAAGAGCTACAGCCACCAACACATCCTTCAGAGGCTATGTATTGGGATAGAGAGACATTCAGATGCTCAAATGCTTCTGCGCCATCACCGGATTCACCAGTCTGTATCTTTGTGGCGTCGAACTGGCACAAGTACGTCGCGAACAATCATATTTGCGTCTGCACATCGAGCGTTGCGCAGCGTTCTCGCATTAAAACAATGCATTGGCGAGACGGAGATCTCCAGAGTGCTTCCTTTTGCGTTGATCCAGAACAGACACTTTCAAGTCCAGTCATGGCTTTGCCGGGGCCTCTGGTTCGCCTGAAGGAGTGCCACCCATCCGAGAGGTCCATACGTATGACTAAAAAAAGTATGCGGTCATCTGGGCCATCGCCTGGGGGAGGTCAACGAACACAAGGCCTTGCACACATGCACATTTGCTGTCTTGGCATTGTCTGCGCCGGTCAGGGGCAACTTTGGTCAGCTGACAAAAGCATTTGGGGCTCGCAGCTACTCCGCACAAAAAGATGCAAGATAAGCATTGTCCAATCTCGCCGGCGTTACATTTCGATTGACGTGAAGTCCACCCCGCGGATATCCTTACGGGGCCGGCGATGACAGAAGCATGGACCCAATGTCCCAATACGATGTCATTGTCGTGGGTGCTGGCCTCAGCGGCCTCACAGCGGCTCATGTGCTGCAAAAAGCAGGCCTGAACGTCTCGGTTCTGGAAGCAAGAGATAGGGTTGGTGGTAAAACGTGGTCCGTCGATCCATTGAATGAAGACAAGGTAGTCGATGTCGGTGCAGCATGGATCAACGATACGACTCAGTCTGAAGTCTATGCCTTAGCGAAGGAGCTTGATCTCGAACTTGTGGTGCAGAATACGACGGGCCATGTAGTCCAAGAGGATATCGATGGTAGCCTATCGACGTTCGAATATGGCGGAGTGCCAGCGCAGCTGAGTGAAGCTGATGGCGTGGCTGAGATGCTTCGTATTCGGCAGATGTTTGAGGAGGCGTGTCAGAACATCGATATTCGAGACCTAGACGCCAGTGGCGCTGGTCTTGATAGCATGACTTTGCAGGGGTGGGCTGAGTCAAAGAGTGCGAGCAAGACCGCGCTTGCTTCGGTAAGAGTGTGGACTCGAGCAATGCTCGGCCTCGAGCCCTCGGAAGTAAGTGCTTTGCACTTTCTCAACTATTGCAAGAGTGGCGGCGGCCTTCTACAGATGCGGAAAGACACAAAAGACGGCGGTCAGTACCTCCGGTTTGTGAAAGGCACGCAGTCTCTTTCAATAGGTCTTGCATCACGCCTGAAGCCGGATACCTTACACGTATCATCTCCAATTACAGGTATCAGTCAAGGGAAAGTGTCCGACCCAGAACGAAACGTAATTACGGTCACAGCCTCCACTCCCCTAGGCACAGCCCGCATCTATACTTGCCGCCATGTAATACTCACCCTCCCAACTCCTCTTTACACGACTTTAGACTTCAGCCCACCATTGCCCGCCTCCAAACTCGAACTCGCTCGCAAAACAGTCCAAGGCTACACCAACAAAATCATCCTCCTCTACGCGCAGCCGTGGTGGCGCCACGCTTCCCCTCCCCTCTGCGGCCTCTTCCAGTCTTTCGTAGGGCCTATAACTGTCACACGGGACAGTTCCGTCGATAGCGCCTCGCAGTACAGCTTAACTTGCTTTCTTGTCGGCGCCATCGGCCGGCAATTGTCTCTTCTGCCGCAAGCGGAGCGGCTCGAGAAGGTCAAAGCACACGTGCGCCGTGTCTTTGCGCTGTTTTGCACGAGCTCCGGCGGTGGCGTAGACGTAGGGTTTGAAGAGCCAATTGCTGTGACAGAGTACGAATGGACTAAAGACCCGTACAGCCAGGGGTGTCCGGTTCCATGTATGCCGCCTGGCGTTATGACGGCGTATGGGAAGGAACTGAGGAGCAGATTTGGGAACGTGCATTTTGCGGGGACCGAGACGGGGTTTGAGTGGAAGGGATACATGGACGGGGCGGTAAGGAGTGGGAAGCGCGTCTCAAGAGAAGTTATTGAAGCGCTTGCACAGGGAGAAATCGTGACTCCCGAGGACGGACATAGCCATAGAGAGTGGAGATCTGGACCGGCTCCAGCGGTCGAGACTCGAAACTAGCTTGTTCAAAGTGCAAGGTACTGTGCTTCACGGTTCTCTACATACTGACTACTGATCTAAAAGAGTCATTGCGTTGATATATTGTGCCCTAACAGGTTTCTCTTAGCAGCCAATGCCCTCAAGTCGGACCAATGCGAAAAGGAGGGCGCAATAGTTGCCTATCCAGAAAGACAGGTCCAATTAGATTCTTCTCATTTCAGAAGGCCACCACTGTGCGAACGGCGAGACAGCCGCACCCACGTGTACAATACGGGTGAAGAAAGCGCGCCCCGTTCTCTAGTCAGGGACGCAGCGACCAGTGCTACTTTTCTGTCCCAGCCACACGAACCGAATTGCTTGGGGTAGGAAGGCGCGACCCAGAATGTGATGGGTCGTACAGCTGCCTCTTGGGAAGGGCATCGGGTGCTATGCTCTGAGTTTGGAAGTTCGGAAGGTGCTAGCACGATACAACCGAAGCAGCAACCATCAGTGACCTTCGATGATAGCATTAGGAAAGCAAAGCAAAGTGAAAGGGTCCAACGAAACAGCACACTTGCAGAGGAAGGCACGAATTTGGTGTTTGCAGCGGGCAGGCTTGGTCGAACAGATTGACTCGATAGAGGAGCAGAGCAGTCCTGCGTTGGGGCAGGGTCGGATTGCACTGCTTGCGATTGAATTGTGTCCCGGCCGGTCCTTGTACCACTCACGGCATATACACGCACATAGACAGAACGATCAACAGCATCGGCATCGACATCGGCATCGGCGTCACAGAACAGTGTAATATTTGCCCGATGAGAAACAAACAAGTAAATCTCGAACAATCTGACGACCATTCAGTCTGTTTAGCTATACCGGACCCTGCGTCACAGCCGCCGCGTCTGGAAAATGCGTCCTGAAATCCGGCGCCACGGTCCAATTATTAACCTTTCGAATATGTTTCTCGAACAGCGGGTTGAGGATCATTGAGTCTGGGTTTGTGCTTGTGCTGGTGCTTGTGTTCTCGGCACCTGTCATGGCGACGACGGCGTCCATGGGTTCGAAGGGCCAGTTCACGGTGACGTTCTGGGAGTAGACTTCGGAGAAGTGTTCGAAGGGGTATTTGTCGGGTGATTCTATTAGGAGGTCGCGGACTTGGGGCCTGGGTAGGAGATGCATTAGTTGGGTGGGTCAGTTAGTAAGCAGGTTGGAGATGTGGATGGATTGGGATGCGCCAGGCCAGGCCAGGCCATCTGTGGGTTTGAGCTTGGGCTGAGCCCTAGGCTTTACATACCAGGGGATGTTGTCAATCCATGCGGGATGTGGAATCGTGACCTGCGGTGCTGTTGGGCGGAGCCAATGGGGAAGTTGCAGATAGTTTGCCTTTGTGGGTGAGATTTGCCACTGATAAGGGTTGCATTGTTAGTCAACAAACATGTCAACTCATGTAAATAACTCAGGTCATACTTACTCGCATGGTTTTGTGCATGAGATACATGAATGATAACAACTCTGGCAGCCCTACGTCCTGGAACGTGGACAAGACCTCTGCCATGACCCTACTGACAGGGTGAGCTTTTTGGACCAGTTCTGGATAAATCAATGCAGCTACACATGGCTGTTCGGGACCCACGAGAGTTTCTATGGGAGTGCCTTTGGCTGCAAGCATTCTCCTGGATGAGAGAAAGTCAAGGAGGATCTGGTCAAGTGGACACGTTGCCGGGAGGTGCAGGGGCAGGAAGGATGATACAGCCCGTGTGTCCGCACTGCTGCTGGAGTAGTAGGATCGCTGGGTGGTGACAGAGCTTTCTGGGGAGGTTGTGGATGGTTGGGGTTCGGTTCCGGAGATTGGGTGGGTACGATCGAGGTATTGGTCTATCTGATGTGAGCTGAGAGCAAATATTGCGACGGGCACTTACCTCGCTCTGGTTGATTAGTTGGATAATTCTCCGTGTAAGCTGCGTGTGATGCAGAAACTATATCGTTCGAGCTGCCGATGTGACTGATCGACCCATAGATTGGTCGGTGATGTGAAATACCGTGTGTTGTTCCTTCTAACGCGCTACTGACGGTGGTTTCATGAGTGTGAGGTGAGCTTTGGTGCTGCCTCTGAAAGCGCTCTTGACGTGCATCGGTAGAGTACTCAGACTCCTGGATGTTGGCATTGTTCGACCCGATTCTCCCACTAATTTCTGTCGTGGACGCAAGATTTGCAATAAGCTGACCACCTCCTTCCGCAGGTGATTGGATGTCTTGGGAGTCTCGGTGTCTGAGTAGAGCTGGTTGACGTGCTGCATCTGCAGTATGACAGGCTCAGTGACAAGGCATGAAAGGTACATGGCACGGGTCAAGCGTCAAGTCTGCAATATCAGAGCTCACATACCAATCACTGGTTCACTCTCCTCAACCCCTTCTTCACTCCAGTGCGAATTTGCATCGCTTTCTGTACCATTCTCTAATGATTCATCGCAGGTTGCGAACTTGGAAATGCGTTCGAGCCGCTCAGTTAGAAGACGATTCTGTTCTCGAAGTATCTGGAGTTGTTCTGACATCAAATTCTCGCGTTCAAGACTCGCGGCTTTGATGGTTGCTATTGTGTTCTCGAGATCTTGGATGCGCGACTTCGTCCGCAAGCGCAGAGCTCGCTGGGCTTTGCGGTCAACATTGCGCTTATGTTGAATCTGCTCTTGGCTCAAATTAGAGACCGTGCGTGACCTTCTTGCGCTTCCAGCTTGACCGTCATTTTCGTTTACACCTGAGTCCTGCATGCCCACCGTTACTCTGATCAGGCTTACGGTGACTGCTGAAACCTCTTCGGTGAAATGTAATCCAATGCATAGCCTCTTCAGGACGACAAGCGAGTATAGTGGCTATTACTCCCGCTGATAGCACGCTGTAGGCGCAAACGATGCTCCACTTACTCCACAAACAGGCGAGTGCGGGGGAAATGTTTAATTATTGTTCTTTTTTTCTGCAACACACGTTGTCACTGCTCAGAGTACATAGCTGCTCCTAGTCCTGCTCAGGTTGTGCTTACAAGCTGTAGTTGTCACTCTGATTTTCCGGGCGGTGATTGCGGACTTCAAGAAGATTCTTCAGGAGAGTCCACCAACAGATCGTAGGCGTTGTCATACTTGGCGTGGCAGGAGATCATCCCAGTTACGGTATTTCAGAAGACCTGCCCTGGAAAGCTCTTTGAGCAAACCTGCACGTCTAGACTTCGAGGCCTCTGCCCTCCCTGACTTGCACACAACGAATGCCACTGTAAACTCGGTTGTTATTCTGCACTATCCAATTGCACATGTTGCAGGTCCCCGACCGCAACCGCCCGTCATCGGCCAGTGAGCACTATCTGACACCCTCAGATGGCCGACGCTTTCGCTAATGCCTGGCTTCCAACCTCGACCTGTCCAGCTGGCACATAGATGCATGATTTGAACCTCAGCATAATGAATGTGGGTGATAGATGGTGAGCGAAACTTTCAAGCAACACATGCTCGAGTTACCCCTGCAGGCGGCTCTGCCAGCCAGCGGAACTCAGGATTGCTCTTACTGTCTTGCCCGCCGTCTGAAATTTGCGAGTGTCAGCAAATAGGCTGTGAAGATCTATCGCGAGTTTGCAAATATACCTCAGAAATGCAAAAGTACACAAACACGATAGCAAGCACTAGCATAGCACAGAAAAGGAGATCGATACTCCGTCTCGCACTATCAATCGCGCTTGGACACATCATGGCATCTTCTTAGGGAGGAAATTCCAGTGACACAAGCCACGAGATTGAAGAGGGACGATTTACCATAGTCGATAGGCAACCTGAAAATGGTCTGACAGATGCACCACCGTGTTTTGACTCCAGAGACATGATTTCTGCCGCGTAGAGCCATGGTATGCTACTCCAAGGTATTCCGAAGGCAGCCTCATACACAAACAGAATCGCTAGCGCAAGCCGACTGGAAATTGCCGTATTCAGCACTATTCCGATGTTGAAAAGAACCACCGCAATTGCGAGCTCAATCGAGCCGGCGAGAAGTGTCCAACGACGGCCATAACGGTCGATGAGAAACAAGTGAGAAAAAGACCTCAGCGGAAAGGCAATCTGCACACAGCCCGCAACGAGACTGTGAGCCAACATGCCAGCACAGTGCCAAAAGTCGACAGCAATAGCCACTGTCTGCGAGAGTTGTACAGAGTACTCACGATTGAGACGGAAAGCTGTACAGCAACCATCCTGCCGCTTCGACTGTTTCGGGCTGTTTCTGCTGCATAGACCGGAATAGTTGAGGTGCCGACACCTATCGCATCTACATCTGACGAGCACTGCAGCATTGCCAACATCGGATATCGGGGCACCAGCAATGAGCTGACCGACCCCAAACGTGCCAGCCTGAATGATGGCTTCTACAATGATTATGAATAGTCTTGCAGAATTGCGCGTTTAATTCCAGTTCAAATGCAACGAACTGCAGTCAAGAGACAGCCGATGTTGTACAAAGAGATGATCGCTCTGGGATGTCCTGGACTGTGGGGTGCAAATGGCATTGGGAAAGCTTGGCTAGCTCGCGCGACATGCAAGTACGTCCTGAGATGTTTACTGCTCTAAATTTGAGTTTACCATTCCTTCAGATTGCCACCCTGTAGTATCCCAAGAACAGATAGCAGCTAGCATAGCTGAGGGCGATAGCTCATGCTAATGCCACCAAGATTCAACAACATAGGGCCTTGCTTCTTTGTGTTGCTAACAGTATGAGTAAAGTTGGCCCCCAGATACATATCAATGGCACTACTCCAGGGCCGTGGCACCACACATCATCTCCGAGATAAAATGGTGGACAGGCCGCCTGAGCGTCCTGCGTTCGGTGTGCCCTGGCAACAGAGCTGGATCCCCGCAATTCATCCGCGCGAGCGGTCGACGTGTTGCAAGAGGATTCGATTAATGGACGACTGCGCGCTGGAAAACTTTGGATCTGATCGGAACTTTGCACGGGACAGGAGCACCATTGAAAGGAAGGATTTTTTTCCGACATGCTAGGCACGACTCATGCACTTTGTAACCTTGGCAGTCTTGGGTGCCATGAGTCATGCGCTTCAGTAGATGTCATGCGGGGACAATCGGGCAATCCTAATCCAATTACCCCAATCGTGCAAATTTGATCCGATGATCTACCGTGCTATGCGCGGTGGAAGATGAGACTCGCGTTAAGCGGCCGTGGATTTTATTGCGGAATTGATGAAAAGACTGCTGAGAGCATGGATCTCGAAGTCGCAAATTCTTGCCCAGAAGCAAACAGCGGCCTTAATTTACTGTTACTCCAACCTAGCAATTTGTAATCATCGCTACGCCTAGTCTCAAGCCTTGCACTGAATTCAAACAGGGCCTATGGAATATTTACGAGATACGTATCTCGTGCCTAAGCTTCCTTGCTCTTATATGGCTATAGAATTTCCTTGACTCCCAATTTCATCTCTACAGCGGCTTATTTGCTTCTGTTCGTCATGTCGCACCTTTTCACTCCAGTTTCCGTTGGCAACATCCAACTGAAGCACCGGGTCGTTTTGGCTCCGCTGACTCGATATCGTGCGGACGACCAGCACGTCCCTCTTGACTTCGTCAGCGAATACTATGCGCAACGGGCCTCAACACCAGGGACACTCCTCATTACCGAGGGAACATTCATTTCACCTCGAGCCGGAGGATTTGCTAATGTGCCTGGGATCTACAACGACGACCAAGTCAAAGCTTGGCGCAAAGTCGCTGATGCTGTGCATGCCAAGGGCTCTTACATCTTCTGTCAGTTATGGGCGTTGGGACGTGCAGCAGACCCAAAGATCCTCGCACGAGACGGACACAAATTGGTTTCTAGTGGCGACTTACCTATAAACGAGCGCTCCTCGGCACCCGAGTCTTTAGATGAGGCGGGTATCCGAGCATTCATCGGAGACTATGTCAATGCTGCGAAGATGGCAATCGAGGCAGGATTTGATGGCGTCGAGATACATGGTGCGAATGGGTACTTGTGCGACCAATTCTTGCAGGACAAGTGTAACAACAGGACAGATGAGTGGGGTGGCAGCATCCAAAATAGATCTCGTTTCGGCACCGAGGTTGCGAAGTCCGTGGCTGCTGCCATAGGGTGCAGTCGTGTGGGTTATCGAGTGAGTCCGTGGAGTCCATTCCAAGGCATGAAGATGGACGATCCAGAACCCCAATTCTCAGATCTGGTACGCAACCTCAACGATATTGGACTTGCTTATTTGCACATCGTCAATCCGCGCATTTCCGGGTCGGAGACTATTGAGGCTAGGGCAGAGCAAAGTGACTTCCTTGTCGACCTCTGGGACACGTCTCGCTTGATCATTCTCGCTGGCGGTTTCACCACCAAATCCGCTGAGGAGGCTGTTGACAGGTACCCTAACAGGAAAGTCGCTGTAGCTTTTGGCAGGCATTTCCTTGCCAACCCCGACCTGCCGTTCCGCATTTCCGAGAAGTTACCTCTCAATGCATACAACAGATCAACCTTCTACATTCCTAAGGCGACCACTGGCTATACCGACTATCCCTTCAGCGAAGAGTTCCGAAGCCGGGCTGTGACAGCATCTTGAATATTCGCTTCGGCTTAAATCCTGGACAGACGTAGACACCTCAACCGTTTCTCTTAGCGGAGCAAGAGCTTGGAAATTGCAAAGTTGAAAAAGAATCCCAGAGACGGAAAACGTACAGTTTGTGTAAGATCAGAGTAGTTATTTGTAAATATACTACAACCAATTTCCTTTCAACGCGAGAGCTCTTCGGAGGCTTGCAATTGAAAAGGATTCTCCAGGGCGAGTAAGCAACTACTTATATACAGGTATCTGTACCGTGTCTGCATAATCCGTGCTCCGTGAGAAGTCTTGAAACTCGTCCAAGTCCTTTAACGTATTCTCGCACTTCGCACGCATGACCTCAACAGCATCAGAGCCCAGAGCGATACGCAACGGCAGATTCGTTCTGCTTTGCATAGATCCTTGCCTCTTAACAATATCCAGTATCCTTTGAACTGCTGCTTCAGGATCGCCTGGCTGTTTCCCATCTGTCTCAATATGTCGCTCAGTCATTGCGTTAGAGATTTGCTGGTACTCCGAGATTTGCGATGAAGCTAAGACTTTGCGGTTCTTCGAAGTCAATATGGCGGTCCTAAATTGTCCAAGCACGATCAGGTGGGTCGTGATTCCAAAAGGTGCGATTTCTCTCTGCAAGCACTCTACCGCGCCTGGGATGATTAAAGTCATAATCTTTTCAAAAGTCTAATTCTGGGGCGAAACCTACCTTCAAGGGCGAATTTGGATGCGCTGTAGGGTCCACCTGCGCCAACCCCAAGCCAGGCTGAAATGCTGCTCATGAAGATCAATGTTCCAGATCTTCGTTCGCGCATATGAGGAAGTGCTGATCTGGTCAGGTTCAGCGCACCAAACACATTGGTCATGAACTGCTGCATTGTCTCTTCGTGACTAGTGGCACGTTGATGTCTTAGCGATTGGTTGCTCCAAGACCAAAATACATAACCTCAGTGCATACTGAGTGCACCCCAAGGGTAATGCTGTCTGGGGGCCTCTGACAAGGTGAACATTCGGATATAGGAGCTCTCACCTGACTTCCTCCCAGACTCCAGAAGCCACATAGCCGGCGTTGTTGACGAGCACATCAATTTGTCCAAAGTAGCTCAAGGCCTCGGTAAACTTTTCATCTAGGACTTTTTGCGTTGCGCCAACATCGAGTTGCATGGTTCGCACGTTTGGGTGTCCTTCAAATTGTTTCAATGTCGCCGCATTCCGAGCGGTTGCAATCACGTGATCGCCTCTGGCGACGATAGCTGGGACGAAGAGCTGGCCGAACCCTGAGGAGCAACCTGTGATGAGCCAAACTTTGTCCTTGACCCCAGTAGTATGATTGCTCATGTTGATGTACGTGAAAGATCACAGGGGCTTCTAAGTGGATGTATCAATTCGATGAGTCCAATACTGGTTTTAAGGCTTTCTTGACCAATGCTGCGGTCTTGTTGCACCTGCAATAAGCCCTAAAAATTCCGGAGAACTCTGTGCGGGGGGTGGCAGTAACTGACGCATACCTCTAAGTTGACGAAAAAGCGTAAGCAGGCCACTTCGCCTTGCACCGTAACAGCAGCATATTCTGCTGGGCCTTGAGCGCGGAGGAGTTCTCAGGTTGCGTCGATAAAATGCTCCACAATCGCTTGGCTAGAACGCTTCTCAACATGAATCATGAGGTCTTGGCCAACCTGTTCTGGATTTGCGCCATGTCTTCTGTGATCCACACAGTTGCCAGATCTCACTCATCCCAAGGGCTGCTTGGTGAAACTGTAGTATCAGTTGAAGGATGCTCTGCTTGCGGTGCTCGTGTTTAGTCAGAAACGATAGCTGAGCCACAATCATTGGCGCATGCCGCCAGCGACACGATGTGAGCTTGAATTCAGCTGGGATGACGAGAAGAGTCTACTGGTCATCGAAACACCACAGGGCGAGGTCCGTGCGGAAACTGGACTCCCTAGAGTGCTACCTACAAGTACGTATCAAAGGTATTCGAAGTGATCAGCGCCCTCTGATCGCTACGGTTGAGCTGAACAACCAACCGGCCCCCTAAGCGTGTTTCTCAACACTAGACTCGGACCTGTCACAGCCGGAATGTCTATCGCTTCCTCGCTCATTTCGTCTTGACCAGTCCATCTTTTCCACCAAGTGCTCGAGAGGCATCGCCCACAATCAAGTTCTCGTAGCCAATCATGTATGTCATTGGCAAGGCCATGAAGCGATCACAGTCCGGTCCCAATGCGTCAGCATATTCCTTGCTGTTGTAGAAGTGCAGCCAATCCTCCCAGGTCTTGACCCAGAGCTGGGCGCAGCCATCGTAGTCTAACACGTTCTCACCGAGGCTGCGGGCTCTTTCCTTCATCTCAGGCGTTTGATGATGCTGTAATACATGGTAAAGTTATTATGGATTCCTCATGACAAGCTATAGCGTCAATTTCCTGCTTACCTGGACATACCGCTGAATAACATTCTGAAATGCCTGCGTTGCGACAGCTAGGTCCGCGTGTACGGTTCGCCAGTGCCCGAAGAACGTCTCATAGCTGACGTTGTCTAGCTTCTTGAAGAATACTGAGACCTTTATACAGGGCTGGAAGTTGGGCTCTGCATCGTAGCTGAGCTGTGAGTAGGTGAACTTGTGGTCAATCTTGGTGAATGACATGATTGCGCGACAATGTGGTTGGTCGTAAAGGAGTCAGCTGTCGCCAAAGCGCGTGATTAGAAGTTAAGGAAGGCGAACACAGGGAAGCAGGTACTCAGCTTTGGGTACAGAGCTGAGCGCTGCATTCATGAATCGGAAGCTGACGTTTCGAATTTGACATGGAACCGCACCATCTCTTAGTTCGAAAGATCTTTTCCACTCGAGAAGGTCTTTTCTCCAGCTTCGTTGTTTTCCATAGATGCTCTGCGGAAGGGTCAAATTGTGGTCGCATGCCTCCAGCATGGCGATGTGGGGAGAGGGGGGAAGCCGGGGTTGACGTTATGGCGCTTCATGACTCATGCTACGAGACAATCAATTCCGCCCACAGTTTTGGCTTCCACGGCTATTGGGAATTTTTGCTGCGCTAGAACACCCTAGCGCGGAAAACGGCTCCCACGGAAAACACAGCAGGAGCCAACGATTACGGGCTACTGCAGGTTCCTCAATCGTTGGCGGGGGACGCGAAGGCGATCAAAAAATCGGTCCGTGCTACTACTATCTCAACCTAGCACGACGAGCACCGCAAGATTGCGCGTGCGAGACGCTCACTCCTATGACTTAATGTGCATGCAAATCCTTGGATTCGCCCCTAATGTTGCCCCTCAAACCTCTCTACGTGCAACTAAGCTTGGAGAGGTCAAGCCTGTTCTTCGAATCGTGGCAACTTTCCGCCGTTGGCCGGGTCTTTGAACGCCACATTGATCCTGTAATTGTCTATCCTGCAAGATACGTAGGGTAGACTGAACTCTGAGTCTATTCGGCTTGTACTGTATTATGTGTTGGGGCCGTGCGCACCAGGTATGCTTGACCAAAGCAGTAAATGGTCAAACGTAATCCTCTGGCGACATCCTGAGAAAGGGGTACTAGATCGCAGATCGAGAAAGGGTGTAAACTGTTATCTGGTAAGAAAATTAGACCCGACGCAATAAACACTTGGCATTGTGCAACATCTAATATGCTTGTATTAAAGCAAGTTACGGGTCTCAATGGCTATATTATGCTGTTTTCAGACCTGGGCCAGGTATAGGACTACTAAGCCACTCATCTGTGTCGTCACCGGGGGTATCGTACCACATGTCCAACCAAGGGTCAAAACAGTCACCAGTCTGAGTACTGCTTACATCAATGCCGTTGAGACTTGCGATCTGAAATCTTGCCTCAGCTGAGAGCTCGATGGATGAAAGCGTGTGATCGTCGCTTGCTAAGACGTCTTTCGGACTGAAATCAACGTCAGATACGGCTGAGTCGGAGAAAGCTCGTTGATGTTCTGATCCTTGTAATATAGACGAGAAGTTGTCTAATTCTTCGACGTCAGAAGTACTGTCAAAAGTGCTTGGCGAGCTCGGATCATTTTTGATGATGATGAAACGACTAGAGGTCTCAATCTTATCTTCCCATAGATTACAAGTCGCCGAACACTCGTCGAGCCTTGCTTTGGTGCATTTGATCAGACGAAAAGCTGCACCTCGAATGTTGTACATATCGCTCAGGGAGTGCAGAACCTGCATGCAGAATGTGATTTGTTGATTACTCTCCTGTCGGCGAACAGAGTCGAAAGCACCGAGGACGTGAAGCTGCAAAGTCATCGCAGCAAGGAAGATGCTTACGCCCGTGCTTGGAAGGTATCGAAGGAGATCCTTGTTGGCAAGATCTCGGTATATGGAGAGAATTTCAAGCGCTGCATTCATGAGCTCATTATGTGAGAGGGTCCGGAGCGCGTCCAGAATTGAACTTCCTTTCAGAGGTGGCTTTATCTCAGCTCGGTGCAGCACAATCAAAGTGGCATAGTATATGCTAAAAAGAAAGCCTTGGTGTACTTTTATCACATCATCCGCTTGCAACCGGGACGCTCCAGGATGGCTTGGTGAGGACGACCGTAGCTCTTCAAGAATTTCAGAGAACCATTCTTCGAGCTCTGCACTCCTGCAGATGGTGTCACAGAGTACTTCACCGTAGTGACGAGTTGTGCCGTATGGGCTTTGAATGAAGTTGACGAGATCCTGAGATAGCTGTGATTGAACGGTGTTGAGCGCGGCAGTCATATGCATACATAAGCTTGTCAAGCAAACATATAGCTTGGCCAGCATCCGTCGCTGTTCCGTGTTGCAGAGAATCCTATAGTTATATAGCTCTGCAGGTGCTGAGCGCAAATTGAAATCAGCTATTGTAAGATCCGCAACGGCAAAATCTTCCGTTCTGATCAAAGGAACACGACTCGACTCGAGTGCTAACAGTCGATCCCGTGTGAGGCACGACCACCACAGGCGTTTGTAGAGGCTTTGAGTCTGAGGGTTGGCCGAGGAATACCCCGAAGATGTATGCAAACCAATACTGCGAGCAATTGTCACGCCGGCAGCAAGCATTATCCGTGAATCACTGTTCGTGCTTGGTTCGTCGTCCCAATAAGTCATGTGTAAAAGCGCTTGAATAACGGTCACTCGATCATTCTCGTATCCAAAGTCGTATAAAAGTTTCACTCGCTCAAAGAAAATCTTTCGTGCTGCCTTCCGATCGGCAAATCGGGCTGCTCTTAGGGCTTCGATATTGACGTAGGCGGAAGCCGTGAACATCATGGCTTGAAAGAGGAGTAGGCTGATCTGGTAGCCTTTATCTGGTCGATGAATTGAAAGAAGCACCTCTTCGATTTCAACGATGGGTAGAAAGGGGTTCACGAAATCTGCATAAGCTTGCAGCAGTTCGCTGCGTAGCCTAAGACCAGGTCCTGCAAACGCGCCCCTCTTCAAAAGGTATTCTTGGTCGGCGGTAACCAACCGCCGCTGCGGAGGTGCGATAAAAAGCGCAGCCCTGAGGTCAAAGCTGTCTTCAGACCAGTCGTTATCGACTGGATTCCCCATCCTCTCGACGGCCTCGTTCATTTCGACCTCAATCTCATTCTCGCACGGCGGAGGTTGCGGATCAGGCGCTTTTGTAGACCCTCTTGACGGATCGATGAGAGCCGCAGCATTCCCGGATTGTTTTGAAGAGTTAGTCCGCTCCTCACATAGGGTCTTTTGGGTGTTCTTGCTCGATTTTGCCGCATTCGTCCCGACTTTCCGCCCTCGTCTGTACCCAGGTAGCTTGCAGTCGATACGATCCAGACGGCAATTAGTGCAAGGCGTCCCCGAGCTGCTTACATCGCATCTGACCTTGCGAATTCTGCATACGTGGCACGCAATTCGCGCACGCTTCTTTGACCTGGGCCCGAACGACGACACTTCAGTATTTGAATGGCTCTTTTCCGACATTGCGCTTGCTTGAGGAAAACGCTGTTGCAGATAAAGAATGAAGCGCAGCCATAAAGTACAGAGTTCTCAAATTCATGAGCTATCGTGATCACATGGAACTCGTTGAAGAAATTATTCTCGTTGGCAGCATCTACTGGTGAGGACAACGGTGTTTCAGGGGTTTCAGAGCACGGTAAGGCTAACTACGTAGATCTTGTCCGGCAGTATGGAAGATCCCTTTCCGATCTAATTTCTGATGTCTGGAATGAGGCATGCTCGAAACGGAATAGGTAAGTCAAAAAACCCTCGGCTGACGTGCATCGATGCAGGTCATAGTCCTCCCGCATACCATTGGGACTGGTGGGTGGGGCAGCATCGGCTTTCAAATTCCACGGAACACTAGGAAAAGGGTAAATTCGAGCAACGCGCTACTGCAGGGGAATGAGTTCCCATGAGTCATGTCACACATCAACGGGCTCAGTGAGATGGTAACGGCGCCTTAGGACCGAACGTCACGAGTATCATACGCCAAGACTGCGCACCAACGCAGCTTCCTCAGTACGTATTAACCAAAAGCAAATTACGGACTGACAGTAAAGTCTTCTAGACCTGGTGTGCAGAATCATACGGCAGCCATCTGTCAAGTGTACAAAGCACTTCATAAGACCAGTTCCGAGGCTCGGTGTTGTCAGTGATATTTAGCCCATACGTACTGTTGAATCTTTATCGAAGACGGGCAACCCGGCCGGAGATAGGCGAGCGTCGTACGTTGCAAAGCACGCAATAGCGTTCAAGCACACTCTATACTCGGTGAAGGTACGTAGCACGTGGCGAGACTTAAGCACTTTCTGGCTCCCTTTTCTTTCGTAGCGCGGGTGACTTTACGCTTCCAATGGTGTAGTAATTTTATGTAGTCAGGAGAACGTGCAATGCTTCTCGAGGCTCTTAGAATGAAATTGGATAGTCCATGGGCTGTCGAAATCGAATTTACACAATGTGTCTTCGACGCAGCGTACGGAGCGCTGACACCTTCCAAGGGAGTAGATTTTCAGACTGTACCTGCAGGTGAACGTCGAATTACTGGCCCTACACATCCAGGAACTGCGGCGCTGCTACTCGGGAAGTTGAAAAGTTTGCCTGATATTCCAAGCAGCGACGCGGAGATTGTTATATGCGGAACTCATTGACATAGTGCATCAATATCTCGATGATGCGTTGTACGAGGTCCCCTTCATAGATTTAGTATTCTAAGTCAGTTCCTCTACCATCCCCGTCAATTAGTAAAAGTACAGCCGCCGAAATGCTCCTTGCGCGGAAATCTGACGACTTTATATCCTACCCCGGTGGTAGAATTTGGTAGGGATCTCAACGTGTTTACACCTCAAATATTCTGCTGCGTTCTTGCCAAGGACGTCATACGTCGAACTTGATGCCACGCCTCGATCAAGATGATCCTTGAGTAGGAAATGCACCGCTGTCAAACTCGTCAGTACCGCTTTTACCACAAGAAAGAAGAACATAGCCTTACCCCAGATTTGCGGGAGCTCAAATCGAAATATTGGCTTCCCTTCATAATCGTCGCCCAGTAATTCCTTGATCTTGTCTGTCGTGAGAATCGTCCGTAGCCAGTCCCACTCATCTGCGTTTCGGACGAAAAAGCCAACGTTACAGTCTGACCCTTTATCACCAGATCGTGCGTGCACTATATGACCAATTGGCGCATATAGGGTAGGACCAAGGCTGGCAAGATCGATTGGCGAAGTCGGCTCATACGAAGGCTGCTCGTACAAGAAATCGACAGTGTCGAGCGGCGCTTCAATTGGGATGTCCAAGCCTTTGTAAGGGATGTGACAGATGTGCTTTGCCTCTTTCTGCGGAAACAAAGCGACCCAGTACTCATAATAGGGCTTCGGTAGGGCTTGCCGGGCGTCAGTTGCAAAAGTTGCGCCAGGATAGCTTTGCATTATCACATCTGTACAAGGCCGAAGAAATTTTGAAACAGATAATGTGGATTCCTTCCTGGATTGTGCAAAGATACGGAAATCCACGGTTGCAGCATCCTGATTAGATGGATTTGACGGGCAACGTCCATTGGTTCTAAATTTTAGTGTGGTGAAGTTTGTGTCGTCGAGGACGTGACGAATTTGAGCTTCCAGCATCGATGCTTTTTCGGCAATATCGAGGCCACAAAGGAAATAATGAACTTCCGCCTGGTATCCGCCATGGGCCGTGATGCCCACCTTGGTGGTAGGAGGCGGCTTCTTGAAGCCAACATTGCTCACTCGCCTAAGATTTGTTAGGGAAATGTGATGGGTATGAATTGGCAATATGCTTTGACTTACACTCGATCCTTTCCGACCTGGTGGATCTCGATGTTGCTAAGGACAGCAACGACGTCGGAGTTGTAGTAATATGGACCTTGGATTTCGTAGAGAAGTTGCGCTTTGCATGTATCTATGGTGACCATACCGCCTCTCTCTTTCTGCTTGGATATTACGAAGGTCCCATCTTCTGCCATCTCAACGATCGGATATCCAAGGGAGATAATCGGTCCAGGGAGGCTCTTAAACCCTGAAAAATTTCCTCCCGTGACATAGGTTGAGCACTCAAGGAAATGCCCAGCTACAAAAGCGTGAGCTAGCTCACTGTAATGCTGGCGGCTCCAACCATGGTAATATGCAGCACAAGCAATGATAGGCGAAGCATCTGCTACACGACCGCATACTACAATGTCAGCCTCGTGTTTGAACGCCTCAACGATACCAAAGCTTCCAAGATAGCATTGAGCGTAGACTGGTTCGTACTTCCAATCGCTCAAGTTGCGACCTGCTCAATGTTAGCGTCCGAACGACGGCGTGTGCTCATTCGCAAGGGCGTGCGTACCTGTGGTGAGGCTACGAAAAGTTTCGCCAGCTTGAATGGCCTTCTCGACGGCGTCAAAAACCTCATCACCCTCAATCCAGGCGACTTTTAGATCAAGCCCCTTTTCCTGAATGATATTCGTGAGAACTTGGTGAAGCTTTCTCGTATCGCTGGCGCCAGCGTTCACGGCAACCTTTATGTTGCGCCGAGCTAGATGGTCCAGCGCAGGAACGATTGACTCAAGAAAACACTCTTCGAACTCGGAGGTGTCGAAGTCGCCCTTGGCCTTTGCCCCTCCACGCGTAGTCATGTTGTATTCTGACATCCAGTCACCCACGATGAAGTGAACATCTTCATCTTTGGCGAGCTCTGCGAATCCGTGGCGCCGATCAGTTACGGAACCAGATGCCGATGCAATACGCACGACTGGTGCACCAAGGCTGCCCATAACGACTATAGAAGAGGCTCACTGACTTTCAGGAAATGTAGATGTTAACAAATATGCCTTGCTTAGCCCTGATTTCTGCTGCGTCTTGTATAGGAATGTGCAAAGTACCAAAAGAATTTTGTGAACCTTTACGTTGAATAGCAGTCTCAGAAGCAGTTGATGTATCAGCAGGACTTTCTTAAGGCCCAGACAGTTGTCCTTGTTTGACAGTCCCTGTTTATTGATTGGGGCGCCGCCGCCCCCGCACCCGGCAGTTGATCCCTGAATTATTGAAGAATATTCCCCGTTTTTGCGGGTGACCTTGGGTACCCCAAGTCAACAATCCTTTCCAGATTTCTTCATGACTCATGGTGTTTCTCGTCACTTTGGTGTCCGCACCGAACATCCGAGGTTCCTCAGGACACTGCTGAGACCGTTGAGAGAATTAGTCAGGATGATTGTAATTGTTGCGACCCCAGGATAGCAGGGTGGCTGCCAAACCTCCCCAAATCCGTGCTAAGGGTTTGGTGTTGGTGCTTGTAAGTTGTGAAGCTCAGCGCAATGAGTTGTTAATCTAGAAAGGAATTCGCCGAGTTTCACAGCATGCCCAAGGACATCAGAGGCAATGAATGACGCGGCTCCCTTGCCGACCTCTTTCAGCACAACTACCGCAAGCCGTGCCGGATCTAGTCCCGTTGGTTGTCTCCTTCACATGGATGTTCTTATTCAGAGACGACGAAGTACAAGAAAATTGAATGGTGCTGATGCATTTAATATTCACAGCGCCAGGCTCAAATGCACAGAGCTTATACCAAGTACTCGATTGATGACAGGAGAGTGGATCAGTGGCGTCAAATCGGGTTTGCTCTCATTAATATTTTCCTCTTTGATTTGAAGGACATGCATGCCCAATGGTAGGCTTGAAAGACCAGATGATGTAAGACCTTGCGTCGTGGGGAGAATATGTCTCCAAGTTCGTTCTTTTGAAAGTCCAGCCTTGTAATCCGATACGCATTCATTCACCCAACGCTTGCTAAATCTGTCTGAAGAGCTTTAATTGTTGCTCGAGCAGTATGGAAGAACCACTTATGCGAAATCAATTCCTGCGTTAGGTGCGCCTAAGGCTATTTCGTGTCTGCCCAGCTTTTCCGACCATTTACCCCTAGTATCTCCACATCTTCTTTCGCCTAGATGCTATGCACATTAGTAATGTGGATACCCCCGCGTGGAGTACACTTGATCGTGCACAGCAGTTGTCAAGTCTGGACCAAGAGCGATTATCAGCATCGACGAAGCTCATGATGAGTACCGAACCCAAGCCCAAAGATCTCTTAAGCAAAGAGAGGAAGACAAAACCGAAGCATGTTACCACTGCTTGTCTCAGTTGCCGCAGGAGGAAGATCAAATGTGACGTGTTTTCTGACAAGGATCAGCCAGTTCCGAAAGCGAACAATCGTCGTTGTTCCAATTGCATTTTGTACGATCAGGAATGCACCTTTCAAACTGGTATAGACCGACGGAAGATTTCTTCAAAGGACAGAATTGTCTCGCTAGAGGCTCGTGTCCAGCTCCTCGAGTCACTGCTTGCACAGCATGGAATTGCCATTCCCGAGCTTGAGCCAACAACAGAAGATCGAGCGGACGTGGTCAGCGCACAAGAAGTTGATCTTGGCTCTGACTTTGGTAAAGAGGCACATCAATGGCAGCAGTCACAACGCACGCAGCCCAATGTCAGATTGTTCAAGCCACAATCTGAAATTATCTCGAGTAAGTAGACCGCATCCTTAGATTCTCTCGACTTGCCAAAGCACTTGCAGAATCTTTATAATCAAGAGGTTCAAGCTGATCGGTCAAAGCATCTTCTTTGAACCTGGATCGACAATATCCCTATGTCTCGCGTGAATCTAGGCAGAGCACTCAGATCATGGAAGCTCGTGTTCCGCAGCTCGAAGAACAAGCCTCTAGGTCAATGTCATCGTTGATGGATCAATTGGCAGGCAGAATGGGTTCTTTGCAAATTGCAGGTGACGGACAGCTTCGATTTTTTGGAGCGACGTCTAATCTCCATACCCTCTTTTCTGGAAAGCGAGATTTTTCAAGCTCACGTCCTGCATCAAGTGAAGAGAGCCAATTGATCCTCGACAACGAAGGTGTCGGAGAACTAGTCGATTCAGAATTGGAGCACCACTTGTTTCGCCTTTACTTTGCCTGGGAGGATCCGAGCATCCACGTTGTCGATGAGAGAGTCTTCTACCGCGAGAGAGAGTTTTTCAAGGCGGGCGACATTTCCAGGGGTTTCTACTCGGACGCTCTAGCTAATGCGATATGTGCAGTCGGTGCAGCTCTCACTCCTCGACATTGTAATGAGCTCCCATCTCCATTAGTAGAGTTCTTTGCTACGCGTTGCAAAGCTCTACTGCAAGCCGAACTTGACTCCCCTACCTTATCAACGGTATCATCGCTCGTTATCATGAGTGGCGTAGAGGCAATTCTAACCAGAGATTCGCGTGGTTGGGTCTACAGTGGTATGGCCATGAGGGTCGCCACCGACTTGGGTTTACACCTGAACACACAAGCTTATGTTGACGCCGGAATAATTGATACTGAGGAAGCAGCGCTCCGATCTATGACTTTCTGGGGAACTTTTATTCATGAAAGGAAAGTTTCCATCCTTGACAGTTGACGCACAGCTAATATAAAGTCAGGATGTGGAGCCTGTATATGGGTCGACCAGAGTCTATAGACGACAAAGCTATTACGGTTCCACCACCGAGCCTACCAGATTTGCCTCAGCATACCTGGGGTCCGTACATTGACGACTTCGACGTTACGAGCTTTCCTCATTTGCCAAGTCAGCTCGACAATGTGCATCGCTACAACGTATCCTTGTGTGCCAAGATGTCAAGAATTCGAGAGACTATTTATGCTGATTCCAACTTCATTTCTGGAGGACTGGAGGATTTGTATGGAATCATTTCAGGCTTGCGGTCAGAGCTTCACCGCTGGTATCTGGGCCTACCGGCAAGCTTACTCATTGACGAATCGTCAATCACCGACTTCTACCTTCCCCACGTTTTGCAATTGCACATGCAATATCACTGCATCATGATCCTGACCAACAGACCGTTCTTGTCGAGACGTAATTTTGGCTTGGACGTGGACACCGAAGCCGTGACGAAGGGAAGAGAAGCATGTACTCAAGCCGCAACATCAATCTCTCAATTGCTGAGAATATATCGTCGCCTTTACACGGCCAGACGCATGAATATTCAGGCTGTCCATCTGATATTTACAGCGAGCCTGATACATGTTTGCAACGCGTGCGGATCCGCCGATCAACATGTGCAGACTGCAGCGTGGAGAGATCTGGAAGTCTGCTGCCAAGCCCTTTCGGAAATGGGGCAAGGATACAAGAACGCCACTCGAGGTTTGGAGGTGGTCACAAGCATCAAGACAGAGCTGCTTAAATATAAGAAACCCCGTTCAAAGAGATATTCAACCACAGAAGGCGACTCTCACAATGACGAAGCTGTTCGCAAAAGGCAATGCGTGACGAATGCATTGGGTCAAGATTTCGAAGCGATCAACTCATCACACCTTAACCTTGGACCGCCTATCTTGAACGCTGCGCTCTCTGACACAGACGCAGCCACCTGGTCCAGTTTCAGCCCGGGAGCGGAATATCCATGGGATGCTATTTTCTGGCCGCAGCTGACTAACACCGACTTTGGCCTTGGCGAGCAATAGTCGATTTTCTGTCTTCTTAAGTCTTCATCAACGCCCACCTACCAAAAAGGAAGACGATATGACTCCGCCCCAAGCTGAGACTAAATCTGTCTCCAAAAACCTACACGTCAATACGACCATTGTGTAGACCACCAGTCACAGCAATGTCAGTGCCAGTCGTGTACGCCGCTGCGTCACTAAGTAAATAAGTCACAGCAGCGACCAAGTCGGATTTCTCTCCAACTCGGCCCAGAGGCGGCGTCTCATTAAAAACAGACCAGAGCCTGGGTTTCTCCAGCACCATACCGCCTGTCATGTCTGTGTTGATAAAGCCAGGCGAAAGTGTATTGACACGGATATTGAAAGGGGCCAACTCCACAGCCAGAGTCTTCCCTAGCAGCTTGACGGCTCCCTTTGATGCCCCATAGACCGAAACACGTTGTGAGGGGATCGCACAATATGCTGCAACAGATGCAATCATCAGAATGCTGCCGCCGGATTTCTGATCATGCATATGCTGTGCGGCTAACTGTGCAGCGAAGAATGTACCCAAGACCTGGACTTATTAGCGGAATCCGAGTGAGTCACAATATCAGCACATACAAGCGGGAAGTGCATACAGGAAGGACATGACTTACGTTGACATCCAGGATACGACGGCTTTCATCCCAATCGTGTTCTAGGAATGGCTTATCAAGCGCTATTCCAGCAGCTGTGATACTAATAGGCACATCAGCCGTTCCGCCAAATTGTCAAAGCATAGCGATAGTTACGCACCAATTGTTGATCTTCCCAAGATCTTTTGCGGCTTGTGCAAAACTGCTATCCAAACTCTGCTTTTGGGTAACGTCTGTTCTGAAGCGAGGATAAGCCTGGATTCTCCGATAAATTCATCAAATTTGCACACACACCTGTAAAACCTGCATCGCACGCCGTACAGGCGCTCAAGCTCAGTGAGATCCACATGCGGCTCCATAATGTCCATCAATGCGAGATCGCTCCCCATCTCCGCCGCCCCTTCTGCCAGTGCAAGACCTATGCCACGAGCTCCGCCTGTGCGCAGGCAGCGGGTTAGTCTTATATCTGCCAAGACGGATCTACGCCGTCACAGACGCATGTTGAAAGCTTACCAGTGACCACGGTGACTTTCCCCGCCAGCGACAAACTGTCGGCTATAGATTTCTTGACGGACTTCCCAGGGGTCCGAGCAACGAGACTACCATTCCTTCGGTCCTCAGCCTGCGCTGCAAATGCTCGCTTCGCGGTTTGCCAGCGCTGAATCGGGGGAACGCAAGGCTCTTGAGAGCGCAGGATAGCACGGCCTCCACGGTACCGTAGTCGACGCAACGCTGCTGTGCTCATAGGCGAGAAGAGATCCGTTCGCTTTACTAGAAGAGAGAGACTCATGCTGAGGATGATCGTGCTGCTTCAGACAGGAATTTGCGTCTGAGAGTGAGATGGATTACTTTTGTGGGCAGGTCGTTGCTGCACGGTCTGCTCGAGGATGAGTATACAGAGCTCTCCGTTGATGTGGTCGTAGCCTTGCGTTATTCTGGTTGACCCAGCATATATGAGACGACAAATACGAGGCAGGCATTTTCAATCAATGCTTGCGCTTGCAAACGGAGCGCACGAGTCCGTGGAAAACGAATCCCAGACTACCCAAGATGCGGAGATACGTCTCCACCGCTACTCGTCCGTGAATGATCTAATTACGTCCGGAATCGGACGTCTTGAAGCTACACGATTTGTCACGACCTAATTGTTCAGTGCATCATGCTACAGCCGCGCGCAGGTTTTCATGCAGGTTGGCATAGGCGTAGATGACAATCATTTCATACTCTAACAGTTTACGCCAAAACGAAATCATGTACCCCCCACGTTCTTTTACACCATGTATCTTCACGACTTTGCCACCCAGAACGTTCATTTAGCCAAAGACAAGGATCCGAATAGCCCGATTGACCGACTTCGAAGCAGATCTAGGGTAGACTGCACGGTTTGTTGCAAAGTAATCGAGTTCCTCCACAGCGAAAGCCCAAGAAGTAGTCCAGCAACTCCGTAGGTTTCCATGCTGGTAGTTCTCAGCCAACGCTTGATCATCTGCCATAAGCCCCTTCGAGAGCCCTTAGTCGTCAAGAAGACACCACGACGTGGAAACAAGGTCTCCTTCCAGTAGTTGGCAGCATAGCCTGGCCATGAAGCCGAGTTGCGTCCGAAGCTGTTGATGTACCAATTCGAACAATTAGCGGTGAATACGGAACCGCGAAGCTGGGCGTGTATATTATTGACCCACTGATCTTCTGCCGTACCCTTAATCTCGACCACTGAGCTGCGTTGGTCAATGATAGGTGCTAGCATAGTTCGTGCAATGTAATCAACCTGTACTTCGGAGGCGAAGAGGACAGAGTTGTGTGCAGGGAACGTATTGGGCCCGAAACTGGTATCTCAGTGTCAGTGCTTGAACAACCTTTTGCTGCGAAGGCTCAATCGACTTACAGTATCGCAAAGTTGGGGAAATTGTGCACGTAGGTGCCCATATAGGCTTGTGCGCCACGAGACTCTTTCCACTGCTGGGCCAAAGTGTTGCCATCCTTGCCAATCAGCTCCATGGGCACAAGGAACTGTTGGACTTCGAAACCAGTCGCGAGGATAACTGCATCAAATTCAGTCTTCTTCCCGTCTTCACCAATGATGCCACTTTCGTCGAAGGCTTTGATGCCCTGAGGGAATACCTCGACGTTCGGGCGGTGCAAGCTTTCCAGATAGTTGGGATCAAAAATGCGACGCTTGCAACCTAGGATGATCAGCGGTTGCTGCGGAGCGATTGACAGAACAATACATACCTAGCGGGAAATCGGGGACCAAAAACTTGTGGTACTTTTGAGGGGACTGCTTGAGGATGTAGTCCTTCGCATGCTCCTCAACTTTCGCTCGAATCTGAGCCGCAACTGGGCCTGGCATATACGTGGCCACAAGGCTGTCATTTGCCAAAAACAGTCGGAGACGAAGGTATCGTTCCCATAGAGGAACATACTTGAAACACCACTTTTCGAAAGCGGTGAAATCCCGATTGGGTCTTTCATGATACCATTGCGCGCTCCGAGCATACTGTTTGACAGACGCAGCATCTTTGGACAAGGCGGGCACAACCTGCGCGGCGCTGCATCCATTTCCAATCACAGCCATGCGTTTGCCTTTGTAATCGAATTTGTGATTCCAGCGAGCGGTGTGGAATATTTCGCCCTCGAACTTCTCCATGCCAGGGAATTTGATATTCCGCGGGTAGGAAATTCCACCCACAGCTGATATGAGCGCATCTGCGTATCTTTTGTACTCGATGTTTAGTTCGAGATCTCGAAAGACTACTTCCCACCTCTTCTGCTTCTCGATCCATGACGCGCGAACACACTCAATTCCGAAGTGCATGTGCTTGCGAAGGTCAAATTTGTCGACGGTGCTTTCCATATCTATAGCTCGGAATCAAAATGGTGAATCAACCCGAAGAAGCAAAATACTTACACTCCAGGATTTCGGGACCTTCACAGAGCTCTTTTGACCAATTCGGATTCTGGTTGAAGGAGAAAGAGTATAGGATGGTGGGTACGTCACAGCCACTATCTTCAATGAGCACCAAACACTGTATGCGGTAAAATCAAAGCGTACACTCCTGGGTAGGTATTGGTTCGCCATGTTCCTCCTGGGCCGTCCAGCTTCTCGTAGACCTGTATGCAAGTCCATTAGCCTGTTCTTCGCCAACGAAGCATTCTTCCCTTAACTCACCGTGAATGCATCAAACCCGAGTCGATGCTTCAAAGTATGTGCTAATGCGATACCAGAAGGTCCGGCACCAATGATGATGATCTCAACGTTGGACATTTTCAGAAGTGGTGTTTATGCGAGTCTGGTGAGCACATCAAACTGATATTTTGACAAAGAGCGTTGAGAATTTGTATGCCATACGCAGCGAAGAAGTGAAAGCTGACGGGTATTAAAACCATGGTGATCAGCGGTTCCATCTTTGCTATACAATCTTTCGTTTCGCCACTTTTGACATGACATTGTACAACGGTGTCGCCTGAAAATCAATGCCAGTGCTGGTGGTCGGACGTTTAATGAATGTTCCACGGAATTTGGATTCCGTGGCCGGAAGTCCTAGGAACGTGGCAAAACTACCCCAGATCAGCTGTATACGGGTACTGACCCTTACTACCCCACAATCCCCACAAATATAACTTGAAGGCCATCAGCTCGAGTTTCAGCGGCAGTGAAGAACTTCAAGTCACATATCCTACTGCTCAGCATATAGCAACCGTGGTGCAACCTTCTGCGCTACATAGTACAGGACCAGCGCTAAACCTCAATCATGACGGCGACCAAAGCAATACAAGGGCGGTTGCTGTACCGTATCATGAGTGCGTGTTGCTGTTTGGTAAGAATCAGAATGCTCATGGTCACGAACGCCTTGGCCTGACTACTTGCAGGCATTTGCAATGTACGGATATGATGCTGGCGTTCTTGGAGGGGTACAGGAGACAGAAGCATTTCGATCGGCGATGGGAGTAAGGGTCCTTGTCTCAAACAGTTACTCGAGCTGACGATATCCAGCACCCAACTGGGACATATGTAGTCCCCATGATCGCGTCCTCCTACACATTGGCTGCCGCTGTGTGTGCACTCACCGTGTCGGTCATCGGAATGCCCCTCGGTCGACGAAACTGCATCTTGCTGGGTGACCTCTTCGTCGTTGTGGGCGGAAGCTTGCAGGCATCCGCGTGGTCTGTTGCACAAATGATTGTTGGTCGCATCATCTGCGTATGAATACCCGCTGTGATTATTGGTGACTTTAGCTGACAACTGCAAGGGAATTGGTATAGGTGTTAGTACACCTCATGGCAAAATCATGCTGAGCTTTGCTGATGGTCCTCTTGCAGTTCATTTCTTGCTCTGTCCCAACATACATGGTAAGCTAGACGCAACAGGCCCTTCGAGCAGACTAACAAGCCCTGGATAGGCCGAAATGAGTATTGAGAACAAGGAACGCGGCCCCGAGGTCGCCTTTCAATGCATATTCCTTATCAGTGGGTGTGCTTTGGCATACTGGGTAGATTTCGGATTCACTCGAATGACCAATCAGGTCTCCTGGGTAAGTCTGAATCTTCCAAGACTCATAAGCAGACGCCAACAAGACCTGCAGCGATTCCCCATCGGCTTTCAGACAGTTTTCGCGGTTCTTTCAGGCATAGGCATGTATATTTTGCCTGACACTCCGAGGTGGTATTATGCTAGAGGTCGCATTGAGGAAGGAGACGATGTCCTTTCTCGTCTTCACGCCAAGCCTTTGGACGACCCTGCAGTCCAGGATATGAAGGATGCCGTCCTTACGTCCCTCAAGCTTGAGGAGCAAGAAGAAACTCATTTCAACATCATGGATTTGTTCTGGGATCGGAGTAATCTTCGAGCCGGTCGCCGCATCAGAATCTCGTTTTTGGTTCTTTCATTGCAGCAGATGATGGGTAAGCTCGGCCAGAGCATCTAATCAGCTCCTGCTAACGAATGTGCTCCTCAGGAATCAATCTGTCTGTATACTACAGCACGGTGATCTTCTCTCAGGTTGGGCTGTCGCCCTTCCTTGCCCAGTTGCTGGCGGCAGTCATGAATACGCTATTTGCGGCCGGAACATTCTTCTTGCCCTCCACGATTGAGAAATTTGGTCGTCGTGGCATCATGCTGTGGTCCGCGGTCGCGCTGACCGTATGTTTGACTGTCTTCGTGGGCATGATTGGGTCTCCCAACCCCACCTTGGCAATGCAGTGGACCGCGGTGATTTTCGTCGTCATCTACAACTTCATATTCGGCTATGGCTGGATCGGAGTATGTTGGCTGTATGGACCTGAAGTAAGTACTTCTTCATTATGTGATGATGTTTGCAAAGATGATTGATACGGGCTGCGGCTGACTTTGATATTTGAATTTAGATTGCCCCCCTGAAACTTCGTCATGTTGGAGCAGCATCAGGTGCTTTTGGAGAATGGCTATTCTCCTTCATCACAGTATTCGCTGGCGGTATCGCTCTTCAGGAAATCGGCTGGAAAATCTGGTTGTGGATGCTTCTGTCATGCGCAGCTGCTGTGCCTTTTGTCTATTTCATGTGCCCGGAAACCACAGGAAAATCGCTTGAAGAGATTGACTTGATTTTCGCAAAGCAGTCGGTCAGAGATTCCCTCAACGCAGCGGAATATCAGGGCGGCCATCTTGCATCAAAAACGGATACCTTGGCGTCGTTTGAGAAATAGTCGGTGATCAGTCGCGAATGACCTCTTCGGTTTGTACTTGTTCATAGGATGTTAGACATGTGTAGTCGTGAGCAATTGTCCAAATATAAGAGCTCCGAAAGATGCATTAATGATAAGCTTTTTAAAATTCACGCTTTCGTAGAGCTTGGCGTACCGGGATGGCGCCAGCAAAGAGATCTGTTAGACATGATGTCTTGCACACAATTAGGCCTCACAGAAGAGCCGGTACACCGCCAGGGTCAAGGTGCATTACACAACCTACAGATAGGCTGAGTGCTTGGAGCTCAGCTGAACCATTGCGGTGATCACGTACTTTCTGCCACCAAATCTGTAGAGTAATCATGGTCGTATCGCGCGACACAATAGGGTTTGACATGTGGTGCTTCTGAGGTTATGTCCAATCCAAACTGGTATGTTCCACAAGCGCCAAAGCCTACGGTTGTGGCTCCGCATATTCGGACGCAGTGATGGACGCGGGCTTCTAAACGACTGATGTTGAATTTTGCTGACCTTTAAGAAGGTAAGATACTCGAGAACGCAGAGAGCTCAGCCATTTTTACACATAGTGCTCCTAGACTTCAAAGCGCCTTCCTCTTTCATAAGCTTCGAAAGACGAGATGTACTAGGTCTATCCATACTTTCAACTGAACCAGTTGACCCATCATTGTATGGCGTCTGAAGTACATAAAATAGCAAGTTATGGGTGTTCACTGAGATAGCTTTGGCCTTCTTTGAAGATCGACGATAGTCAGCGACTCAAGATCTCAACCTTTATCTACCTTGCTTCCAGCGCCAGTCATCGCTTGTATCTGCCTACGTGACTGATGTTTACCGAGTGCACTTTTCAATTAGCTGTCCAGCAGACCTGGCTCAATACATTAATTTACAAGGGAGACAGACTGATGTTGGTGATACAAACACAATAGCTTTGTCACATACGCTGTACGGAAGCATTGCCGTAATGGGCCGTTGTCTCACACCTGACCGTTATGTAGGTCAGCCGACCGCGACCAGAACGCATTGCTGATTGACACCGGATTAAGCAGGATGGAAGCCACCCGACGCAGTCGCCATGATCGCATGCTCAACTGGAGGTTGCGGGCGTAGCCTTGTCCTAGCTCTTCTCTGGATCGACTTCTTAAGTTGTACTGCATCACAGGATCGTGACACAAGCTTCCGCAATATATCCATCGGACCATCTACCTATAACCTCACAACAATTCCCTCATCTCCCGTCAGCCGCCCATCACTCAACCTTTTCCAAACCCCCTCAATACCCTCCTCTCCTTCCAACCCCTTCGTAATCCTCAATTTCACTCTCAATACCCTCGCACCAGACCCCGAAATTTGCTCCCTGAGCATCCTCTGGAAATCGCCCTCCATTTCCTGGAAGAAGTTCCTCTCACCAACCCTTCCCATAGCCTCATCCTTGACCCTAGTCGTATTCAACTGCCACCAGTTAATCTTTGCCTTCGACCTCGCCCGTACATCCAACCTCTGCTTCCGCTGCTCCATTGTAGTGATCTTTGCCTCTCCACCAATAGCAAGGCCCACCATTTCAGCATCCGGATACTTTTCGCTAATCGCTTCAACGGTGTTCACGGCAGCATTATCTCTCCCTCCAAAATCAAGAACAACATACCTCTTCCATTGGGGCAACGCGTCCTCGGATGAAACCTCGTCGTACGTGACTGTCTTGTGGTCAAACGGCACCGATTCCAGATACGTCTCGCATCCTGATCCACTGCTAGTCACTTCAACAAGACTAAACCCAGCGTCTGATTGCTCCTTGTGCTTCTGCAAACTCTCTCTCGCAATCATAGCAAGCGTCCACAAAAACCCTCTACAAGTTTTCGTCCCACTCGCAACGCAAACCACACATGCATCCCTTAGACTCGCCTCGTTCTCTGTCCATGGCCGAAACGGCAGCCCCGGCACTGGACCACCCATCGGATGGATCGGTCCACAACCTTCACTGTCACCTCTATCGACAACCTCACTCTCATCCTTCTTTCGCGAAGCCACAGCTTGAGCCTGAGCTGGAACCTGCAGCACATACCTCGCCATCAGATACCCCGCCTCCCAAACCAACATCACGGCCCTCCATGCTGCCATTTCGTCCACACCTCCGACATCACGGTCGACAGAGAAGCCCACCGGAAGTAGAACGTACCGCTGATACAAACTCATGACTCTTTCCCTATGCTCACTAACCTCAATCCAATGCCCCTCAACCTCCTCCGACCGCCTCAACTTCAAATCAACGGCATGACCCGAGACTGGCAAGAATCCGAACACCACCCTGCCCACTTGAATTCCATCAACTGCCGATTCCAGGACCGTCGCGTAGCCCCACCCCGGCGCAATCCCATATACACTCGAATCGTTGTACGGCTCTGGCGTGGCCGGCGGTAGTGGGTACGCATCCCACCAGTGCATAACGTCACCCATTGCGCAGTAAGAGAGGTTATTGGATGATAATGTGATAAGGGTTGTCTGCACTCTGATCGAGTCGGGACCCAAAGGCGGTGTTCCGTGCGACAACAGGAGCGGAAGAAACGCTTGTTCATTGTAGCGGGTCTTGTGGACGAGTCGGAGGGTTTGAGATCGAGTCTGAGACGACGACATGTCTACTTTGGACATTAGCTGGCGGGTGTTGCTTGGTCGTGGACTGACTATCTCGCGGTGTCGGTGAACGATATGCGGAAGAAGTCCAAACCGAAGATCTATTCCTTCTTTATGTCAGTGCTGTATTCGGGATTTATGCAGCCTGTGAGTCACTCACTAACTCTCTCAATCCTCCTTGTCTGCACGCCTAATTCCGTCCCCTGCACGTAGCCTAGCTTCAGCCTCTACAGCTCATTGCTCGATTGAGCGTTCCCGTCTCTCGGCATCCGTCTAACCACCAAATCAGGCAATGACTTGACCTGAGCCATGCCCTATACGCCAAGCTACGGCCGTACGCATGTGCAGCTTCGTCAGCGAATTTTCACATCCCCTGACCAGAGAGTATCACATTGTCCTATCGTATACTTCCTCGCTCGTGCGTTGCCGCATCTCAGTAGCTGAGAAAGTGAGGACAACCAGGTTGGGTTTCGGCGCGCTAGCATCCGACATGCGGATGCTTGATTCTGATACTCGAAAGCTGCCGATGAGGCGTCAACGACTTACTGTAGCATGCAAAAGTAACTGAAACGGTTTGCATATCTTAGAATTTGGCTTTTGCGTGAGTGGCAGATATCGAAAGATGATGACAGAGCCAAACAATGCGTGAACCGCGTTTAGAGCAATTTCCTAGCATTAAGCTACCCATTTTGTAACTCTCTTCAAAGCAGCGTGACAAATCTTGTGCGGCATTCAGCAGCATTGTTCTGTCGTATTGCCCCGCCGCCGCTGTGTTGTCTCTGTCGACACTCAGATATTGACGTTGGGAGCCGAGGACAACCTTGAGAATTATGCTAACAAGCTACAAGCACTAGTCTGCGAGTTGAAGGCCGGGTTTAGGAGTCTGCAAAGGAGGGATTTTTTCCACCGGGAACGATTAATCAACTGTCAATTATTTCGCCCGACATATGTAGAACATCTCTTCGGATATCTCTAACTATGGCCCTCCAAACCTCATCAAAGCCAGTTATGCGCAGGTGTCTTAATCGCTCAACTCGATTGCCTCAGCAGCTGTACTACCCACTCCAGTATCGGGCGTAGCGACGCTAGCACCAGTACTGACAGCTCGGCTGCCACGTGCATATTTCATATGAGGAGGTGGAAAGTTCGCGTCTTCACCGACGATCTCCTCCTCTTCATCATCATGCTCGGCGTAGTAATCATCGCTCTCTTGGTAGTCTCCCTCTTCGTCAACAAGGCCACCGTCTCCATTATCATCATCTTCTTCTTCCTCATCATCACCCTCGCTTTCATCGTACCCTTCATAGACTCGGCTTGGGCCGGTGCCATAATCATCTTCTACTTCCAAATGCTCTCTGCCACTGTCACAACCACTACTGCCTGAATCAAATTCGTTGACCTGACTACGAGTATCATAGGGATTTGAGAGCTTCTGAAGTTTGTTGAGCGCTGCCGTTGTCACGCCATTGGTTCGTGGTTTCTTGTTGGCGGTTGCTTGTTGCTGCGCAATATCAGTCACGCTCTTCAGACGATGTTGAGACGTGTCTGCGTGTAAAGAGCCGTTGAAGTGCTGAACCTTATCGATACTCCTCTTCCTGACAGGTGTTGAGCTGTGAGTTTGTTGTAGCTGTGATGCACTTCTTCGACTCATGGCAACTGGTGTATAGCTATGAGTAGACCTTGGAGTACCACCAATCGGTCTATTTGCTAGGCCTCTTGCTCCCGTACGGCGAATTCGTTCTTCAGTCCTTGAAAGTGTCTGTCCTGGCTTGAGCTCAGGAGCCACATACTCGTAGCCACTAACACTTCTCGCGAAGCCATCGGTTGATTGCGCATATGAGTCATCCCTGGCAGAGTCTAATTCGAGGCTCCTTCTGAATTCCTCCTGCTGCAGTAAATCTTGCTCGAGCTCTGCCGCATGTGTCTTGAACCATTGTTCGTCTGTCGACAATGCTTCTCTTGCTTCGCGTAGTTGTTGTAGGAAAGGATCTTCTTCGGTTGTTGCTACGGCGAGTGCTGGATTTAGTGGTGTAGGTGGTTCCATCGAAGTGGGAGCCCGCATCGACGTCACAGCGTGCACTGGACTCGAAGGAGTAGATGATCTGGATCTGGATCCATCTAGCGCGGTACTTGGTCGCCTTAGCACTCTCTGATTGACGGACTCACGATGCTCTGCTTCTTTCTGCTTGCGAGCGGCCAGGGTTGTCGTTGTCTCTGGTATAAGTGGCGTGTCAGGATCGACGCCGCGCGCCTTGAGTCGGAAGTAGTCGGTCTGGGTTTGATCAAGGCGCTGCTGGGTAAGTGACTGCCTCAGGCTCTTTTGACTAACTGGCCTGCGCAGCTCGGTTGAACCGGTAAGTGTAGCTCTCGGAGGCCTCGATGGGAGCGAGGTTGACATCTTGAGAATGTCGGCGTCGCTAGAACTTCCCAGTGTTCTCGATCGTTTATGCATAGGCGTCATGGCTATGCCGTGTATATTACTAGAAGATGTACCATGAGCAAGCATCTTCCGCTTCTGGCCTGCTCTCTCTGGAGGGTTAGTAACTGGTGGCCTCATCTCTCTTGCCTCAGTAGCCTTCTGTGTTTCGAGCCGAGCCTGCGCTTCGTTCTGCTTTCTTTCCACCTCTGCATTCCTTCTCTTTGCAGATTCCTGTAAATGCTTTCTGAAATTTTCTGCTTCTTGGATCTCTTGCAATTCTAACTCTTTCTGTCTCTTTTTTTCATTTGCAGCTTTGATAGTGGCGGCTAACCTGCCCCTTCGTCTCTCAGCTTGTCTTTGAAGTCGTCGATGTTCGACGACCGACCTCCAGATTGCAAAAAACTTTCTTTGCAGGTAATTTTTTCTCAAAAGGGCTGCTGTGGTTAGCTTTCAGGATCCGAAAGGTTGCACAACTACTTACAAGTCTGTCGTGCGAGGCGTTGATCCTTGAAGGATTTCAAGACGTCTTGCACCACGCTTGAGATCTTGTAGGAGAGGAACATGTCGAGAATGCCGTTTTCCTTTTGTACAAGAACAATCCTGCAAAATTGTCGGATTAATTCGTCTTCATCAATTGGTTGGGGTTGTGGTTCTTTAGCTGAAATGTCGCAAGAAGCTGTTGAGTCTGTTGAGTGTTTCAAATGATTTTGCAGTGGCAAAGATTGTGATAGTGAGGGTGGCACAGAATCCTTTCCTGCATCGATTGGTCGAGCATGACTCCCAGCTGGTGTTGTGCTTGTCTGTTGCAGAGACTGCTTCGCCACAGCAGGAAATTGGAAATTGCTTATTGATGGTCGCTTCGCAGGTTTCGGGCTTTCCGTCTCTGTCGCTTCTGTCGTCTTCGAGGCTGTTGCATTTGCGCTAGATACAACAGGATCGACAGGCTTCAAGAAAGAGAAAGAAGACGTTGATGTCTGTTGCTGTGACTGAGATGGAGCGGCTGTCGCTGATGGGAAGCTGAAACTGAAAGAATCGCTAGTCTGTTTGGCTGGAGGTTGAGTAGGTGTACTAGTCGAGGCGACTTTGCATTTCAAGTTAGCTTTGTTTTCACTCGGTCTCCAGAACCAGCCACTTACCGGAGAAGCCTGGATTTGAAGCCGTTTCTTTTGAGTATTTGAGAACGTTGAATGTAGACTGCGAAGGGTCTGCAGTATCGGTCTGTGAATTTGACGTAGGCTTAGGACTCCAACTGAAGATTGGCTTTGAACTGTCAAGGAATGCTGGCTTGTCTTGAGACTGAAAGCTAGAAAAATCAGGTTGTGCACTTGGTTGTGCAGGCGTCTCCGTGACCTCTTCTTCTGGAGCTGCAGAGGTGGTAGGAAGTGGCTGTTGCAGCGTTTTCTGGCTAAAGGCGAAACCTCGAAAGGCTGGTTCAGGTGCAGGTGTTGGTTGAGTTGTAGTCGCAGGCTGGATGAATGGCGACTTCGAAGTGCCAAGATCGCCTGAAAATGACAACGGAGTTGACCCCACAGATGCGGCGACTGGCTGCTCTTGCTGAACAGACTTGTGTCCGGACAGCCATCTCGGTGTGCCGCCGGGAGAAGCTGACGACGGTGATAGACTGTCACCAAAACTGGTCATCCACTTTGGCTGCTCGGTTGATATGGCAGGGGCAAAAGCATTCCTCGGCGAGAACGATGGGGCTGCTGGATTCAGCGAGGGTTGTGACTGCCGCATTCCTATCGATGCAGGCTCTGCCCGCTCCGTCTGTTCACCTTCGTCATCGTCGTGAACAAACATATTGCTGCGTTGCGAAGAGGGCTGCTGCGCTTGCGTCTGCTCATCTTCATCTTCTACCATGCCTGCACGCCTTGCCTCAGCAACAGGCATACCATTCATGACGGCAACCAAGGTTCGCCCATGTCGCTTTTGTTCCACAAGGTCTTCGCAGAAGACTTGCTCCGGTTTCGAGAAAGGGTCTACACGGGACGATCAGCATGGACATGACAGTCGACATGAGAGAAAACCTACTATCCAGTCTCGATTCCGCTTTGGACCGAAAGTCAAGGTATGTTTGTCCGTTCGAGGAGGTACTGAACGAAATGCCCAACCTCGAACATAATTCCTCTGTCTCCTCTTCGGTGTCGTAGCAAAGGTACTCGGTGAGAGCTTGTTTAGTCCACGATTTCATGGTCGCCTGGCCCTTTTCGGGTGCGCCTTTTGCAGTGCGCCACAGAGCATCGAGCGCCGTGAACCGGACATTCTGGAAACTGATCTCTGCAACACATGCCATCAGGTAGCCAACGCGCTGACTGGCAATTAATGTCCAGAAGTAGCCAACGTTAGCCTGGGCGACCGCCACTGGAACAGGTTCGAGGTTCTTAGAGCCAACAGATCGATTTGCGCTTCCCATTGCAGCAAAGAGTCGAAGTGCTGTCTGCACCCGTCCGTCCTTCAGGATATGCCTTGGCCACTGCTGGATTTGAGCTTCTGTGTCGAACGAGAACAGAACGGGTGAGAAGACGATGTAGTAAGCTCGAAATTCGGCCTCGTTAGGGAATTCCACTGTGCTGCGAAAAGCGTCGTACTTGTCCATCAGACTCTGAAAGGTCTTCTGAAGCTGTTCAAGCTCCTGCTGATGCTCGAAGTGCTCGTCGTGCCCGAGATTCTCTGGGTTAGATAATTGATGCGCAGACAGGATGTGGAATCGGACAATGCGTTCGTAACAATCCACCTCGTATTTCACATCTTGCGGCCTGGTTAGAGACTGAATGCTGAAATCATTTCGGATGGCGCGGGTCCGATCCCAGACAAATTTGTGATGTTTCCCAAGTCTGTTCTTCGCCACAATTTCATCGAACAAGTAATCGAGTGTTTTCTGTAACGTGCGAGGTGTACGAAGCTCCTCAGGAATTTGTTTGTCGACTCCAGCGGCTGACCTTCGAAACTTCTTGACCATGCGGCCCTCAATAGGCACTGATCGGCCAGTCTCCGGACATGATAGCTGTTGACTCTCAGCATCTGGTTGATGTGTTCTCTTCAGATTCCCTTACCCTCTCCGCGAGATCAACCTGGTTCTCGTATATGCGACTCACACGCTCTTTCTCGTCACACATCTGGGTGCACGTTCCAACCGTCTTGATAGCGGTCTCCAAGCTTGACTGCTTGTCGTCGCTCATGAGCCCTCGCTCGATCGCCTTCTGTCTGTATTGCTCGTACTTCTCGTTCAGCTAGATCAGGGTTTGCGAAGTCAGAAACTCCTACACGAAACAGGTGTGTGGTCAGCAAAGAGGGGAGGAAGGCGGAAGAACTGACCTTTGCGCGTCGTGCCTCGAGTGCCTCATGATCGTAAGGCTTTATCTGGTCCGGCGCAGGATCTATTGGCAAAGTCGGCAGTCTGGCAGTTGGCGGCGTGTGATCTGGTGAATTGACTCGCTTCGAGACGCCACCTTTTGCGCGGTTTGACCCTCGTCCTAAGATTCCATCAGTCGCAAGTTCATCTAGTCCAAATATCTTCTCCTGCTATCCCAAACCGCAACGTACCTCGCCCCCGGAATGGGGTGCTTGAGCCTCCTCGCGGAACATGGCCATGGCTTTGCTGCCTAGCGGCAGCTGGGTGTATGGAATGGCCTGCCCCTCGGCCTCGGCCTCGATCTGTCGGTCTGGAGCCTCTTGAGAATTGTTGTGCTTTACGCTCCGTCTGCATAGCGATGGCAGCGGTTTCGCCGCCGGACGAGGGCGCAGTGGTCGCAGTTTATGTTCAGCATAGAGGATAGTCATCCATCGGTCACGGTCGAGTTGTAGTCCTGAAGCTTTCTCAAGTCGCGCAATCTGGAGCAAGGAATCGATTGTGATTGAAAGTGTCTTCGATCTATCGCAAGGACGTGTATACAATGGTATCCAAGTGGACGATGATCGGCCTGAACGTCGTGAATTGCACCTGAATTACTGCATGCGGTCACTTGGGCATCGCCGAAGACAGCTAGCTCAGAAGCGGAATGCCCGTTCATACGACCGCGAGTGCTCCGCCCGCAAAAGAAGTTTCGGGCCTTTGAGCACAGAAAAACAAGTTTTGGTATTATAATTCAATTTCATATATACATTCATCAGGTTATGCAGGCATCATCTATAAACTGGCACAACCCATCGTAGCAAAATGCCTTTTGATTGACCTTTTCTGCACACCTCTCTGTGCTCTCCTGGCCCATCATCCCCCCGTGGGATCAGGTGGACTTGTGCTGCTCTTCCCATTGCTCGCACACCGACGTCGTCAGCCCCTTTCCGCCTTTCCACATTCCGTGTCTGCTCAATAATCCAACGCTCAGCTCTCCAGCATAATTTTGCTTGTGTTCATGCGCAGGTTGTAGAGAGGATCGTATCATGAGGACGTCCCGAAATGGACCAGAAATCCGAATAACAAGTAGTACAATATTTCCACCCAACTGCGCTTGCTTGCTCGAGATACTCAACCAACTTGGACCGGCACTCAAGCTGGCCAGAAATTAGGCCCTAGGCTCCAACATTCTGAGTTGACTGTTGTCGCTGCTGCAATAATCAATGACAAAAACGATCAGAAAACAAAGCAAAAGCCCTGTGGTACTGAAAAATGACGCATCGTGACACGCTGTACAGAAGAAATTCGTTTGCAGCCCTCGAAAACGCGTGAAAATCCAGCGGACACATACCACAGATGGCATGCAACTGTCCCACACCATAGACACACTTTCAGATGTGCGGTCAACGAAGTCGGCAGCAACTAAACCCATTAGAGACACCTCACGTTATGCAGCATGTTCTCTCGTGATCGCAGAATACAAAAACTCGTATACCCTGAGTAGGAGTCGTATCGGCGGTAAAAGTCGTCACGTCGTTGTGTCGCTGAGGAGGCATAGGGACCGAACCCCCACTGATGATGTTTTTCGCGGCGCGAAATGCCCAAGACTAACACGAGGCAAACCAAGATAACAGTCAGGAGTGTCAGAAGTAAGCTCTGCGCATCATCTCGTGGCTCGGCCCCTGTTGCATCATGAAGGCTTCGTATGGTGTTGCGCCACGCAAGTGTGAATGCCTATTCTCTTGGGTCATTTGGGCTTGACCGAGTTGTGAAGGGTGAGGTGCTTGAGCGAATTGTTGCTGCGATCCTGTTGGGAACGGTTCATCAGAATATGCGCCCTGTGGTACGCTGTACTGTACGTGTGGCGGAGATATCATGCAGTATTCGTCGAATTGATGTCCAATCTCTTGCCCCGGCTGGATCTGTGCACTCCACTGCCCTTGAATAAACACATCTTGCATCGGGTGTGGCGAGATGCTCTGTTGTCCTCCGTCACTCAAAGGTTCATGCCTCATTACACTGGGACTACTTGGAAAGCTGTCCCAATCTGGCAAGAGCATCGGTGGATGAAACCCATGAAAGAGTGGCTGCGCTGATGTCCGGCGTGGTCGAGGCGCTCTTCTGACCGTAGAGGGAACACTTGCTTGTTGTTCGTTGACTTTCAAAGATCTCCTGCTGCTTTGCTGACCCTTTGTGTGGTAGTCGCCAGAACCATTTTGTCGTTGAGCTTGTCCGTTCTCACATTTGACAATCGCAGTGACCTCATCTTCAGGAAGCTCGGTGGCAACGTCAACGTAATCTTCATCGGCGTCCTCCTGATCAGCACTGTCAACTGCTTCGTCTACTTCGTCAGAATCATCGTCGTTTCTAGAACCCCGATTGAAGTCGCTATAGTTGGGAACTGTGATCACCGCGTCGCCGTCTGGAGCAATTAGCGATACTTCCGCGGTCTGGATTAATCACTCACTTATGCCGCCATACTCGTACTGCTCAAGGGTGGTACGAGTCTCAATGATTTGCTGTACAATGGAAAACTTTTTTCGCAGGTCGTCCATACCGCGCTCAATTTTTTTCTGGTCAAGAGATTGCTTCAATGTCTCTGCCGTGATTTCTTTGTTCGGTTTGTGATCGCCAGACACGGACATTTCTTGATGAGGCGTGTTCATCAGGAGATGCACCAACAATTTGGTTCTTGCTGCGAAAACGGTCAGTCATGATCTGGACCGAGAGAAGCCACGAATACGTACCTTCTTTGTTGATGTGGTCAGGTTCCCTGTGTATGACATCCTTTGGCCAGTATGGTGGCTTGGTCGAATTAGAGTCGCCTCGCTCTCCCGTCCTTGGGTTCTTGCCGTTGTATGGATGGGTACTCTGTTTCTTCGGATGTATGGTCTTGATCCACTCCTTTGCAATGACTCGGCAGCTGACTTGCTGCACGGCACGAAAAGCGGCGTTGAACCACTTCTCCCAAGAATCCGTGGCATCTGCTCGATAGGTCACTAAACCAGACTTATCTTCATTAGGATCGTCGTCCTGATAGCGGAATGATCCATTTTGAGAAGCACTGTCTGACACATCAAATTCAGCAGCACCCTTACGCTTCTTGCTGGGTCGGGGAGCGTGAGATGGTATTTTGCTTTTGCATCTTGGGTCGGATCTTGAGGCTCTGATGACCTCGTTGCTGAAAGATTCATTGCCGACTTCTGCTGGGAAGAGGTAAGCATGCGAGATGGCTACTCTGAAACAAGAAGACTTACGAAAACCACTATTAGAAGAATTGCGTCTCAGAAATTGATCAAGCTTGGTGACTGCTTCGCTAAGAATGTCGTCTCGAGCGTGCCTTAGATTGGCGGAAGATCGCTTCGAAATTTTGCCGGTGAATGGGTCCACGACAAGAGCAATGTAATGCTCATGCTGGTCATATGGCTGCTTCGACTTCTTCTACCAAACAATCAGTAAGCACCTCCGCAGACATGGTCATAAACCCACCAAGTTTCGTGAGGTTGTGTACACCCTGTGCGGCATTGGCCTATCGCTCATGACCCTCAAGTCCAAGTCCTGCGGGTAGAGCCCTCCAGAACATTTGCCGTACATTTCCAGCTCAGCATGCTGCTTTTCGAAAGGGTTCACCGTTGCGAAGTCTGATTCACGCATCTTGGTTCGATGGAATTCCCTTTTTCCACGGCAATCATAGATTTCATGCAAGCTCGACGAACAATTATAGTGCCGCGATGGAAGGTGAAGACCGCGACACAATGTCTGTTCGTGAATTAGCTTTGATGTTCAGACGGGTTTTCGTGTTATTCTTAAAGAGTGGAGAAACCGCAAGCAGTGTTAGGACATCGGCCCTTAGTGCCCGTCAACCCTAACTCAGCTGTGTGGGCCATGATCATCAGTGATTGGTGGTCGCTAACAAGAGCAGAGTTGCCCCTGTTCCGGCCTGCAACCGCTTTGTTGTGGGTCACCCACACGGGACATGTCTTCTCATATGTGTATGGTCAAGGACATAAACGAGCAAGAATAAGGTCGACTTACCTGCAATGAAGTTCGAGCACTGGCACCCTTTCTATCCTCTGTCTGGGTGCTCTCTGGCGAGCTTGGGCTTTCAGCAGTCTTGAACCTAACCTCGCATCGACCTTGCTGCAAAGAAAACACAAAAGCCAAACACAAGCAACGACCGCCGTCAAAAACAAAAATCGACAAATCCCACCAGCCTTAGGCTGTTGAGCTACTTGTTAAGTCAAAATGGCGACCTGTCGTAGTGCTCCACTGAGACAGAGAAATCCCGTGGGAAGAAAGTAGCATTCCTCTGCCACCTGGCGTGCTGATCGATGATTGAGGTTTTGCGTTGCTAATCCTGTGTTCTGTCTGCAAAAGTGGCTCATGGAGAGATGAGAAGCACAGAACAAGATCAAATTGGACTTCTTGATGGTGATCAAGTTCTAAGATAGCAGAAAAATGGCCTAGTTCTTTGTGCTTGAGGACAGAAAGCGACAGAAATCGTTATGAATGCACAGTCTTCCGCACGTAACAGAAGGAAGAGTGCTTGGGGTATCTTCGGTGCCAGCCTGTCAAGAGACCATCAGAAGGGCTTTTTGACGGCAGCCAACAGGAGTAATTGATCATAAACTTCCCTCTGGGCGAGTCGATATGAAGTGGTATGGCGCCAGTGATAATCCACATTTGCAATTGGTCGAGCTTCGTTGTCCTCTCAGGCAAGTCGCACACAGAATCGGTTGCTCAATGAGGCCTTACGCCGTGACAGTGACCCCAAACTGTCTGGCTTGGTAATAGCTAAGTCGTCGAGAATACTTGCTAGGGTTCGATTTTACCCTGCCTCAGGCTGCATTGTAGTGTTGTGGCGCTGTGCAATGTGTTTCGAAGGCAGCTTTTGGAGTAGCGAATGCTTGAAGTGGCCACGATAAGCACGCGATAGCGTCTGAGGAGCTTGCAGCAATTTGTTGAGCAAGTTGCAACGTAGCCGGAAACGGGGAATCTGCATCCGTAATGTCGCTACCCACGACGCTACAAGTGCTTGTGAGACATTGTTGCGAGCATCACGATCAAGGACCTGGCAAGCAAACAATGCGAATGATCCGATAGGCGAGGAGTCGTGTGTTCCGAACAGTTTTAGTGTTGTGTAGCCGACGGTGCCAAAACTCGCTAGGGGCTATAGGAGTGGTGGGCGCGCTGAAAGAGACCTTAGAGATCTTGCCGTTTTAAACGATCCAAATTCAGAGTCTCTAACACGTCGCAAGCCTCAAAGAAGTCCTTTTGACAGCGGAAAGTGATGGCAGAATTCGAAGAACGAGACAAAAGGCAGCATAATGGCGCACGCCCTTCTATAATTCTATTATGCCGCATGCTACGTTGCAGATAAGACGACGATGCACAAGAGCTATCGGTGCACCTCAGTGACAGCTCCAGTTCACTTCGTGTTCCTCCTTCAGCCACATTCCAATGCTACACTGTACAACTTTCGGGGTCAGCGTATTTTGCATGAGGTGCCAATGCGTAAGATGAGGCTCGTTCGACCAACACTTGATTTCGGAACATCTTCTCTTCTAGGAGGGAGCAGAATGGTTGAGCAAACCGCCTTTCACTATGGGCTTTCCATGGCTTGTACGGGAGGCATGGTGAATTGTATAGTACGTCTCGCTTCATCAGCAACCCTGGCAAAGAGTAGCTCTAAACATGGAGAAATGTGCAAACATTCATGCTTGGGGTCTCGTGTGGAGATTATTAGTCACTCTGCAAGTATCACTCGCAGTAGCTTTCGTTGATACTCCACGCTCAGTTCTGCCGGGATGGCCGCCAGACCAGATGATCGTCGGAAAGGACCCCAGTACACATTCTCTGCGTTGTACCACCCTCAACACCTCATTGGCGCCTATGGCTGGCTGCGTTCGTGAGACAACGGTGCGAAGTACAGACATTTGGCGAAGGATGCGAGACACAATGCTGTTGTGGCCTTTTCAATGCCTTGAATTCGACTCCGGCTAAAGTCGAACCAAATGGCTTTCAGTTGTTGCAATTGGATGGAGGACCGTCTTGTGCAACTCAAGAAGCTGCTTGAAGCATCCAGAACGGCGTGATCCCATCATGGCAAGGTCTTTCTTCCACCATCGCTTCGCAAGGGTTCCAGATCTGGCAATGTCCGCGGTCTGGGTCTACGGTAATGTACGTCTTCTTGATCGTAGTTTCAGCATCGCTTGACGTCAACGATTACAGAAACACACGGCAAGCGGATTGATTGTGTTGCCGCCGAAGATGATGGCACAGTGTCAGCTACAGAGTCATACTCTACGTTAGTTGACTGGTGAGGATCTCAAGAGCTCGATTCGTGGATGCTCTCAAGGTAGAGACGTGCAGGATAAATCCAACAAGCGGCGACTAGCTTGCTCCAGCAGTAAACCCCGAGACAGGTTGTATTCCACATTGTATAAAACATCGGTCTCTGAAGCATCGTGAACTCGTGGTTCAGGTCTCCTTCCTACATCTCAGTATCCCATATCTTTGGGCTTGAAGATCTTCTGCGCCCGCGAGCATGCTCCGCTTTTGGTTTTTGGACTTGGTAGGTGTTACCAAGCCAGTCTTTATAAAGACCAGTAGTTACTTCATCCGGCCATCGGATACTCTTCTCAGAGAACGTTTTGCCTTGGTCGACTGCCGACGCATATTTATGCACATTGAACGAGTCGCGTCGGTGGTATCAGCGCCGCAACTGGCGCTAGTCAAAAGTGCGGTCCCTCCACTCTCCCAATATGTCATCGACGAGCCACCTTTACTTCGCCTGGCCTACATTGCCATTACTGATATTTTCGAGTAAGCCTGCCTCCCTCACCAGCTCATAGAACAGTCCTCTTTTTGCGATGAGCTCTTTCGGTGTATCAAACTCAGCAATTTTACCCTGCTGGAGCACAATAATGCGATCCGAGTCCAAGATGGTGTTGATCCGGTGAGCGATCGTAATTATGGTTCTGTTCTCGAAAATATTGCTTCGCAGAGTGGCTTGAAGCATTGCATCAGTCTCAACGTCCACAGCGGCTGTGGCCTCGTCTAAGACCAAAATATTGCTCGGCGTCAGTAGAGCCCGTGCCAGAGATACTAGTTGCCGCTGCCCTTGGCTTAGATTGGAACCTATAGAGCGAAGGAAGAATCAGCTTTCCATGCCTGGCAAATGTCAATGCTAAGGATACCACACTTACCTCCTTCATTGACTGTCGCATCCAGTTGGCCGGGTAACTCTGAAACATATTGCTTGAGTCGAGCGTGATCGAGCACGCTCCACAGCTCTGTATCATCATGAACGTGACGTGGGTCAAGATTGTCGCGAATTGTGCCTTGAAACAGGGCTGCATCTTGTGGAATGATTGCTAATCTTCTTCGGAGGTCCAAAAGTCCAATAGTGGACGTGTTGAGGCCATCGATGCTGCAAAAATGTTTGTTAGGTTCCGACAAGAGCGCGCTCAAATACACTTGACTCACCTGATGCTGCCAGAAATAGGTTCGATGATGCGGAAAAGGGCAAGCGTGAGTGAACTCTTCCCAGCTCCAGTTCGACCAACAACCCCTATCTTCTCACGAGATTTGATACTGAAAGAGATATCCTTGAGTACCGGATCTAGGCCTTCTCGGTAGCGAGTCCAGTAATTTTTGACTGAGATTTGTCCTTGAGCCGGCCAACCGATAGGTGGACGTTTCTTGAAGATGACATCTGGCGCCTCGCTCGGGAGGCTTGCGTACTCGAGTACACGCTCGACAGAAACGATATTAGTCTCCACCTCGACGGTCTGTCGCACGATCCAGTTTAGAGATTGGGTGATTTGTAAAGCATAGGACATAGCAAGACCAACCATGCCTGCAGAAAGCCCGCTCCCTGTCGTTACCGAGACGATGGCGAAAGTCGCAGCCGCAAAAATGATGATGGAGCCGATAAATTCAAGTCGAACGGCAAGCCAGCGGTTCGCACTGACTGAGGGGAAGTATGCCCTCAGATTTGCATCCATGCGCCATTCATTTTCCATAGCAAATCGCTGTTGCTGCCTGTAAGCGCGAATGGTAGAAATGCCACCAAGAGACTCTTGGAAATGCGCATAAATCGGGCTTCGGCTAACACTGTCCAGTCTTTTAAGTTCTCGTGAAGTCCTCAGGTAATACCTCTGGTAGGTAAGATACACTATGCCTAGGGGAAGAACCAGAACTAAGAACCATGGTGTCGCAACGGCAATGGTACCCAACGTGAACCCTGCACGCGCGACGTTGACAAACAGCATATTGAATGTCCGCGCAATGACTTCGTCGACCCGATAGATATCGCTAGAGAATCGATTTAGAATTCTGCCAACGGGCGTCGTCTCGAAGAAGCTCATTGGAGATCGGAAGATAGCGTACGCCATCCTGTCGTGAAGCTTGCGGGAGGCCTCGATCGAGCAAAAGATCCAGAGAAGCAACGTCTGAACAACGACAAGCGCTGCGCCGCCGATTCCGAAAGCGAAATAAATACCAATGTATTTGCCGACGGAGGGATTGGAACCGATGCGTTCATTCATTTCCGACCAGCTCTTTAGCCAGAAGCTGCCTCCAAGCTGGGCGGCTTGAGCTGTAAGTAATGCGATAGCATAAATTGCAACGGCTATGAGGTTGCTCTCCTTCGCATAGCTTGTGTACACAGACCACTTAACTTTGCCTTGTTCCTGGGTCTCTTTACTCTGCCTCGTCTTTTTGGGATCGTTCTCCTCGTCCGTCATTTGGCCCATTGGCCCGTGGAAGCTGGCGGTCGAAGCACGTCGTAACGATGTGAAACTGGATTTCCGAGCAGTCTGTTCTCGCTGACTAGATCTGATTGGTATAAGCCCACCGACCATTTGTCGAGCTTCTTCAGCTTCTTCCGGGTCCAATTCATCATGAATAGCGCTAGCTACAATAGTACTAGACTCATCGGAATCTTGCGCTTCGATGCTTGGGCTGCGCTCCTCTTGAGATTCATCCTCCTCCTGAGTCGCAGACTTGACAACATTTGCAACCTCTCCTCTCATAGCCATCAACTGTTGATAAGTTCCCTTCTCAAGAACCGTCTTATCTCGGAGTAAGTAAATATAGTCAGCTTCCTTGAGGACTGTGATGGCATTCGTCGCTAATATTCTTGCTTTGCCGTTCAGGAGGCCCTTCGGACCGAGGACGTTATTAATTAGATGACGTCCAACATGCTGGTCAACGGCAGAGAGGATATCGTCCAGAAGGTAAATGTCAGACCTGGCATACACTGCTCGTGCAAGTGTCAATCTAGCCTTTTGCCCACCTGATAAGGATATTCCCCTCTCGCCAACCTCTGTTTGATCACCATCGGGCAATTGTCTAAAGTCATCTGCCAAGGCGCATGCGTTAATGGTTTGTTGGTAAAAGTGCGGATCCCATCTGTGACCGAAGACAATATTCTCTTTCACGGTAGCGTTCATGACCCACGGTTGTTGAGCCACGTATGCCAGTCTCCCATGTACCACCACTTCACCGTTGAATTTCCAGAGATCTCCTAGTATTGACTGCAAGAGAGAAGACTTGCCTGCGCCGACACGGCCAACTATTGCCGTGAGTTCGCCCTTGTTGGCGACAAAGTTGATGTTCTCGAGGGCATTTCTATTTTCGTTTTTGTCCCACGTGAAGGTTGCATCTCGGATACGTACTGATTCCTCCCCGGGTTTAGCTGGTTCATCAATGAACCTTACAGCATCGTTTTGAAGTTCATCCGCCATGAAGAAATCAGTCAGACGACCGACCGCAACACTGGCTTCGACAATGCTAGTGACAACCATTGGTAGAACAGTAAGAGGGAAGGTTAACAAGTTGAAGAGCGTCAGTGCGGGGAAGACCAGTTCCGTCGTAAGAGGTGTTTTGTTGATCATTACAAAGACGGCGAAAGTCGAGCAGGAAACGAAGAAGGGTGTCGAGGACCAAGTAAAGGTCGAGAACGACTGTGCTGCACCAATCTTTCGCAAGTTGTTCAACTCCTGATCGTTCCGAACGTGGCTGAGTTTGTCCATGAATGCGGAGCCCCAAGCGTAGAGTTTGATGCTCTTCATGTTGTTCAAGATCTCTGTCATCAGCTTAGCACGACTGTCTTTGTACTTCATTTGTGACAGCTGTAGCTTCTTCATGAAGCGAGCAATTAGAGCGTTCACAGGTATCATGATAATCATGACGCCAACACCCGCGAAGCAGGAAACACCTACCAAGTTCCAGAGTGATATCATGCACAGCACAATTTGGAATGGGGCCGACCACAGTTGTTGTCCCCATTGGGCCAAGTCAGACAATCTTTGCTGGTCCACGCTCATATATGTAACAATGTCCCCAGTGGACTTCTTCGCGCGGGACTCGTTTGACAATTTCAATGCCTTGGAGTAGATCATGGCTGTAAGAGATGATTTGATGCGCATGCCAGTCTCGAATGCGCGTTGAAAGTACTGATGCAAGCTGGCAGTCTGACAGACAGACGTAGCGAACATGGCAAGGCCAATCGCAACACCTCGAATGGCTGGTTGCGGCACGTTGCCAGGTCTGTATGAGTCCACGAAGTTGATGAGAAGCCTCAACAGTTGTGGTTGAACAAAGTTCAGACAATCACTGATGGTCTTGATCATTGCACCCCGAAGATATGGGCCTCCAAAAGCTCGTGCTAGAGCGATCCACAAACTCGGTTTCTTCTTCTGAAGCTCGTCTTCCCAGACCTCTTGCAGTCTCTCGCCTGTAACCTTCGTGGTATCTCGATTCCTGAGGTTCCAAAGGTCGTCTTGGGTGAGATAATTCTTGTAGCCAAACTTCATCATTGGAGTCATCCAGGCGAAGGTCAGGATTTGAAAGATGTCGGCATATTCGATAGGACATTCATCTTCCTTGCCCAGCGCATCGTAAGCACTTTGTTTCTTCGGCACGAGGTATTCCAAAATGAACTCGAGTATGGCAAGACCCAAAGTGACTGTCAAAGTAACGAAAAAGGGTAATCTGTCTTTGTATACATCTCGTGCAACCAAACTTCGGAGCTTCACAGCATGACCTATAATGAAGAAGACCCAGAAGAAGAGTACCACGCCGTTCGGGTTTCTGCTTCGGCTGTGCTCGAGAAACTGAACTGCGAGAATGACCAGCTGGGAGAGAACGAGGGCAACGGTGGTATAGAAGCGCACATCGTTGAACCAGTGTTCGCGCAAATACTCGACGTAGAGGGCAGCCTGCAACGCGGTGGCCACAACGATAAGAACCAGAGTGGAACTACATAGCGGTCAGCAGTAAGTCAATATCGGAAGAGGTGACGAACAGTTTTGCGTAGTAATGCCAATTCTTATTGACGTCTTGAGGCTGGCGTTTGTTGAGTAAGTAAAAGACTGCGGCTGCACCACCGAGCAGTCCAAAAGCAGCAACAAAGAGGACCGGCACGTCAAGAAAACACGGAGTAAAGTCCCATCTCAAGTCGCTGATCGGACCCCATCCTTCAATATCTGAACAGAGGAACTGTTTAGAGGCACGGGATCCGATGGCTGAGAAGTTCACAGGTGCAGAAGTCGGCCATGGTGATTGCAGCGGGCTTTGCTGCAGGGCTAACGATTTCATCGAGCTTTGCGATGACTTTAATATATATTATCCTCCCCTCTGCTCGTGCGACCCGAAAGACGACCTCACTGAAGTGAACATGCAGAGCCTGCAAGAAATGAAGTCACAAATGGTCGACTACGCGCAGTCTTTTGCAGCCGATCGGGGCTTTCCCCAGTTTGTCAGCCGAAGTCCGAAGGCGATCCACATCGGTGCCTGACTCAGGCTGCCAAGTGCGAGTCGCTAGGCGGCCCTTTCTGCACAACTGAGTACAATCTATACGTTGCTTTCCTCATGGCTGCAAGTTACCGCGTACAAAGCTCGAGCACGGCATCCTCTGTCCGGCTTGACATGACTGGATTCTCGTCTCAGATCCCCAGAAAGTAGGCAGCGTCAGCAACACCTTGCGCCTTGGGCGCTTGGGATGAGGCAGGCGGTGAAAGTGGCAGATGTCGGTCAAGCTAGCGCCGAGCCTGCTACTCCCGAAAGCTCCCGCTGGCTCAAAGCCAAGGGCAGAACCTTCTAGGAACTACAATGTTCGCGAGTTAGACTTGCATAGCTTTCGTGCGGACTTGACATAGTCAAGATTAAGTATGCTAACTTGTTCCGAGAAAGCGCTGCCATTTATGCCCCCCAAACCGAGTCCCTTACGGATCTTTTGTTGAGCTGGTGTGCTTATCAGTCTTTTAGTAAAGGCCGGGAATAATTATAGAAATCAACTGAGTTCTTAATCAAGCAAGCCGAGATAGCATATCATTCTTGTCAGACAGGTTGGCTCCAGGCCGGCTGCACCGCCGCTGCTTCCGGACGTGGTTCGCTTCAAGCCACCGTCCGTGCGCCTTGTCAGTCCCTTGTGTACGGAAGACCCGCGTGACGAAAGTCGCAATGCTTTGCAGCAACCCGAGTCTCTTGTCAGATCTAATATGAACCAAAGAGCGAAAGGCTGTAGCTAAACGATGTGACCTACGTGAACAATGATGCCTGGTAAAGCACGATTCTCACATTGGCTCCTTTGACGAGCTAGGCATGATTTAAGCTTCATGCAGGGTCCTTTGATCCGCCCCACCAGGAACGATCACATCACGGGCCATCCCCCCCGGGACCTAACTGCGGCCCATGTGCCAATCCCTCCCCTTTCAACTAATGATACGTGTAGAGATATGCCTCTAGCGCAACCTTTCAGGCAATTTTGAGCTGAACAGGGGCTGCATGTCAACGCCTCAAAGTCTAGGAAGCATCGTCTGAACGACTTGCGTGGCCCACTAAGCTCGTTGAGCCCCAGAGACACCCTGCTGCCGACCATGTAGCTTGATTCACTCTATCCCATTCTCAAGTCGTTGGCCTTAGAAATACGATCCTTTAAGATGGCCTCCTCCCTCCGTCATCCGTGTGCGGTCTTGTCTTTGTCCCCATCGATTAAGACCAATATTCTCCTCGTGGTTCGACCAGTAGAATATCTCAGCATTTCTTTGTCCAAAAATGTACTCTGGAATGCTGAAAGGAGTTTATCGAGGCCAGCCTGGAATAGAGAACAATCATTGCTATGCCTCGAGCCCTTTCAGCCCACCTGCTGGCACCATGACCAATCTGGTGAAAGGTGTCTTCAACACCCAACCCGGTGACAGAGGTCGACAACTAGAACAGCAACGAGGTCATGCTTACCAATTGTGTCCACCATTGGCAACGTCTCAGTCTGAGGACGTTGTATCGATCGTTCAGTATGGCATGGCCGAGAGCGATCTTTGCGAAACAATAACACACAATTTAACACGAGCACCATCACCGAGCAACAACGGTCGACAATCACTAACGGAAAGCCAAGAAGTCTCCGCCTCCAGCAACAAGACAATCAAAATCACTCTCGAAGACAACGACAAGCCGACTACAGCCGCTAAAAAGCCAGATCCACACCCGCAGGAGAAACTCGACAAGTTCTGGGGTGTCTTCGAGCCAGAATACCTCGGAAAAATCACGCGTATTCTACCAACCACCCTCATTGCATCGTCACCTGCAACTTCCAAACAGGCCGGCGACAGATCTCACATCGCATCCAACTCCTACATTGAAGCCAAGACCCGGTGCATTCGCGACGTCAAACGTATAATCCGTGAATGTCGCACCCACAATAAACGCTATACAGATACCCACTTCGACATAGAACGAGACCTCAAAATCACCCGCCGCCGCGACTGTCTCGATGGCCTTGGCAACACCACCAGCACCTCGTCCTCCGAGTCCTCCTCCTTCAACCCGACCGACGTCAAACGCGTCCACGAAATCTTTGAAAACCCCACCTTCTTCGCCACCGGCGCAACCTTCGACGACATAATCCAGGGTAACCTGGGCGACTGCTGGCTCCTGGCGGCGTTCAGCATCCTCACCTGCAACACGCAACTCGTGAAAGACATCTGCGTTATTCAAGACCCCGAAGTAGGCGTCTACGGCTTCGTCTTCTATCGCGACGGCGATTGGCACCAATGCATCATCGACGACAAACTGTACCTCCGCGCCCCATCCTACGACGAGTCCGGCGACGTTGTCCTCGAAATGTACGGCGTGCAACAGCGCGACCAAGAGCGCTCCTACAACGACCTATTTCAAAAGGGCTCCAAATCCCTCTACTTCGCACAATGCCGCGACGAAAATGAGACCTGGGTTCCGCTTCTCGAAAAAGCCCTCGCGAAAGCGCACGGGTTCTACGGCGCACTGGTAGGCGGTCAAACCGGCGAAGCAATCGAAGACCTCACCGGTGGCGTCACGACGGAGATCTACACGACCAACATTCTCAACAAGGACAGATTCTGGTACGAAGAGCTGAGGAAGATAGGCACCGACTTCGTCTTCAGCGCCGCGGCCGCATCCTATCGTGAATGGCGCGCCCCGCACTCGACTTCCGTCCGCAATGAGCGACGGCAGGGAATCGTAAGTCAGCACGCTTATGCGATCCTCGACACCTACGAGGGCTACGGGAAGCGCCTCGTTAAAATGCGCAATCCCTGGGGCAGCAGCGAGTGGACAGGCCCTTGGTCAGACGGCAGCAAGGAGTGGAACAGCGAATGGTTTGAGCGGCTTAACCACAAATTTGGCGACGACGGCATCTTCTGGATCAGCTACGAGGATATGCTCAGTAAATACAAGTATCTAGATAGGACTCGCATCTTTGGAAAGGACTGGCACATTGCGCAGCAGTGGACGAGTGTGCAGGTGCCATGGAATACGACTGACTATCAGCAGACACGATTTCAGATTGATGTGCCCGATGCGACCGAGGCAGTGATTGTGCTGAGTCAGCTGGATGATCGGTATTTCCAAGGTTTGCAAGGAAAGTATAACTACACATTGCAGTTTCGGGTTCAGAAGGATGATGACGAGGAGGATGAGTATCTATCGCGGTCGCCACATACGTATGAGCTAGTCAGATCAAACAACGTGGAGGTCCGGCTTGAAATGGGACGATATTCGGTGCTTTTCAAGGTCGAAGCAAAGAAGACGAATCGAAAGGACGTGGAAGCGGTCATTCGCGCGAATATCTGGCGAAAGGAGAAGTTGATGCAGATGGGAACTTTGTATGATCTCGCGCATCAGAAGGGGCAGCAGAACGTTTCGAAGAAGCGGAAGAGAAATGCAGGGGAGCCGGTAGACGGTGGGGATAATGACGAAAAGAAGGACAGCAAGGAAGTTGACAAAGACCCGAACCGTGACCCTTGGAATGCATTCTGCGTTGTCGGCTTGAGGGTGTACAGCAAGCAGTCGAGCATGGGCCTGAAGGTCGTTCATCCTGATGAGGATGAAGAGCCTGCTCCGCCCGTCCTTGATCGCGACGACATTGCCAAAGGACCATTGCAGGAAGCTCAGCAAAATTCGGAACAGACGCCTGAGGGCAGTGTCGAAGGCGAGAATGGGGAAGACAAAGTGGGGGGAGAAGAGGGACAACCAGGCCAGGATCATTCAGCCGAAGCTCAAGATCCAGGAAAGCCCAGTGACAAGTCCGTCGAAGAGATTGTTGCTGGAGACAAGCCAGACGAGAAACCCCAGAAGCCAACAGTTGTGGTCGTTGTTGAGGACAAGACTCTTGACGAAGCAGTAGCTGCAGAGGAATATGCCTCAGACGAATCTAGCGTGCCTGAAGAGAGTGTGGAATCATCTCAAATCATGGACGACCTCGCAGGAGACAAAAACAGTCTCAGAAAGGGTTGAGAGACGCATATCAAGAATCTCTCAGTATATACGATCTGATTGCATTCTTCAAGTGTGCGGGAATGAGCGTATGAGTATTCGCGTTTATGTGCCTATATTGGGCCAATCTGTTTGGACAATTGTCAGATAGCGGAATATATAATTAGAAAGACAAGTTGCAGGGCAGGAGTTGAGGGGCGAAGGCAAGGGAACAAGGCACGTCTCAGCTTATCCTTAAGGCGCTCGAGAACTTTGAAGACGATGAATGCCGGTTGGTCTGCTAAATGGAAGAGGCGCATAGGTAGAAAGGTCGATGAAAGGGTTTGCTCCACTTACAAAAATGTGTTCTTCTGTTATTCCTCCTGGTGACTCGCACCTCATCACCAACTTTGATTGTAATTGGTTTCTCAGGCCTCGCGCCATTCTTCTGGGATAAGAAGCCATATCTCCCAAGGATTGGAGAATATTTACTTCCTGGATCGACCCTGCGGTCTTTCTGCAATACACTCAATAGCTTACCCTCCGGACCTTCAGCCATCCTGCCGGTCTTATAATCGACATTGATGCTTGCACACCTCGGACAATTCGAAGTGAACACTATCCGAGTTTCTTGCTGTTCAGGACCGATGGAGATTTCTTTCCAGTAGTCTTCAACCCAGGCGTCCTCAGTGCCGTCGATCACAATATTCGGTCTGAACTTGCCGTTGACATCAAATGTTACTCCCGTTCTGCTCTGTGCCTCAAGACACGACTTGTCGTTGACCACCAAGAACGCAGCAACATCAGCGAATGTCAGTCCATCGACGACACCTCGGTACGCATCAAGTCCCGTATAGCTCGCCACGGTGCCAACAAGACTCCCAACCCCAGACTTGAAGCCGTCGAGCCATCCAGTGTTCGAGCTTGTTTGTTTCGCTGCTTCTACCCTGGGGTCGGGGTCACCAACGTATGCACGAGGCGCATTTGGATTGAGGTTGCCAAGGACTTGTCTCTTGTTCAGACCAACGTAAATCAACCGTACCTCGAAGCCGAATCTGTCACTGAACCACTTGCAAGTCTTGTCCGGCATTACATAGCCCTTTGTATCCGTCGAATGCAGCTTGTACTCTAACTGTTTCAATCCTTCAACGTCTGGCTGTAGGGAGATTTCCAAGACCTTCTCGTCTTCCGGCAACTTGTCCTCTGGCCGGTCAAAGGTATGCTCCAGTCCGAACCTCACCAGCACTTTATCTGGGTTCTCCTGACTGGGCGATAATTCTGTTGTGAATAGACACATGGAAGGAAAGTGCGGTACGTGCATGTTTTTATCGTCTTTGACTCGTTGAAGCATGAAGATCCGGTCGTACTCGAAGCCCATGGCGCTTGCTCTGTGCGATTGGAGGCTTATACCGCGAATACTTTTGATAGGGAATATGCGTATCTGTGCCGTTTGTCAGTATCAATGGGCATCCATGCTCGACCACTTAACGTACCTCCTTCACACGCATTGTGGTAGATTCCGCCATGTCGGCCTTGCTGGCGTCCAGCAACGTCTATCTTCTTGAACAAAGGGATTCTAATAGAACTCTAGCATGCGGCAGAATATCAGCAGTCATAAAGCGAAGAAGCTCAAGCCATTCGAAGGGCTAATAGCAAGACGCAGTGCCGGAACAACCAGATCCACGACTTGAGCGACGATCACTCAACACCCCGCAAAATCAACAGTGGAGGGCCTCGGTCTCCAAAAAAAGCACGGTCAGAAGGAGTCGCAACGACGGGTCGCTCGAATAAATGCCGGTCTAAATAACACGCTAGGTCGATAGCTCTCAGTTCCCAGGGGCGATTTGAGGGCAGGCCAATGAATAATTATGTCGCAGGCATAGGAAGACGCTCGCAAGGAGATGGGCCCTGGCAGATACCCTTTGATATCGGATTATCAAGCGCTCCGAACAGTCTAATACCAGAAAGTTAGAGCACATCAAGTAGGACGTAATGGCTCGCAAGTAAACGTAGAGAGCCTGTGGTGCTGTGATAGAGTAACGATATCTTGAGTACCTTACCAGCGTGTTTTCAATCACGTGAGGAGGCGGTTTGGCGCGATTTTGCCAGACGCGCCGCTTTCCATATTGGAACCTGATGCATTCGTTGAGATTGACTTTCTGGGCGACGATGGTGCGGTCGAGTTTCGTACAGCAATAGCTGGATGGACCTTGATGGCCGGTCCCTCGCTCAAAAGAAAGTATGAGGCTTCAAAGATCGATATTGACTACCCTCTAAAGAAAGTCTTCCAGAAACATGCCTTTCGACCACTTCAACGCGAAATTATCATCGCCGCACTAGAAGGGCATGATGTCTTCGTGCAAGCAGCCACCTCATTTGGCAAGTCTCTATGCTTTCAGTTGCCAGCATGGTGCTCAAAAGGTGTCACGGTCGTCATCTCGCCATTGTTAGCGCTTGTACAGAACCAAGTCAACGCTGCAAACAACTACGGCATCGAGACTCACTCCATCACGAGCAACACGCCCTTTACTCAGCGTAAGATGATAGAGGCTGACTTACAATGCGGTCATCCTTACACGCGTCTCCTGTACGTTACACCAGAACTTTGCATGACCGAGAACTTCCGCAAAATCCTTCGCAAGCTTCACCAACAAGGCCAGCTAGTCCGAGTGGCCATTGACGAGGCCCATTGCATCTCAGAATGGGGACACGATTTCCGACCAGCGTATAAGGAGTTAAAGTGGCTTAAGAGGAACTTGCAATGTCCGTCTGTGCCGATAATGGCATTGACAGCCACAGCCACACCGACGGTGCGAAAGGACATCTACAAATTCCTAGGCCTGAAAGAAGACAAGACTCTTTTTTTCTCGACCAGCACAGCAAGACCAAACATCCACTACGAAGTCCAATACTTTTCTGAGTCAAATCCGCAGGATTTGAGCGGTGACGACGTCTACCCTTACCTTCTCGCATGGTTAACCTCAATACACGAGCGACGTTTGATTATGTTTCGGCACGCTCTATCTCAACCACGAGCGCGGGAATCACCAGTACCAACAGTCCCAGCAATAAGCGGCATAATATATGTCAATACACGTAACCTCACTGAGTCCATTGCCTCAAAACTTCAAGCAAACAACATCAACTGCCAAGCCTACCACGCCGGCCTCGAGCCTTTCCAACGACTTAGAATCCAGAATCAGTTCATTCGTAGCAGCATAAGCTCAATATCTGCCTCCAGTGGCACTGAGGTTTCCACAGACGAAATGGACATAAGCAGATCATTCAACCTTATTTCAGCAACAAACGCATTCGGGATGGGCATTGATATTCCCACAATCCGCTTCGTGGTCCACTACGGCCTGCCACGAAATCTAGAATCCTTTATTCAAGAATCGGGCCGCGCTGGCCGAGACGGCAAAGCAGCACAATCCCTCGTGCTCTATACACGGGAGGAACGCGATCGAACAATCCATCGAGTCAAGCTTGATATGCAGAAGGAAGTGAGCAAGCTCGATAAGACCAGCTCTAATACGACTCGAGCTGCTAGCTCTAGACTGAACTCCAACTCTGACCCAACGCCAGCAACACAGCCGCAAGTACAAATTCAGCAAAAAATGCAATCTCTTGAGAAAGTGATTGAATACTGTGAAAACACCTCGATATGCAGACACAAGGTCATCAGTCAATATTTTGGTGCGTTAGATGAAATAAATGGAGCTGGTAGAAGCAAGTCCATTTTTGCGTCCAAAGTCGAATGTGATTATGCTTGTGATGTATGTAAGGAAGGCTCTACTGGAGTGAAGAAAAGGCATGATAGAGGTCTTGCCAGCGATGAGGAAGCGAGTCAGTATACCCAGGCACAGGACTGGGACTTTGAATGAGTAATGGAGACATTGATATCACGGATATATGAAGTCACGAGTCAATAATGAACACCTCAATTTTCACATTACAACAGTCCAAGAATTGACTGGTATCTCAAAGAAAACGTTATAACCTAGGTCGAGCAGTTTTGGAAGGTGAAGCTTCGAAGAAGATTCCATGCAATATCGACACATCGGGCCGCGCCACAAGCACCTCAGATAGTGCGACGGCCATCGCCTCTCTCAACAATGTCCTGAGCTCATCTGCATAGACTAGATATACGCCGGTGCAGCAGCACTGGTCTATGACAGGTTTATCGCAATCTATGCCGCGTCTATTGCGAAGGAACGCTGTTGAGTGTTCGGTGTGTTGTGGCCGACGCTGTCGTAAACGTACTCAAGTCCGTTTTCAAGGTTGAAGACTTGCTTGCTGAGTGTGAGGTCCTGCAGCAGTAGACAGGGATCAACCATTGCGCGGCAGATGAGGAAAATGTAGGACGAGACGGTTGATGTTATTTAAATATAATAAGGCAGCACATGGTTCTATGACATCTACAGCTAAACACCAACGTCTGATAATGACACCCACATATAACTTGATGGTTGTTCCTCCTGCATGCCACTTGCGTCTGGTACTAGTCTGTCCATCCGCCTTACACGAGTGCGTGGCTGCCAGCGAACTCTCGCTCGGCGCCTTGGTACTTGGCTACTTCTGACTGCTATGAGGCCGTCCTGGTAAGTCTCTGCCTCACCTCAGTGTAAACGTTCGGGAAGGGTTTGTATCATACACGCACATATCGCGTGATTTTAGAGTTGTAAACCTCTTTATCGTAGGCCTCGTTCGCTGGTGCTCTGAACGTAAGCTTTTCGCCACCTTCCTCGATATGTCGATTGCCGACACAAGCTGGATCATGTCGGTAGTCAACCTCGCTCCCATCGTCATCTCATCTATCATGCTCCACTGCACTTCGGCCAATGCAAGCGAACGGCAACAATTTCAAAATATCGTTTTCTCTCCGAATATTGCATGTCTTCTGGAAGAGGCAGGTTTTATCAATATGAGCGACGACATGCATCGTGATCGGGAACTTGACATTGACTCTGGCCTCAAAATGGCACTGGGCCAACTGCAAAATGCGACCAATCAGCGGTTTTCCATCATTAGATATATTAATGCTGCGGCTTTGGTCTTCTCAACGGCGTCGAAGGAAACCCTTGGCTGCAGCAACATTGTTCCGGCGCACATCTATCTATAGCAAACAGTTCGTATAAATTGTGGCATGCACGTGTTCTAGCAAACGCCTTCAAGTATGAAACATGTCAGCGCCTCTCACGAGGACCTTAAGAAGCGTGAGATTTTTCGCAACGTCTGATACCGCTCTCGTACTCAAAATCTTTGCATGTCCAAAGTGAACACAGTCGACCTGCATCTTTCAGAACAATTCTATCGCTACGGAGAGTGTCGCAGAGCTCATTAACGCCGATGGGATCCATTAAACCTGGTCAAAGCACCCCTAGGGAGTTCACACCACATCTATATCCTCCATTTCCAGAAGACACTAAACCGGTGATCGAACTTGAAACCTTTTCTCTGGCAACGCTACAAAACGATGCATCTGAACAGGCACGGCTGTTTGAAACATGTAAAGCAAAAGGTTTCTTCTACCTCAATCTGACAGGCAGTCAATTCGAGTTGCTCCCAAAAGATGCCGAAGCTGTAGGCCAATTATCAGAGGAAGTCTTTCGGCTCCCCATGAAGGAGAAGCTCAGGTATAAATTCCCAGGCCAGAAGCCAGATTCAATTCTAGGGTAAGCGAGTTGCCTCCCGTCTCTCTCTAAGACACGTGCTAATCAACTTGAAAGCTACAAAGTGGCGGGTTGGACTAAAGCCGACGCACAAGGCACCCCCGACACTGCCGAGTTCATGAATATTGGCAAAGACGATATCCTCGATAACCCAACACGCACACCAACCAGCCCACCGTCCATCATCTTGGAATCAAACAGTCGCGCTCTTCTAGCCCGCTATCAGAGAGCCTGCCACCGCATCGGCCTCGACATCCTCTCCATACTCGCCTCGCAATTGGACTTGCCATCGGACGTCTTTGAAGCCAAACACCGCATCAACGAACCGTCCGATGACCACGTTCGTATGACCCGAGGTCCACCACGCAAAGACGCTTCGCTGCCCGAGATCCAGACACCCGGCCATACAGACTTCGGCACAATCACCATCCTCTTCAATTGGCTCGGTGGCCTGCAAGTCTGGTCTGAGCCATCGCGAGGTAATTTCTACCAGCTCTTTGATGGAGCGCAGACTGGATCGGTAAAGGCAGAGTGGTTGTGGGTCAAGCCCAAGTCGGGCCATGCGATTGTTAATTTGGGTGATGCTGCCGTGAAATTTACGGGTGGAGTATTGTGTTCAGGGAGACATCGGGTTGTGCCTGCGCCGGGTGAGCAGGGGCTATGGCCGCGGTATAGCATTGTGTATTTTGTGAGACCGGAGGACAAATGTTTGTTGAAGAGGATAGTTGGAGGAAAGGTGCCACCACTGAAGGAAGGGGAGATTGAGGAGGAGATGGAGGCAAGTAAGTGGGTGTTGCAGCAGAGTCAGATGTTGAGGGATGGGGTTGCTAAGGGAGCAGGTAAGGCATGGAGTTCGACTGTATACGCCTAGAGCCGCAGAAGTACATCTGACGCCTGGGCCACAGAGTAAACTAGCTTTGTGAAATAGACAAAATTATGCACGTCTCTTTTTACTACAAAGCGTGGAAAGTGCTGCTCAACCACGAGGTTCGTATGACGAAGCGTCATACAATGATTGGGCCATGTATCTCAATTCCAATTTCGTCTTTCTTGACGAGAACGACTTATGTCTAGTTACCTCTGCTCATGGTGTTTCTGATTTGTTGTATATCCCGGACAATCCAAACAGCTATCCCCAGAGACCGACTTACAAAAGGACCAAACCATGACATCTTGTTATGATAAGGCCGATGAGCACGAAGAGTATGGGCATTTCAAGGCTCAAGTACACCTCCTAGGCCACCAATGTCTATACACATCGGCAATGACTGTTCCCAATGCACGCTAGTAGGATCATATCTGTCTGATCTAGAGCGATTTCTCTGTCTCATAGGCTGCCTTTAGACGGGCCACAACGTAGTGTACCTTACATTCTGCGAGTCTACTATATATGTGAATGCGATTATTGCCAGTCCCTAAGTTCGGCGGCTAAGATAGTCCTCGAAGCTCGCATATGACAGGCGAGAGAAGGGTTTGGAAAAGGTCCAAATGATACTCATCGGCTGCAGGAGGTTTTCCGTCAAAGGATCGGGCGGTTTGCCAGGCAGAATAGGCTTCCTAACATTATCATTTCAGCGGTCATGGAGAAAGCAGAACCGCTGACGAAGGCAGTAACAAGGCCGTTGCATGAAATTGTGTACACACGAAAAGCGACAGTACGAAAGGGCTCTGCTGCATCGGATGTTTCAGCAATGTCATCGGGTACGGATCAGTTTGATACAGCAGAGGAGTATGACATTTTGCAGGAAGATCGACGCTATCAACACCTTGAATTTGCACGCTGCTTCCAAGGCCAGAATGCTCCAGGAAATCTCTACAGACAGTATTCTATGGCGACATGAGAGCAATCATTGCTATTGCACTGATGGGGCCTACCAACACTGTGCCAAATTGAACCCCATTGCAAGCTTGGCTAGACTGACCTTGCCAGCGAGTATCTGAAAGTCTGCCTTCATATGGCTGAAGGCACGCGGCGTCTCTGAAGATACACAGCTCAAATGCGATGTGCCTCTCAGGTTGGCGATGATCGCGACGAAGGAGCACGCGCAAATGCGCAACCCGAGCCGTGCCTGCGCCTCTGCAACCGAACTTTGTCCACCTCCACATTTCTTTTCGACCTCGAATCACAATTCCACGCATTTCTCACATTGCTTCTTGGATCTGTATCACCAGATGAACGTGCATCTTTAATCTTGTCGCATCGAGCTCCACAGGATCTGTTTACTCAATCTAGTCCTTCAAAAAAATACACGATCTGTACTCCAGTTTCGTCTTCACTAGACACCAGCATTATGTCTGAAACAGCACCTCGAAAGCGGTCTCGGTTCGACCAGACAGAGCCAGAGCCACGGAAGAATTCGCGATTTGACCGTAGGTCGCGCTCACCTGTCGCAAGAGACTCCGAGCCTCGTAGAAGCCGCAGCCCTCTGTCGAAGCGCAGTCCATCGACAGACAGCAAGCCTAAGACTCCTGCTGCTAGTGATGCTGCTGCACGTGCTGCCGAGGCAGCCGCAAGAATCAATGCACAAATCGAAGCTCGTCGCGGCATTCAACATGTCGATGTCCCTCCTATCAAGTCTTCTGCTAGTCCCGCCCCTGCCGCGAAACCTGCAACTCCGTCTGGAGGGAACAGTGTCTCCAACGTCGATGGAGACATCTACATCGCGGATGGTGACTATATCAAGGATATTGAAGTCAATGATCTGAGAAATCGTTACACGCTGACCAAAGGCTCAACTCAAAAAATGGTAAATACTCCTTTGATTGCTTGCTGATACTTCAGGATGGACCTATTGCTTTCTCCTTTTCTGCGTGTGCGAGAGTGTGTCAAGCTGATGCTATCCATCTAGCACGATCCCCAAATATTGCATCTACTAACATGTGTGTGATAGATCAAAGAAGAAACTGGCGCCGGTACGCAACTTACTACACCTCTTCTGACTAATTAGGATTATGCTCATGTGTTTCAAGATGTCACTACGAGAGGATCATACTACCCGGACAAAAGTTTAGCTACTGCTGCTGTAAGAGACGATATATCCACGTTATATCAAACCACGATCTGCTAACTGGCGAAAGAATCCTCCCCTCTACCTGCACGTTACCTCGACCTCGAAAGAAGGCCTTGAAAAAGCCATTCAAAAGATTGAAGAGCTCATGCAACAGGAGCTTCCAAACTTGGTTGATGAACGTCGCTTTCGAAAGCGGGAACCAGATTATGAAAGAGACGAACTCGGAAGAGTATGAATTTGTTCTTGGTCGCGTGTCAAAAGCTAACAATAAGCAGCGCAAATGGCCAGAAGCCAAAATACCGATAGATATGGAGAACATTCCGGGTTTCAACCTGCGTGCCCAAGTCGTCGGCCAAGGAGGCGCGTATGTCAAGCACATCCAGAACGAGACTCGATGCCGCGTCCAGATCAAAGGTCGCGGCAGCGGTTTCATGGAACATAGCACTGGTGTCGAGAGTGAAGAGCCAATGTACCTCCACGTCGCGTCGCCAGATGCTGAACAAGTAGAAAGGGCCAAGAAGTTATGTGAAGACTTGCTGGCCTCCGTGCGTCAGAACTACGAGCACTTCAAGGCGAACCCGCCCCCACAGCGCATGGAGTCCTACACCGACGGTTACGGTGCTGATGCGAACCGTGGATCATACCGAGGGGGCTACGGCAGAGAAAGCCGGCACGATTCGTACGCGAGTAACAATTACTCTGGCTACAGCCAGAACAACAATGGCTACGGTGGCTCGGGGACACCAACAAGCTCAGCCCCAGGTCCAGCGCAGTCGCCAACAGCTACACAAGCATATCAGGATCAGTGGGCCGCGTATTACGCTCAGAATCCTCAATCTGATCCCTACGCTGCATATGGCGGCTATCAGGCCTACATGAACTACTACTACCAGTACTATGCGCAGCAGGGTCAAGAATCAGCTGCACAAACTCAGCAAGGACAGACCGCTCCTCCACCACCACCAACTGATGCATCGGGTGCACCACCGCCTCCCCCCGCAAACCACGACTATGGTGGCTACGGCGGTCAGAGTCAAGGCAATACTTACAATGCCGTTCCCCCGCCACCAGGAATGTAGATCGTTCAAAACGTTGATGCACAAACGCAGCACGAGCTTATGCATCTGACGCAAAAGGCGAATACCACGGCCGCATGTGGACTGCGGGAAGGTGCCGGGTCAAGCTCTTTGAATCTCAATCCACGGGCATCGCCATTCGAACCACCCGCTTCCATCACTGATCCAATGCCACCATTAATAATGGCACGCGACCAGATCGACAACAGCATCAAACTTCTCGAATATGCTTCCTGCTTCGAACGAGTTTGTTATAAGTTTGTACAAGCATGCCAGTGTGCATTTCATCCAATCAATACCACAATACTCGGCTATGTCACTGACATGGGCTATATTGTGGGAAACGACCTCACGACTGCACAAATGGTCAAGGAGCAGCGAAAGTACGCTGAACAGGCAAGGCGTCCAATAGGCTTTCAGCGAATGATTGATCCAACTAGCAGGACACCTGAACAGGAACGGCAGATAATGGAGCAGCTCGCACATGTGCCGAAGCCGGTACGAACGGTAAGCGACCAGCACTACCGCGGCGCCAGAGATGATGGCAGCGAGCCTGAAAATCCGCAAATTCTTTCTTTCAAGGCTAATTTGAGGCAAGAGTTGACGCAAATCGAGGGTAAGGATGATTTTCACAGGACGAAGCTTCCGAATGAAGTGCTTACTTGGCGTCCACTTGTCTGTTTACCGAGAGATGCTGTGCCGCAAGAATGGAAGCCAACGGAGAGGCGTGAGTTCCATGGACTCGTTGTGGATAGCAACGATCCTGAGCTGAAGGAAGGCTTCACAAGGACCAAAGTCCAGCTTGACTTTGGCCTGAGCCCTGAAATGGTTAGTTTGCCTTCGACCACCAAGCGATGAAAACTATCAAGTGGCGAAGCCGTGATGTTGTAGCCTGGGTCTTTTCGAAAACGTTGGTTATGAAGAAGTTTACGTAGTTCATGCACAACAGACGATACATTGGCTGATTTTGATCAGGCGCTTACTCGATCAGTAGTGTCAGGTAGATTAGTCAGAGTTCATCTCACGCTGTTCTTTTCGAACATAGTTTACCGTCAGGCTCCTCATTAGAGGAACCTGCACAAGTTGGTGATTTCCTTTAACACATATCCTGCGCACTCGTTGACCAAGATCCCATTTGGTTGAACACAGCAATCCCACCTTCCCATCTCCGTAGACTCGGGCCATATCCACAGACCGCGTTGCTTCGAGATCTGTCGCCTTAGCCAACTCGGCCAGATTCTCCCGGTACGTGCCTTGTTAGCCTGCTTCTTCGGCCTGATCAATGTCTTTGTCTTTGGCAGGAGTACCCGTCGTGGCCGCTGAAGGAGGATCCTTACTGCTCCGCCGCGGTCTGTCTTTATCCTTATCCTTATCCTTGTCTTTGTCTTTGTCCCCAGCACTTACTCCTCCGGCACCGGCCTGTTCCCTTCTCGCCTTAGCGCCAGCCTTCAACCCCTCCCACTTCTCCCTATACCTCCCTAACGTCTCCTTCAGCTTCGCATTCTCCTCTTCCCGCTTCGCGAGCTTGCGGTCATATTTCTGCAGCATACCCTCCAACTCCTGGACTCGTTTCTGAAGTTCCGCGCTTGCGAGATCGGGACCTTTGCCGCCAGATGCAGGATTGATGGTCTTTCCCCGACTGTTCTCGGGTGTCGCAACAGGCGACAGCGTCAGACTGCGAATGCTGTGGGCGAGAGCGGAGGTCTGTTGTTGAGCCAGGAATTCCCAGCCTTGAACGCGCTTAGTGGTGTCATTGAGAGTTCGGCGCAGGACAGCGTTCTCCAGGGAAAGTTCCTCCATTGTTTTGCCTTGATATTTTTGCAGGTGGCCTTGGCTTAACACGCGGTCGCCAGATTTGGACGGCTGAGAGCCGAGAAGAGATGGGACAGGCGGACCAGGGCCAGCTAGATACTGAGATGAAGCGTCAACGAAGTCGTCGTTTGAGCCATGGGACAGGTCGCGATGCTGAGTTCGCGAGACTTGCCGATCGACATAGTTTGCCGCAGTGATGTCGGCATAGGACATTGTTCCGCCGCTCGTGGGGACTAGCATAAATGACTCGTGGGGTTTGTATGTTGTGTCTTGGTCGCGGACTGCACGAAGGGCGGCTTTTGAGACAAGCTGGGAGTACTGCGAGTAGTCTAGAGCTGCTGGCGAGGGTTCAGCTTTTGAGGAGAGCTTTCTGGGCCTCTGTAATGAATGTTGAGGTTGCAATTTGGTGTCTTTGGAGGATTCTGCAGGGGCTGGTCCGGAGAGTGGGAGGCTGGCAAAGGCTAGGGGAGCTGTGAGGGTCGAGATAGCGCTCTCGAATTTGCTATAGAACTGGGAGAAGGGAGAGTCGGAGGCTATGGTGTTTCCTGCGACTTTGTGCGCGACGATTTCGGAAGGGGTACCGGAGGCGTTTGAGGTTGACTTCTCTGTGTGGGTGGCCGATAGCCTCCTCTGCTCAGGCTCTTGCGTGAATGTGCCATCGGCGTGTTGAATTGAGACCAATGGGGAGACTGGAGTTGTTCTCTTCTGCCTTGCGCTCGGTATGCCTCTGGCAGATGCCAGATTGCTTGCGATCGAGCTGGAAATGTCTCTGCCACCAGTCCTTCCCGTTCGTGACAACCGTGGAGGCTGCGGAATCGTGCTCGCAGTTGTGGTCTTAAGGCTCGTGTCCGCTGTGGAAGGTTCACTATGCTTCGATGGGCCATCCTTCAAGATCTGGCCGAGTTTCTTGTGATGGACCTCCAGTAACTTCAGGACCCGTAATGCCTCCTGATCTTTAGTGGTTGCTGCCGCTGCTGCAAAACTCTCGGCAGCCAACTCATGGTTCTCACTGGCAGCGACCGGGTTTGAACGCTTCGACTCTTCGACGGCTGCTCGTGCATAGTTATAAGCCTGTGGCAAAGTTGGTATCGTGGCACGCAAAAATGCTTTTGAGCAAGTGGGATGATGAGCTTACGTCGTTTAACGGCGACCCTTCCATCTTGCTTTGCGCCTTGCTGCTTGTATGCTCAAACGGTGCATCGTTGGTATTCAGCAAGATCTGAAGAGAGAGTGGATGATTTCACTAGGTCTTGAGTGAGCTTGTGACTGTGACCACGCGTTACAGGCTCCTACGTCAATAGAGATGAAAGAGCGCCCGAGGCCGCGACATTATTGTGGGGCGTGCCCGTAAGTCGCAGGAGGCTGAAGCCTAGATCCGGCTCCTTAAGTGACGAGTTACAGGGGCAGGGGAAGGGTGAGAAGACCCCACAACCTCGTCCAGCAGCGGTCTCTACGCAAAGCGCGGGGCACTTTACCCTAAATGGACAGCCTAAGGCCACCAAGAATCATGCGGCTGCGATTTTCCACCCTAATCGACGTGATGACGGGGCAGGCTGCAGGATCTCAGGTCGCCCGCTAGCCACCGTTTTGGACAGCTTCACTGTAAGTTTCCTCTAGTGTCCTGGTAGCCGGAGGAGCATCATTCCGGTTTCTGTCTTGGAAGTCGTCGAATGCCCTTGGGACAGTATGTTGCGACTTACGCAAGCACCATCGCATTCTCCAAAAGCCATTTTCTTGGTTACGATCACGATCACGATCTCAATCATATCTGATCTTCACTTCGTTGCCACCGCCTGCACTGGTGCTCTTTTCTCTGTTCTACCAATTTTTGTTGTTTCATGTGTTGATATATCAGCTGCTTAATTGGCCAATATTCACCAAGCAACCAGCAGGCTTGACTTGCGCTCGGCGATACTGGCTCTGAGGAATTCAGCGAATATTGTTCCAGCTTTTTGACAGCTCGTGTGCTATAGCAAAGACTAAGCAAAACCCTTCGAGTTCCATCCATGGGCACATCAATTCCGACATAGTCCACCATACCTTAGATGGCGGCTGCATCAGCGCATAGTCTGCCTTTGGCGTCGCTACCTTCTCCCTCCCCACCTCGAAGACGATTGAGCAAAGTGCTTTCCGCTGGTCGGCGGCGCTCCTCGGATGCTCAGAGCGATAGCGGCGCCATTGGAGTTCAACGCCCCCTGGAGTCGATAGGACTGACCAAGTCTCCCACGATTCAGGGCCAGCGAAGTCCAAGTAGAGATGGCAGTACGAAGTCGGGGGGAAGTAGTGGCATGAAGAAGTTCCTTCCTGGACGTGCAAAAAGAGAACGTAAAAAACTCAGAGAAGACGAGCTGAGCAAAATCTATCAGGAGGAAGCGGCCAGAGGCCGGCAGCCTGCGCCTGGCGAGACACTCGTTAAGAGACCCGATACCCTGAGTCGAAGTCACAGCAGTTTAGTCAGTGTAGAGTCTGACAATGAATCTCCTCCTCCGTTGATAAGTCGAGAATCGCATAGTGGCTATCTCACGACAACTTCTCCTCTGATCAAGACGACCACTGTTGAGGGCAATGAAGACACTGGAAGCCACAATGCGTCGGCCTACAGCTACAACGCATCAACAGAGCAACTTCCGCCTGCTTTGGAGTCATCGAAAACTTCTAGCCAAGCTCCCTCTCCCAAGTCTGGTGCAATGCGGAATGTTCCAGTTTTGCCGTCCTTGCCTGGCCTGGTGGACAAGGCAGATGCGTTGAAGCCAAACATCGATCCCAGCCGAGCACGAGGCAAGTCCCCATCGCGGAAATTCAAGGACGTTTTCATGAGGAACGGCAAGAGTCCGCGAGTTAGCCCTGAGCGGACGAGTACTGAGCCAAGCGCAAGGACCGGGTCGGATGTGGTAAAGGCAGGCGCTGATTTCGCAGAAAAATCCGTCTCTAATAATCCTGAAGCACGTGGTCCGTCGCCATCGAGAGCACAGACTATCAACGATCCTACACCTGCACCCAAATCTACTTTGTTTACCTTGCAGACGGACGTCGAGCCTCCCAAGACTCCACCAGGGTCCGTCTTCTCGGGCCCGACCACAACTGTCACGCCTCCCACGCCTACTGATTTTGATGGCCGGAACAATTTACCAAATTCACCTACTCGTGACTCCAGTGGAAGATCGTTGTCACAACAGAATGCTGACACCGCTCAAAATGACACGAACACGATCACACATAGACGTATACGATCAGCTTCGGGAGCGATGGGTCATCAAAAGAGCAAACTCTCTACTTCAATCGTACCACCGCTAACGCCAACAATAGAAGAGAATAAAACCCCCACTGCGTCGGGAGGTCCTCCTGGCTCGAGGAATGTTAGTGGTGGCTTCTTCTCTTCGTGGATGTCAGCTGCTCAGAATGCCGCGACTTCGATCACCAGTCTGACAAACCAGAACCGGAGTCGGGCTGGTACAATATCTGCAGACACGAGCAAGTCCAAGCCGCTCGAGGAGCATCCTAAAGAGTCTACAGCAGACAGAACCGAGGGCGAGAATGAAGTGCCAAAAAGGGAGCTTGCCGTTGATACTCTAGGCAGTGGCGATCTGAATCTGAGTCATCTCGGGATTGATTTCAATGAGAGGCAAGCTGCGTCGCCGTCTCGGTCTGAGCATGGCCTGGGTCTAAAAACAAACGATGCAGCAGCAAAGATGGAAGATCTGCTGGCCAAACGTGCAGTTTCTCAAGCGTACGAAAAAACTAGCAAATCAGGAGAGGCTACGCCAGTCGCCGAGCTCCCTGACCCAGTCACAAGCACTAGGCCTACCTCAACCCTCGACACTAATACGGGGCGAGTTACACCGCCGAATGGCAGCATCTTCGAAGGAGAGCCAAATGCAGTCCGACGTACCAATAGCGTTCGTAGCAAACTGCAAAACCGCCGAAGTCGAGGTTCGTCTGTGACGACTGCACAATCCACCATCGGTGCTATGGTAGGCGCAAGCACCGCCACTTTAGCCAATCCCGCACCAGGACCAAAATTGTCTGGTTTTGCCGTTGCGCCGAAGCAGAGGAATCGCGCTTTCCACCAGCAATTTCGCAGTGTGCCCGAAGACGACTTCTTGATTGAAGACTACAGCTGTGCTCTGCAAAAGGAGATTTTGCTTGCAGGCAGGCTCTATATTTCAGAAGGCCACATCTGCTTCTCGAGCAATATCCTAGGATGGGTCACCACTTTGATCATATCTTTTGAAGAAGTCGTAAGCATTGAGAAGGAGAATACAGCCATTGTGATTCCCAATGCTATTGCTGTTCAGACACTTCACGCTAGGCACACCTTTCGTAGCTTGCTGAGCAGAGAAGCTACCTATGACCTCATGATAGGCATCTGGCGTGTCAGCCATCCGGACAGTTTCCAGAAGAGCATGAATGGACAGAAGTTGGCAGCAGGCGTTTCAAGTGTCGATAACGTGGCCAATACCATTGAGGAAGGAGATGCTCAAGCTAGTGAAGATAACAGCGAGGAAGAATCAGGGTCCGACGATGATGGAAGTGGTGCGAGCATTGGCAGTAGTGGCAGTATGGCAGGCAGCGAATTTGTTGAAGCTAAGAGCCTCAGCAGAAAACCTTCGGGGGGCAACGGGAATGGACCCGGACCGTCCATCGCAGCGTCTGCAGCACCAGCAGCTGGTGATGCAACCGCAGCTGTCGCATCCATAGTGGCAGCAGTTGACGGAGCGCAGGACTTCCCAGGACCTGCTACGCATGCGCCTACAGAGTGCAGCGATTCGGCAACACATTTTGACAAGATCATCAAGGATGAGATCATACAAGCACCATTGGGCAAGTTATATACACTGCTCTACGGACCACAATCGGCAGCGTTTGTCAAAAAGTTCTTGGTTGAGGGTGTCAGTAAAGCACAAGATCTTCAACTCGAGGACGACAAGAAAGGTCTCGACAACGATACTAAGACTAGGAAGTACCAGTATATCAAGCCGCTTGGAGGAAGCATCGGACCGAAACAAACAACCTGTATAACCACCGAGAACCTGGATTTCTTCGACCTCGAAAAGGCTGTCAGTGTAACTTGTACAACGCAAACCCCGGACGTGCCAAGTGGTAGCGCATTCTCCACGAAGACGCGATACTGTCTGACATGGGCTCCTGGCAATGCAACTAGGTTACAAATGAATATGACCATTGAATGGACGGCAAAGTCTTGGCTAAAAGGGCCAATCGAAAAGGGTGCTTTGGACGGTCAGCAGCAGTATGGAGATGACCTTGTAAAGACATTGAAGAATGCGCTTGGTAGGTCGAGAGCTGCAACAGCTGGCAGCAAAGTCACAAAGGCCGGCAAGAAGAAGCGCAGGACCCAGAGGAAGGATAAAAGTGAGTCTCCCAGACCAGAATCGAAGAAAGAAGAGAATTGGGGCCCGCTTGAGATCCTTCGACCGCTCCTCGAACCCGTCGTTGCACCGGTGAAACCTTTCGCCACTATGAACCTGCTCGTTGGCATTCTCACATTCATGGTCATGTGGATGTGGTTCCGAGGTCCCTCTTTGAGCACAGGACTCACTCGTTCAGGTGGCATCGATTATGCCATGTATTACGATGATTTGTGGCGCCGGGAAGAAAGTGATCTCTGGGATTGGCTCCAAGATCGAACTGGAGTCGACAGCTCCATCATTCGTGATCGCATGCGAGATCAAGCGTCGGAAGAGCAAGATGGCAAGGCCAAGCTCAACGAGCGCCAGAAATTGCTCAGGAGCAAAGATATGCAAACTCGGCTTCGTGAGGAGAAGAAAAGCATAAAAGAGACCGAAGAAGCTGTAAGAGTCACGCAAGAACGGCTCGATTCTCTGCGGAGAGCACTTGCACGGCAGAGGAAGGGCTAGTAGTGAGAAGCACGTTCGCTAGGCACAACAGACTTTATGTTTTCATCAAAGTTCCAAGCACCGCTGCCGCATTGGCACGTGAAAAGAGATTATTTGGCCTTTTAACCTTTGTCACCATTCGATCGACACTCTTGTAGCCGGTTCGTGCGTGTGCATGAGCAATTTAAGTCTGCTGGAAATGTCGTACAGGCACCACAAAGAGTACTGATGGTGATTAGTACAAACAGCTGATATATCAGGCACCTTCACGGCAAGGATGAACAATTATTAGCAAACAAGCTCTGTGAGCCAGTGGGTCGTCAACGTGCTGCGATAATTGAGACAGCGAATTTCGCGTGCCAGACAACATTTAGCCACCAATCGGAATTAAAGTCCATTGAGCTGTCCGGCATGTAGCGGGATACTTTGAGTGTCACATCGGCCCAACGATTGCTCCGCTCTTGAGTCAATTTAGATCCAGGTTGTTCCAGGATCATTTAACATGCTTGACCATCTGGTTTTCCTTGCCAAGCCTTACTCCACACTCAATTTCCCGAAACGAACAGCCCCTGGACTTTCACTTGGTACTGCCAATCAACTCTTCATCTCCAGAGCTAATTGGCAATGCCAGCTGACAGCACATTTACTGCGGCAGAGTGAACAGTGCTTGATGAAAGAAGGCGCCTTGTGATGCATTGGACACAGGTGAGTGTCCGGTGGACGCTTCTTGTCATCGTGATGCGTGAAGGTGTGCGTTTGCATCTCTATGCACAATCTTGCATCCAAGAAGGAAACGAGGAGACTTCTTCCAACATTTCCGAGATGTGCTATTCTCGTGCGTACCCCTACCAGGAACGCCCGCTTTTTCCGTTCTTGGCTTGCCTTATTCTCAAGCTTTGGCGCCAATCAATCTCCCCTCGGTCTGGGATCCATCAAGTTGAGTTTGTGGCGTCGGATACCTGATAATGTCCAGCATGTAACTCGTCCACGGATTTTGAGGCTGATCAACATCCAGCTTGAGCTTAGTTGAACGGTCAAGGTCCCTCCACAATTACGGAGGATGAGGTGGAACCACGGGAATTCCTGTCGTGATATCTGCACAGGCGTACGAACAGCAGGGAATGGCGTACGCATACGGCATGCGCTGCATCCAAGTCCTCTTCGCGCCAGAGGGACGTTTGCTGTCCTACGAAGTACTGTGGCCTTACCGCGGTCCAAGTCTAAGCCTCATTGTCTGTCATCACTGCTTGCGCTCGCTACGTTCAGTTCTTAGTTCCGTGTTTTCGTGACCGTCCAGTCAAAGTCGCAAGCTCGACTGTATAGCACCCATCCGTGTCCATGGCTGCTTCACAACGACTCGACAATCGTTTCGTCAGATAAGCGTCTGACAGGCACAAAACAACATGCGCTTAGGCCATCTGGTGTTGTACTTGAGCTTCGCTCTCAGCTCAAGCCTGACAAATGCAGGATCAACTGACGGAAAACTTGCCATCAGGCAGGAGAGCACTGCAGCACCACTACCGACCTTGTCAGCGGACCAGACGTCATCAGTTCAAACCTCGACTACTGCCATCTCGCAATCGGAACAATCATCAGAAAGTACAAGCCTGAGTTCCAGCGCAGAGCCAAGTGTTTCAACGGGTGCTAGTGCTTCTGGTGGTGAAGAGCAGACTTCCTCGTCCACAAGCGACTCCGAGAAACCCACCCCGACTGTTCCAGATGTCATTGCTACTGCCATCTCGCCCTCAGATTCATCGGGCGTTGCAAACAACAGCACTGTACCGGCAGAAGAGAAGAGCGATGCGCTACCCATACGTCCACGCATAACACCCGCACTTTCCGTCGCTGGTGTTTTCCTCATACTGACCGGCATCGTTTACGCCCTCATAGGAGTCAAGAACAAATGGGTTCACGTCTTCTGTTCCACAGCATACCTGGCGAGTCTTGCGGTCCTAGTTCTGATAATCTACGTTATGAATCCTCCTATCAGCAACACCATCCAAGGCGCTTACTTCGTCGGTATATTCATGTCAGGCTTGATTTTCGGTGGGGGAGCACTCATCTTTAAGGACATCACTGAAGGTCTAGGCTGTCTGTTGGGAGGCTTTTGTCTAAGCATGTGGTTCTTGACACTGAAAGCTGGTGGTCTTATCGCCGATGCTGCAGGGAAAGCGATCTTCATTGGTGTCTTTTGTATCGTTTGTTGGTCCCTCTCGTTCAGCCACTACACTCGGCCTTACGGATTGATCGGTTCGACATCCTTCGCAGGATCCACAGCTTTTGTCCTTGGTATTGACTGTTTCTCGAGAGGTGGATTGAAGGAGTTCTGGATGTATCTTTGGGGATTGAACGACGACGTGTTCCCTTTGAACACAAACACTTACCCCATCAGCAGAGGTACGCGAGTCGAGACTGTTGTTATTGTTCTGGGAACTATCATCGGCATCATCTCGCAGATCAAATTGTGGAAGATCGTTCAAGATCGCCACAAGGAAAGAGCCGCAGCGGCCGAGGAGGACGAAAGACGCCGCAATGCAGTTGAGGAGGCTTTAGGGCGGCACCTTGAACGACAGAATGATCGTGACCGATCCGAATGGGAGAAGCGCTATGGTGATCGACTTGATGCAAAGAGAAACACAATTTTGTGGTCTGAGGCACATGGAAATGACAAAAGATACTCAAGCGCGTCTACTACAGAAGTTGGCTCGAGTCAGAACTCCGATTCGAATGACAGCGTGGAGTTGAACAATATTCAACCTGCTGCTGTGAAAGGACCAATGCATAGTGGGTCAAAGAACAAACGGACAAGCCATATTTCGGTCCATCCAATCCGCGAGGTAGAAGAGGAGGAAGAAAATCAGCCATGGGAAAAGAAAAAGCTCGATATAGCTTTGACGGAGTCCAAATCACCACAACTGCTACCTGAACTTGTCTCGGAGAAATTTAGCTTTGAAAATTCAACGAAATCTGCTCGGGTTGATGAACAAGAATTGACGAAGACACCATCCAAGGAGAGCATGCCTCAGATTGAGATGCCGCAATCACTGAAGCCGTCTAGCTCGAAGCCATCTGCAAAGAGCACGACCAACAGGTTGCTTCTTGGCGAAGAAGACGCTCGAACGAAGAAACGTGGGTCTATGCAATCCTTGAAAGATCTGAAACGACGCTCAGTGCAGTCAATAAGGAGTGCTAGTGACGCCGGAAAATCGTCTCCGAAACCAGAAGACTTTTCGGAATCAAAGGAGCAGTTGGTGATGCCTGCTCCTAGCACGGTTGGAACCCATAGCCGAGCATCTTCTGTGGCAGCTACAATGGATGAGGAAAACGAGAAACTCGACATGCCAATGCTCGAAATGAATGACTTGAGGCATGACAGTCGTCCACCGCATATTGTAGTGTCGCCTGTGCCCGGTTTGGGTCCCGAATATCAGATCAAGGGAGGGTCGAATGGACCTCCTTCGCCGTCTGGACTCTCAGAACAATTCGAGGCTGATCCTGAAGAGCTTGTGCGTCCCATTGCACCGCCAGTTCATGGTCTATTCGACTTCGATTTTGGCTCTGATAACAAGCGAATCAGCGATGGTGACACCGCCGTACTGTGGCATGACGGGCTCAACTCAAACGGAGACGCTAGCCAGGCATCGAATGGTGAGGGTCTCACGAAGGGTGCACTTGAACAAGTCCCGAGCCAGTTATCGAACGTTGTTTTATCTTACAGGACGAATGAGTGGGCCAAGCATATAGCGACCGCAGAAGCACCTCAACTCGAAGACTCTGATCAGTGCATCGTTCAAGACGAAGAGGCACCAACACATCTAGCTGCTGTCTCACCTTCCACGACAGAGCCTAAAACGCTGGACGTAGTTCAGAAGCCGCCACCACTACCCTCACCAATTACCTCCGTAGCGCCTTCTGAGGCAGGCGTCAAAATCAACCCAGAGATTTCGCAATCTGAGCCTGTCAGGTACGGCGCTACTTCACAGGCTCCTGAGCCAGCCGCAACATCGCCAGCTGAACACGCTACCTCACCAATACCACCAGCACCCGGACCTGTCTCAGTGTCGTCGATTGGTGAGCTACCGTCCCAAAACCCATCTCGAGCCTCATCAGTAGCCAATCGACACTCCTTCACAGATACAATGCAACCTTCCGCACAACAACCAACGCAATCTCCACCACTACAGCAAGCAGCCTTTCCCAAATCCAGCCGCAGAATATCAAATCCTATGCAACGTCACCCGAGCATACTCCAGTCAACACCCATCGACGAAAACGCCGTGATCGAGTTCTCCCACCCGCAGAGGACCCCCAAGCGCTCATCCATAAATTCGGTTCGCACATCGCAACAGTTCTACACACCTCAGGGTTCTCAACTCGACTTAAATCGATCAGCTTACCAAACGCAATTTCAACACCAACAGCAGCAACAATACCCCTCTGCCTTCAAGCGCAGCCCCTCCTTCAACAATTCGGAACCCAACCTCCTAACGCGCCAATCATCTTCCGCAGCCTCCCCATACAACCAGAATAATACTGCGGAAATGCGCCCCCAAACTCGCCTCCATGACTACAGCGTCGCAAAATCCCACCAACCGCTCCAACGTAACAACACGAATGACTCCAATCGTGCGGACCTCATGGCTAATTGGCGCATGCAGCTTGCACAGGGCCATAGTCAGGACGTCGTGCCGAAGGCGGGTGTGGACAATAGATATGCGCAGCAAATGTTGGATTTTGAAGCTGACAAGTTGAGGAGGGAACGGGAGAGGGATATGAGGAATATGAAGGAGATGGCGATGGATCAGAGTATGAGGACTCAGGGGATGATTGACGCGCATCGGGAGGTGATGAAGAGGATGCAAAGTCAGGCAAATCAGAAGATCAAGGATCAGCCAGGGAAGTAGGTCAAAGAAGCAAAGTAAGTAGAGAGTACATGATGGCATGGCAATGACTACAAAAGGTTTGGTTAAATATCAAATTGGGCGGGTAAGGGCAACGAGGAGGGAGGCAGAGTGCACGAGACGCATCGAACACTAGGACGCATATCGAGTGCATTCCACGTCACGACGACACGAGCATAACTTGTATATCTTCGATACTCACTCTCTAGTTTTGCTTAATCCATTTTCAGGTGCACAATCTTCTGATAAGGTGCGAAGGCTCGAGGGCACGACGCACGCCGCGTTTCAAGTCCTCGGAAGACACTGCTCAAGAAGCAACAAGATCATTGCAATCAAATGCGTTGAAACGCAACCACCAACGATGTACTTCCCATCTAATATCCAGCTGCAATTCACACGAATCATCCACGTCAAGTTATCTACCGAACCTGTGTGCGTGGGAATCGAGGTAATTGTTTTCTATGACGTGCTTGCTGACCGAGAAAAATTGCTGTTCTTGAACACCTCGCGCTCCAGAACTGAACAAACACGATGATCGAACTTCGAGCTGCAGAGGACACTATCCTCTGCCTGTACGTCGAAGCGCAGCTGACCCGTGCAGCTCGACAAAACATACGGTCGCACGGACTGGCAGATTGTGCCGACTGTTCATCCCAGACACAGCACAACCACCGCGATTGCGCATACAAGGAAGAGGTAGGATTGCAGCTGAAAAGTTGGACGCACTGCGATTTTCGACCTGTCGAATCTAGTTTCAGCGATCGGAGATCGCGCTCTGCAAGGTCGCGACTTGCACGTTCGTGCTACGGGTCCCTGATAACCCGTAACTTTGCGTCGCTGGTTTGCTTTCGAGCCAGCACTCTGGCACTCGTGTGAAATGGCGCTTGAGTGTTTGTCTATCTTGACGAAGATATTGAGCACGACGGACTTTCACGATGCTGAGGGCACGTCTCGTGAACGTGCAGATCTTTGACAGCAGTCCAGACCTGGTCGGGTGAGGCTATAGGCGGTAGCGACGAGGTGGTCCAAGTCGTGAAGCGATACCCGCACAATCGAAGCTTTTTTAGGTTCGAGACTGCGGGAAGCTCGCCTATAACTCCGCAGGTCAAGTGCTTTCATGAGGTGCCGCAGAGGTCGGATCGGCTAGGCTTGCAGAGCAACTTTGGATGGTGGACGCGCTTCACTTCTTGATTTTGTCACGTCGAAGAGATCAAATGTCACGTTAGAGCTAGCGCAAAAGATGGGGATGGGTATTTTGTCAACTTGACCTGCTTGGCACAGAATAATGGTCCTATCTGAATGTAATTGGCGACTCGGTGACCTTGCAAGGAAGGTTGTGGAAGGTTGGGAACACATGTCGACTTAAGGCCCGGCTCTTCGATGAGAGCTTCTGAAATACCTTTGAGGCAAACATCAATGAGTTACTGACCGATGAAGCTGGTGTATATGATAATGCTTATGTAAGAGGTCATCAAAGCTATGCTAACGAACGCTGACTCCTACAGAATCCATATGGAGAGATTCAGCGCAAATGCGAACCAGATCGGCCCTGACGCAATGCAATGCAACTGTTGATTCCAAGAATCTAAATCAACACGAAAAAGTGCAAGCGTCTGCTTAGTCGTACAATCCGAAATACAAAGTTTCGCTATCCCTCTTCACGTCACTCACCCTCCTATATCTTGTCCAGTTTCCCTGTACATCCCGGGCATACGTCGTGTTCTTCCGCTCAACGATCTTTGGCTCGAAATGTACCCTCTTCTGTGTCTTGCGCTTGGCGGAAGTGTTACTGCTCGCAGGTGTTTTCAAGGAGCTTGGGCGCCGTGACTGCTGCGTTGCATAATCCGCGGGATCACGTGTGATGATGTATACCAGTGGGTGGTCTGGGTGATAGTGGTCGATGGATTTGTCGGGAAGAAGGACAATTTCGTTGTTGATATGGACGCGTCTCCTTGAAGGTCTAGGCTCGGTTTTGGGGTCCCTAACTGAATTGTGGGAATCAGCTTCTTCTCGGCTGGGTTCTTGGTGGAGCACGACTGAACGACGCTTTTGGTCTTGGTAGTAGAGACTGCCCCGTCGTAGCGGCTTCGTTTGAAGTGTCAAGGGTGAGATCGGAGAGGCAGGGCTTCGGCACGTAGTCGCCCTAAGAGGTCGCTCTCGCTGGTAACTCTGTCTTCGGCGCAAGGTGTGGTATCTGGTTGAGGCCACGGGGCTGCGAGGATAGGAAGTACCTTGAGATTTGGTTGTCCGTTCCCTGCTGAGCTTGGGGCTAGTGACGAAGATTGGACTATGGCGGCTGATGTATACGGGGCTCTGGGATGATTGTGACAGTCGTGGAGACATATTGATGGTGTTGGTAATGATCTTGACCGGCGGTCGCCGTCGGTACGTTCGTGGTGATGGTGGGTTGACGTCTGGGGAGACGCTGCGGTCGGACTTTCTGCCTGGCGATCTGTGCACTGGATTCATCGTGATGGTTGCCGTAAAAAGCCCAGCTTCAAGTCAGGCTAGAGACCGTGAAGATCCTTTAAATCTGCTTTATTATTTTGTCCGGCTTGACCAGTTGCTTCGAACAAAGGATCCAGTCTGCCATATTTGTATAGCTCCAGCTCTGAAGCCGTCCTTCTATTCTTGCGGCAGACCTGGACACTACGGCCAATTTTGCTACACGCCCATATCGATGGCCGACTTCGAACGTCGGCGAATGTACGTATGCTCAGTGCGGTGTAACTTAGTTTCACTCCCAGCGTCAACCGCGACAACCGGTCTCGGCCACGGCTCAAACCGAGATAGTCCTACACCATCCCAATTTGGGCAATGGTGTCGGCGCTAGAGCCATAGCCATGCTAGCACGTTTTGAAGTTCCTCAAGCGTCCGAAGAGGCGCTTGCATTCTAGAGATGTACCACCACTCATTGCAAGTAGTACGTGTGCATTCCTGGCGGACATAGCGGTCAAATACTCGTAGCCAGCAACGATGTATCTCTGGATTTGGGGCGCCTCCAGGTTGCGTGTAGGATCTTGTCCTGAAGGTAAGCCATGTTACCGTCCGACTTCCAGCTTCATTGAAGGAAACTCTTGGAGATTGGCATTTCCACGCGATGATAGCCGAGGCAGTAACCCATGTCCGTGAAGCTTTGCTGTTTGTTGTTCAGTCCTCTCAATATCGTAGACATCCTGCCTTGCATCACATGCGAAGTCAGCGACTCGCTGTTTGCGTTGCGACGTTTTGTTTCGAACGAAACGCGGGCTACACCTGCACTGTACAGCCTTGCACCATTTTAGTCCCATATGATGAGTGAAGCCGCGCTGACACAAATTAAGCTATCAGGGCCCATTCTTTCAACGCTCCCTACAGATATGATACGCCGACCATCACTCAGGAGGTAGGTACACTCCTCCTCAAGCGCTGCTCCTAATATCACTTTGTTCCGGCTGATACAACGTGACCTAAGCTATCATGGGCTTCCATGGTCCAGTGGCCGAGCTTTAGGCCGAGGAGCTACCAGCTAAACTAGTCGCGAGGTCGTTGTCCTATAATGAAACGCTGCAGGACACGTGGTTGTCCAGGACGACAGCTTGTTGAATGGCGCACCGTGCCATAGCGCAATGTGCTTTCGCGGCCACTTTCCGAGAGCGAGAGACGTTCGATGCGCTGAGGGAAATGCTGCAACTGGCAAATCCATATGCGGACCGTCAACTCCGCGGTTATGCCATCCAGTTCTGGTCTTGGAGCTCTGGACGAGGTTGCTGGCCCAAGGATTAATATTTTTTTTGCAAACCTTGACGTGTGTCGATGTCTTTGTCAGTTTGTTTGGCCTGTGAGCAGAGGATGGTAATCCCTCATGTCAAAGGCTTAGAATACGAGGCGCGGATGCAGACAGGCTTTAGAAGGAGCCGGTTTGGCTTTCGCCCTCGGTTGAGAAGAGATTCATGATCTTAGTGGTAGTCTACGGCTTGACAACGACTTCGGGGGCATGCTGCCATCCGTTTTTCCAACCGCCAAATGCACAACTAAATTTTTCGAGGCTGAGACATCCATTGCTCTCCCATACCTGCCTATGCTGGCTCGCCATGTGTCATGGCAGACTACCACTTAATGATGGCGTACATGCCAGCAGCACGAACTTTGCCATGACCAGTTCCACTGCTTCGGCAATGAGCAAGCCCATTCTCGTTTATTCAACACCTACGTCGACCAATATCTCTCTACTTTTTAGTCCACTTCTGAAAACCATCAACACAGTTGTGGCACCCTCATTGACCTCTAAAATTGCGAGGTTGGGTCCAAAGCCTGTGAAAACGAGTCTACTCCCTACTCTCCGCCCACAGGGTGCGGTTGCATATATATACCTTGGATTGCAAAGCCACCTATTGGTCGTCACAAAGCTTTGCAACAGCGGCACACCTAAGCCAAATAAAGCTTTCAGGTTGATTTGTGAATACAATTTTTCGCAGTTCTAGTGCTGCTGGACGTGTCATCTTCCAATAAAACACTGCTGAATGCGGTCAATTTGCGGACGGGGACGACGATCATTCACGGCGTGAACAACTGCTTCGATATTGGCGTTGCTATCGGCATGCACAGACAGGCATTGGACTTCTGAATATGTGGCTCCGAGAGAATCTATCTGACAACTTTACAGCTTCTAGGTAACCTAGAGCGCTTCAGACTTCGGCTCTTACTATGTTTACCGCATTAGCAACTACCCTGGACGATCTGTCCCTGCGGATGGGATCGAGGACAATCTTTCACCAACCCACGCGTTTGGATTTGAGGCTCGTGGTCCTTGCATATGAGGAAAAACACAATCTGTGTTGCGCGACGTAGAGCAGCTCCTGTCCAGATTGCCGTACTGTCACAGCTCAGTCTTGGTATAGAAAAGTTTCCGACATTGGTTTGACCGAAAGTTTTTGTGATTATAGTACAGACAATGCTGGCACACCACCCACCATATCTCACAGAGACTGATTGGCAAACATCATTGCTCGCAGGACGGGCAGATGGCTCGAAGACGATGGTATGAATGCCAGCTACTAATAACAACGATAGCTTCAACCTCGCATGTTCCTGCCTCGCCCTTCTCGACCAACGTGTCCCCTTCTACGGTGACATTTAAGCATGAAAAGTGCTCGATGCCGGCCACTTTTGGTCGAGCGGGGCGTGCCCTGCCGCTTCTCACATGCAGTAGGGTCCGCCACATGTCCCTCCTCCGCACTGTCATCTCATTGGCTGAGAGAGCCAGGGGCGACGTTGTCGCACAGAGTGGGGTCTTAGGCTTATCGGCAATTCACCTCCAAAAGCAAGGGTCCCAGCGAGGGGTGCGTGACCACATATTCCGGCTAGCGAACGTCGTTCTGTGTCTATCAATACTGCAAAAGGTAACGGTTGAAAGGTGATCCGTTTCGTATGTGTTGCGGACAGATCTGGATCTGAGGTCGCTGCTCACCAAATCACCCCCCCTGCGATGTAGCGACGCGTTTGTTCCTGACCATAGGCGACATGCTGCCTGCTGACAACCAAGGACAGCAATAAACTGTTGATATGCTTGTACGGCTTGCATGAATTATAAGCTGATTTGCTCCTGCCAGGCACATTTGTGACTTTGTTATTGACTCCTTCCCTCCTGTGCGACCTAACCAGAGTTGTTAGAACTTGACAAAGCTACTTCACTATATGTTGTGGGTGCGGGAGGCCTGCGTTACGACCACAACATGACGACGACTTCACCCAGAAAGAAAGACAGTACACCAGGCGCTCTCCAGCATGCTGCCTGGGTCGTCTTTTTCTATGCGTTTGCGATCTTCAATTGGTGTCTGTACCTTGGCCTTGCCCTCCGCGGGGGTGCTTTCTTCAAGAAGGATACAGAGCAGGATCAGCTGCGCTTTGCGATATGTTCGTCCATCACGATGACGGTGTGTGTCTGAGATTTGGCTAATTGTCAAACAGCGAGAGATCGGTTCTGGAACCTGACCAAACAGCCTATCCCGGGTTTCGAACATGCGTTCTTCGTGCTCCGCAGTGGGCTCAGACTGCACTACATCACAAATCGGCCGAGGTCCAGACTAAGTGGTCATAAGAGAAGCGGAAGTGAGAATCTGTTCATATTCATACATGGCTTTCCAGACACCTGTATGATGTGGAGGCGGCTCCTCAAAGAGCCGGCCATACCCATGAATTCGGCAAGGTTGATTTGTGTCGATTTGCCAAACTACGGTGGGAGTGATACATTCAATCCTCCAGATACAAGCGTGCTCGAAGCTCTGACCGAGTTCATCCTGGCTATGAGGGAAGAACATGAATCAGCTGCGTCTGATGATAATCAAGACTTCAACACGATTATTACGGCTCATGACTGGGGCTGTGTGGTCGGTATGAGACTGGCTGCCGAAGCTCCCCAGCTGGCAGATCGATTTATCCTCACCAATGGTCCTCATGTAAGACCGATTGCCAAGTCTGAGAAGCTTAACTGACTCTATCAGGTCGGACTATCTCTTGCGAACAAAGACCGAGTTCTTTCTTCATCGAGCAAGATCTTCAGACAGTTCAAAGAATCACCAAGCAAAAACTTTGGCTGCCTGTCCAAATCTTTCAGGGCCTTGAAGCCTCTACTGACCCAAGTCTTCATGTTTGGCTACATCTTTGCATTTCACCTTCCAAGCTTCATGGTCAAGTACCTTGGCACCGGCGGCAATTTGGCCTTCCTCAGAGGTGCGCTACGATATGCTCATGGCAAACATAAGGATGAATGGGATGCGCAAGAGTCCTTGGCTGCGACACTGGGACCTGGGGTAATCGAAGTTGAGACTAAGACCGCTGATGGAGAGACCTATGGCGACTCAGTGCACGAGAGGGCCGCAAGCAATGACGCGGTCTTCTGGAACCAGACTGCTTACTATCGAAATGGTCTTGCGACAGGGCCTTGGACGAAGTCTCTCGAGACGATTGCGGAGCTGTACACCCTCGAAAACGATGGCTCAGCTTCGACAGGAGTATCTCCTCTTCGACGACGATCGTCTTCTTCCGCATCCTTAGGATTATTCAAGAACCAATACGTTGGAGCTCTAAGGGCAGCAAGTACAATCTTGTGGGGTGAAAAGGACCGTGCAGTTGGCAAAGCAATCTGTCTGGATGGCATTGGTGACTACCTGGCAAGAAACAGTGAACTCATCCTCCTGCCACATACAAATCACTGGACTCCAGTTGAAAGAGAAGGTCGCGCTGCCATTGCCAGAGTCATCAGTGTTTGTGCTGCTGCTGGTGCGGACTTGCCGATCTACTTTGCAGGGGATGTGGAAGAGGCGTACGAAGGCTCAGTATGCGTGGTAAAGAAGTGAGAGCGACCAAAAAGACTCATGAGGATTTCAGGATCTCCAGGATGCTATGTACGAAGCTAAGCTAGGTGGTTTTCTGTCTCTGCTACAGCATCATGGCCGTACGGCCATCGCAGGTATTGCTTGAGCAGCAAGCGCTCTTGCATATTTGGCTTCATCTTGAGCCTCGCTTTTCTTTCCTTTCAGATACCGAGAGTACGGCATCATACATTTTCATTGTGTCAGGGGGAACATTACCTCGAATGGCCAGGAACTCTGCTTTAGCCCCAGTAAAGCTGGAATGCTTCATGACTTGCTTCCTGCATACGCCCAATCCAAAATGATCGTACATAGACAAATGCTTTAGAAGCTGTGAGACAGTGGTATGGTGGTCATGCCCATGTTTTCTCGAAGCTTATGTGTGCACTGAGTCGCCAATCCTTGCTGCGAAATTTCTCATCCATCAACTCGGCATTTGAGCTATTATCGAGGGTGGTTTCCTTACGGGCGACTTTCAAGAGGTTCTCTTTGTAAGGGATGATACGAGATCGACAAGGCTCATTGTCGTTCTTGCTGAGATGAGTTGAATCTCTCCTTCTAGGGAGCGGCATATTCTGTGTCTTCTGTTCAGAACCAACGCACCATAAATCTAGTGTGCCTGTCGTACGTACAGTTCCACACCTTTGGTTAAGATGACCTGGCGTCGAGGAGTCTGTATGTTGTGAGTGATATCACAGGGCTGCACTGCTTGGAGTCTCCTGAGCAGGGGTAGCGGGTGTAGCTGGGTTGATGGTGACATCCGAGACAGAAGTGTGTTTCAGGATCAAGGGCAGCTCGGTAGAGGCCTGAGAACTGTCAAGGTCAAAGTTACTGAGGAAAACCGAGGAGATGTCTCGTCTCAAGGGCTTGGGCCTCGCAAGAGTTCATAAATGGTGATCGTAGCGTTGGTTCAATTCTCCCCCATGGTCCCGAACAGAGTGTTACATTGTCCTCCATATTGCTAATTCTTTTCGAAAATTGTTGGCCAAGGCTGCGATTTCATCTACATATGGTAACATCTACTCCTCAGCGAGGTAGCGCCAGTATTGGCTCTAGATCCAACCAAAGTCTAACTTGGTGCAGCTGAATCAGCGTCTGTCTCTGAAGCCTTCTACTACAAGGTTATGTTGCGCATTGACGTGTGAAGCTCTGCAATCAGAAGACCCATGGCTGCAGCTTCGAGTGCTTATACTTTGTGCTCTCCATTCCTGGGTTCTTTGCCGGTAGCCTTTTCCTGCTTCGGCTTCCTGGCGTATAGGTCTGTACCCAGGCACGGCGCGAAGAACATCTTGCCTGAGACAGCCCCGCGCACCGTTCCAGCTGCAACTATTATCCACATGACAACACAAATCACTGTCAGTACCTGTCACTGAGTCAGTTGACTTCTCGAACTATCATGCTAGTAGAATAAGCCAGACTCACACATGACAATACCTTGAAGAACTTAGACTCCAGCTCCTCTCCGATCGTCATGGTTAGGAGTGTGAAGACACCTTTACAATGTGAGTCAAGCGTATCTTGGAAATTAGGATAGTGATTTCACTCACCGACAGGAAAGATAAAGCCCCACCACCCCATGTTGAATGGGAAGCGTCCTGCGAGTGCAATCATAACAACAGCCACAACGAACCATACTATCGCAAAGCCCCAGAGAATGATCCCCACAAGAAAGCCAACAATGTAGAATATCTCGCCTGGATAGGTGTGCTCTGCGGTGGGTAGCGCATGAAGTACGGGGAAAAGGCGCTTGGAAATTTTGCCAAGGAGCATCAGCCTGCAAGATCTTAGCCTATGAATTGGGCTCTGGTAGAGAGTGAGGGTATGTTACGAGAAGCCTGAGAGACTGAGTGGCCCAATCGGAAGGAGGAGCGAAACGACAACTTCTCTCTGAAGAGGTTTGTGGAGGGTCATGCGCAGGAAGTATATAGTGAGGATAATCCAAGAGAGGGGCGAGCCGAGACCCCAGAATATATAGCTGATGATGAGCGTCCACAATTGATGGTTCCGGTTAGGAAGAGCACCTGCGATCAGGCCACCAGAAGTTGCGGCGATGACGACTGCGACGATGGGGATAAGGTATAGCGCTGTTAGCTCTGCTAGTTCGCCACGACGATTTGACATTCTATGATACTGGTCTTAGTGGTGTGTTTCTGACGGTAGGCCAAGGCTTGGACATATATCGATACTTACATCACAAATGTGAGATGGAAGCAAACAGCTAGAGCTAGCACACTGTCAATCCACCACAAAACCCATGCTAGTATTGCCATGCCGTTGCCCCATACTGGTGCGCATACCAGCACGACCATATTTGTAATGGTTGCGAGGCCCACAGGAAATGTTGCCACGAACAAACTTTGATGCGGATGGCGAAGTACAGCCGGAAATAGGTAAGGATAAGTGGCGTACCGCAGACAGGATATCAGAGTGAAGAGGACGAATAGTGTGACGTTGAAAACGAAGAAAATGACGGAGATGATCTGAAGCCAACTCCCGTTGTACGGGAGCTGATGAAGGCAGATTGAAACGACTCCTGTGCTCATGGTGATTATGAACCATCTGTCCCATGTCCATCTCATCAGCCAACCACCACCCGCATCGGGTTCATGAATGCAACGTACGAGGGAGTGAAGTTTCGTATGATTCTCTGGAAGCCACGGTCCTTGGGGTCGAGTCCGGCTTCTTGCTTGTTTCTCTCACCCGTCGTGTCCTTATTGAGAGTGGAACTCGCATTGGATGCAGCCCCTTGGAAGTTGGCCCTCCGCTGCTCTACCCGCTCATGTTGGGATTCGTCACTTGCGGACTTGCGTTCTTCCCAGTGGTAGTGATCTTCGCAACTACCACTGTCGCAAGTGCTGGAGGTAGTTTGCTTCTTGAATAGTGACATTGTCATCAGTTCACCTGTTCTCAGATTTGATATTAATCAGACTATGAGCCTTTTCGTGGATGCTGTCTCTTAGAACCAGACGGGATCGATTTGCAGTGAATAGATTCATATCTAATAACGTTTGCAGGCTGGGAGTCAAGGGTGCAATCGGGCATAGAGTGGTTTTCGGTGCAATATGGGCCAGTTGGAGTCAACGAGCAGAGGTGATAACAAGGAATATTAGGTGTTTGCAGCCCTGCTGCTTACCAAGCGTGGTGCGGACACTAAGCCGCCAATGACATCTGCAGATGCAAGGTACCTAGCTCAAGTCTAACGTGCTGAGTAAGATATCTCGACATGAGATGGTTTGTTGCGCGGTCCCTGCAGACGCGAAACCTCATGAGTAGTTCTTTAATGTGCAATGCTTGATCAAGATTAAGACTGCCAGACCATCTCTAGCCGTTGCATAGTTTTGGTGGTAGGACTGTCAGCAGGCTGCATATCAGTCTTGCCATGTAAGGAACTGATTGACTATGGAGATGTGGCCCCTTTTCCGATTCAGAACTCATTCTCTGAAAACCACATGTGCATGCGTAGGATGCAGGCCGTAAGAATACGCAGATCTCGCAAAGAAATGAGGACATGAACACCAACATGAAGTGGCCAATGTAGATGCTGAGAAGAGCGGAACGCTGTCGTAAAGCCATAACTTACATGCAGCTAAATGACCACATTTTCTGTATGAAGTAATAGAATATGAACTCGAGGCAGAATCAGCTCCTGATCGAGATCAAAGCCCAGCGTTGCGCAGACACAGAGGTGATGGCTTGGGGACCGCCAAGACAGCTAGTGCTTGTTTTCAAGGTGCCACGTACGTATTTCGCACGGCTTCTGGTCACGTACACTCCAGGTGCATTCGAGCTTAGCCATGCTTGAATTTCGAGACTTTGTGTTGAGGAGGGAGCATTTTCTATCCCATCCTTTGGGCCCAGAGCTGTATAAGCCGTCGTGACGAGTTATCAGTGTTGACAAGACACCTAGCGGACCTGATCAGCCGTACGATATTCAGATCAAATTGTTTCTATTTGACCGACTTTGACCCAAGCAATGCTGCAGTGTGTCAATCATTTCAAACAATTTCCGTACGTAGATCGTGCGGACGTCACCCTAGATTTGGTGCTCGATATCACGCCCAGTGCAAGTGGCCTCTTGTGGGTAGAAAATATGTCTGGACCTATGTCTTCTGCTGCGCAGCTGCATAGCACTGTTTCCCAAAAACGGTATTTACGCTACTACAGCTGACTACCGTAGACACAGGGGTTGATGAGTAAGACTCTAGTCAACATCCCGATTAGAAGTTGCCGACAACCAAGCCTTGTGCCTTCTGCAAGTCACATCAGCCGGCCACAATTAGCCAATGATGACCAAAGAAACACGAAATAGGCTACAACTGCTGATGGCAGAGAGCCAGAATACTGAGAGTACTTCAAGGTACTTAAGCAGCTTCTGTTCCAGCCTCCTCGCTGTTTCAAAGTGGCAGCTCTGACAATAAGCGGCACGTTAGCTACATTGAGCACGTATAAGTTTAAAGAAACAATTGCCTGCTCCGACAGATCAAAGCTGACGCAGTGCATTATCATGTCTTTAACCCGCCCCAACATCAACGTTTATCCCAACACCCTCCCAGCCATCGACCTTGGAACACGCGTCTTTGACGTTGTGGTCATCGGTGGTGGTCCAGCTGGTGAAACCACAGCTGCCCGTGTGGCACAGGGAGGCCTAATCACTCTCCTTATCGAGTCTGAACTTGTTGGTGGGGAATGCCCTTATTGGGCATGCGTTCCTTCCAAGGCCCTCCTTCGGGCTCAGGAGGTAATCGAGAGCGCCAAAGCAGTTGGCGGAGCCCGGCAGCGGCTCCAGTTACATGCACAGAATTGTGATCCACCTGCGAAGCGAGAAGTAGATTTGGAAGGAATGTGGGCAAGAAGAGACACTTTTGCAAACGGCTGGAATGATGACGTCCAGGTGAAGGGCATGCGCGACATTGGAGTTGCGATTGCGCACGGGTTTGGAAGTATGACTGGCGTGAGAAAGGTGAGTATCAAGGATTGGTATTCTGGTGAGGTGGTAGAAGTGGAGGCAAGGCATGCGGTGGCTATTGCGACAGGGAGTACACCTATTATCCCTAGCATCCCCGGGTTGCAAGGATCAAAATACTGGACGCCGAGAGAGGCTGTGAGTGCAAAGGAAGTGCCTGATCATTTGATCATATTGGGTGCAGGAGCAGTTGGAACTGAAATGGCCACGCTATACAATCAAATAGGTTCGAAGGTGACACTGATCAGCAACACAATACTTCCAAAAATGATCCCCGAGGCTGGAAAAATAGTTCAAGAAAGCCTTGTCAAAGCAGGCGTCGTTGTCAAACTAGGACTGAGGGTGACGAAAATTAGTAGAGGAGCAACGGCTGTTGTAGCCTCTCTATCGGATGGCTCTACTGTTGAAGGCACGGAAATTCTGATTGCTACTGGCCGAAGAGCTCGGACTACCGGCATGGCGCTAGAAACTGTCGGCGCTATTGAGGACGGTGCTTTCATCGAAGTTGACGATTCTATGTGTGTCTCTTCTGTTCCAGGCGGGTGGCTGTATGCTGTTGGTGATACCAATGGGCGGGCATTGATGACTCACATAGCTAAGTACCAGGCGAAAATTGCAGCAAGCTCGATCCTTGCAAAAGTGAAAGGAACTTATGACGCCGAGGTGAGGCTGGGAGGTTGGAACAAGCTGACTGCGAAGCCGAAAGGACTCGCAATTGCACAGAGCATCTTCACCGACCCTCAAGTCGCTGCGTGTGGTCTGACGCCGCAACAAGCGACGGCGAGGGGCCTAAAGATCAGAACTGTGTCTGCAAACATGTCAGGCCCAGGCACCTGGCTGCATGCCGATGGATATCAGGGCTGGGCCCAATGGGTCGTTGACGATGCAGGCAGGCTTATAGGAGCTACCTTTGTTGGGAGAGACGCTGTGGATTTGCTGCAAGCAAGCACGATGGCTATTGTCGGTAAGATGACTCTCGAGCAGATCTGGCACGTGACCCCGCCATTTCCGACGATGAGCGAGATATACACAACTTTGTCGGAGGCTGCAGAGGCGTGAATCAATACGCAAAGGACGCAAAGAAGTTTGTGGAAAGTTTCCGTGCCACCTGATGGAGCGTCCAAAGAGATACCGTAGGTAAAATACCTCTTACGAAATTATTCCTGAGTGCATTGCGCAGCTTCTGGATCCTACCAAGTTGAGCCCTTTATCGTTAGAGTTCGTGTTGAACAATTGTCCAGTCTGTTCCATGAAGGAGAGGTTTCAATTTACTCAATTGGGGCGGAAGGGATTGAGCGTCGTCACGTTTACGCGCCAAGCGTTGCCGCTGATCTTTCAAAAAGGCCCGCCCGTCTTTGAGTCAAAATCCTCGAATGAAAGGAACTTCAATACTTCGCTCCTCTCACCGTTTCCTCCAATTTCTCTCTCCTTCTGCCTTCAAGTGCAAATCTGTACGATTCGAACCTTTGGGCACCAAGTGCATCGTTTTTATCATTTCTCATGGCTTCAACTCCGTCAAGACATTTTCGGGCACCACATGTCTCAAGCCCAACGTCCAATTCATTCCGTCGCAAATGTCACCAAAGTGAGCTCCTCTCCTCCGTCCACTCCAAGAAATGGCGAACTCAGGTTCAAGGAGATCACGACACCCTGCGAATGGATTGAGGATTATCGACCTGGCGGTTACCATCCGGTCCACCCAGGAGACCTGTTCAAAGATGGCCAATACAAAGTAATACGTAAGCTGGGTGTCGGTTCCTTCTCGACTTTTTGGCTTACGGTTGATCAAAAGTAAGTTTTGCTTCTACTTCAAGTGGGCAAAAGTCGAGAAATTCGACTAATTTGTGGATCTTAGGAACGGTCGCTTGGCCGCTTTGAAAATCCTTGACGCTGAGGCATCCAAAAAATCAGGAGAATTGAGAATTCTCCATTATTTAGCGACTTCAGCTTCCGCAAATGGAGGGAAGTACGTCACATTGTTGTGGGACCAATTTCAGTATGAAGGTCCTAATGGCGTCCATCTCTGCCTAGTGTTCGAACCAATGGGTCCGAGTGCGAATACAATGGTCGAAGAGCTTCCCTGTTTCAAGCCTCGAAAGGCAGACATGAAGATCAGATATCCGATTTGGATGTCGAAGAGGTTGTTGAGACAAGCTTTGCAAGGCCTAGCATTTCTGCATGCGAAAGGCATTACTCATGGCGACTTTCAACCTGGTAACATACTTTTCACACTGAAGGACTTCAGTAGCGTTGGCGTGAATGAACTGTGCCAAGATGATAATTATCAACACGGTTCAATTTCCCCTCCTGTTGAGAGACTTGATGGCAAGGTGGACAAATGGGCTCCAAAATATCTTGCGGTGCCTCAGCCGCTTGATGAGTACGCAAATATAGGCCGGGATTTCAGGGTTAAGTTATCGGATTTCGGAGGAGGTGAGTAGACTTCTTTCCTTTTATCCTCTTCTTTCGGACGGATGATTCTTTCTTTATCAAATTGTCGACACAACAATGCTGATAATGGCAATGTAGCTTTCTTTTCATCTGATCCACCAGAGAAGATAGTCACGCCTCGTGGCTTGAGAGCTCCAGAAATGATTCTCGGTAGAAAATACGACAAGAGCCTTGATATATGGAGCTTCGGGTGTTTGATTTTTGAATTTGTCACTGGACGGCCGCTATTCCTTGTTCCAGGTTTTCGCGCCGAAGAAGAGGACGATGACGACCACCTTCTTCAGCTCAGTGATATCCTTGGGCCACTCCCGGATCATCTCTATTCGCTCTGGACCCGCTCTTCTAGGTACTTCAACGCCGATAGGGTGCAGTTTAACAGTTATCTCGAAGATGTTCCGGAAGGCACGGATCCACTTTCCGCCAAAGAGATGCCATTGGAGCAGTTCTTCGACAGCGTCAAGCCGGCGGAAATGACTGACAACGAGGCAAAAGCCGTGAAGTCTCTATTGAGGCAGATCCTACAGTATGATACTGGGAAGCGTCCCACAGCAGATAGACTCCTGCATGACTCTTGGTTTAGTGAATTGAGTCAAGGAGCGCAAGCTGAAAAGGGTTACACTAGAAATGGAAGTCCTGTACTATAGAAAGCAAGCCAGAGCAGCAAGTATCTGAGGGTTTTCTCAAGATGCCTATTCAGTTCCCTTACTCTCCTCTCAGGCAGTTCTAATTACTCCTGCCAACTTGCAAAATCCGGCTTTGACGAACAACCCACAGCCTCGGGAGCTCATAGATATAAGTTCCCCAGTAAGGTTGCCAAACCGTGAAGCGTATGCGTCACCAGAGAGAGCAATGTGCATCATTCACCCTTATGAAGGTTAATCGTACGCTCAAAGTATTTTGGTGGACAGCTCGTGAAAAACGGACCGAATAGTGCCCAGCTGCCTCCACGTGCAAAGACAGCAACGCTTCAGCCGAGGCATCTGATTAGTAATCGCCAGCTCTCCTTGGATCGACCATTTCGGGCGCTACAACGGACGCGTTTCCAAGCAAACGGTAAGATACACACGTACATCTTCTTCTCAAAGTTTCCGCAAAGCTCTCGGGACGATTTCGAGGTTAAGCTATAACTGAGGCTTTTCTGACGGTTTTGCTAGGCTTTTGGCTGCGTGACTCTAAAGATCTTGGTGACATTCTCATCCATACTTTTACCCATTACAGTACAGTTAATTGCATTACTTGTGTTCTCATCTCTTATGCTGCATCCGAAAAGTCGACCGCAATTCGACCTCAAATTTTCCCTACCCATTATCTCACAGAGCAGGCACTGGAGCCTTTACTGATTAAGCATGACGACCCCACCTCAAGAGCAGCTTTTCACCCTGCCTATTCCACCCCACTCATCCCCCGCCGCCCCTTCTCCTGGCGGCAAGATTATCGTCGCAAAACTCACTCTCCCGCAACCCGATACGTCAGATCCAACATCCGCCAGCTCTCTCTCCTCCGACCCAGCCGCGGGTAAACCCCGCCCAAACCATGGCGACACCCCTCCAACCCCACCAATCTATCTCCTCAGTTTCGACTCGCCTCCCGACAACCGACTCACACCCGCCTTCTGCACAGTCTACCTCCACGCCCTCCTCAGACTCCAGCACGGCGGGTACCCCTTTGGCCTACTCCTGACCACCTCCTCGATTCCAAAGTTCTACAGTAATGGATTGGACCTCGCCACCTTCCAGCCAAGCGACAAGGCGCGGTACCTGTACCCATTGTGGCGGAAGTTGTTGACATTCCCAATGCCCACTTGCGCGGTGATAAATGGGCACGCGTTCGCCGGGGGTCTTATGACGGCCATGTTCCATGATTATAGAGTCATGAATCCGCATCGGGGTTGGCTGTGTTTGAATGAGTTGGAGTTTGATGCTGAGCTTGCGCCAGGCATGGCTGCGGTATTCAAGGCGAAGGTATCGACGGGCACGTTCCGGAGTTTGTTGCTGGAAGCGCGGAGGGTGACGAGTCTGCAGGCGTTAGAGATGGGGCTTGTGGACGGGCTGGGCGGGCTGGAGGAAGCGGTGAAGATTATGACGGATGTTGAAGGGGGATATGGCAGGGCGGGAATGGTTGTTGGGGTGAGAGGAGAAAAGACTGTGTATGGGAAGTTGAAGGAAGAGGTCTACGGAGGTGTGCTTGCGGCGCTGGATTTGTCAGAGGAGACGGAGGGCGATATGTTGGCGACTAGACATGAAAGTCGCGCAATCAGGGAGACGGAAGAGAAACTGCTTGTGGAGAGGCTGGGAGGTAAGAAGGCGAAGTTATAAGGGGGTTTACTTGTACTTAATGTGAGGAAAGCACGGTTCACAAGGTTTCTTCAATGAGCACATATCAAGACATCGATTGAAACTGGTTGACGGCTCGACAACCGTTGAGTGACATGTTCTGGGCTTTTCTAAACTGAGCCATGCTCAATAATCCCAACTCCATGGTCTGAAGAGGTTCATTGCATGCTATTGCTTCTATTTGAGCACCCTGCTGTAACCGACCAGCAGATACGGAGTGTTGTTACGCGTATAAATCTTCGTTCGCATGATCGTGCCCCAACGATAGATCAAATATCACTGACCTGTCTGTTTGCCACGCAGGTAAAGGCCTATGAGAGACGATTTATTGGAATCATTGTTTAGCGACACGATCAGATGATAGACTAATGAAGTTTGAGCGCGAAAAGACCTCGCTAGCTCGCAAGTCAAATCAACTGTCTTGAGGAGAGCGCATGCTTAGTTCCTGGTCTTCCAAAGCGTAGTGGGCCCGGGTCACCTGCAGTGAAGCCACAAACCGGATTCTGAATCGCTGAACATAATGTATCGAGTTTATGAGCGGGCTCGCGAGCATGCTCGACTGGTTGGTCGGAGATAACCAATTTCTTGAGTATTGGCCATATTATGACTGGCTTTGTCCTTTCAGCAAATGAAAATACCGCACTGTTCTTGTCTAACCGATTTGAAATCTCAAGTTTCGGCATTCTTGTCTCTCGTACTGAAATTCATTCCCTCGGCCGTAGCGCCGTAATGGCCATTTCCTTGTCTAGGTTCGTCCTGGTCAATATGGTATACCTCAGAGTAATCAGATTTCCGACCGCCTCCGATTCACCCCTCCTCTCGCGGCAATCCCAACAACCACGGCACCTAGTGTTGTAGCTTTGAAGATTGTCTCACCTTGCTCCCACTTTCTTGCAGTTGAGATTGGTGCACGCCACAAGCGGAAGAAGAGAGCTGAGGTAAGAAGGGTATACACGGTCAGAACGAGAGACATTGAGTGCTGACGGTACCATGCTTGGGCATCTGGAGGCATCCGCTGCCTTGAGGACATGGTCGGGATGGCTAAGTGCCGACCCTTTGAGCAGTCAATAGTCGGCGGCGATGCAGCAGATGCAGTACGCAGAGCTTATGCCCGTATTTGATGAGAGAAGCCTTCCGCATGCAAAGCTCCGTCTTTGGAGGCATCGAGCTCAAACCTGCCAAGAAATCTGCGAAATCAAATACGTACTCTTCATTTGCCTGCCTTTCGCCTCTGACGTGTAGATGCTACGTACAAGGTACAGTCGCGAGACCGTAATGCTTAGGAATACGCCAAGCCAAACCTGAACTACGAAAGGCCTTCTCTTTACCTCTCTTCCCTTTCCCCTCGGTCACTTAGCTTTTGGATCGCGATAGTGACAGAGGAAGTCTAATCTGCGCTACTGCTCTCATCATGACCTTCTGGAAGTGATACTTCGTCATTCTGATGTGCCCCAATGAAGATGCTGTTGCTTGCAAGCGATGTGACCTCCAGAACAAAGCCCAACCTGCCCCCTTTCACGCTTATAACAGACCATTGACTCGGTACGTGTGTCACAAGATCAGCAGCGGAACATATGGGCGTTGAACTTTCACAGAGGTAACATAAGGTATGCACTAACCAGACATAGCCAAAACAATGCGCATTGCGAGATATGGATTAGGGATGTCAACATTCTGACTCGTCACCGCCGAAAACTTCTAGTCTCTTCTAGCATAATGATGTTCGTGACTCGATCAGTGGTCTGTAGAGTCTTCAGGCCCGCAAACTGTGAGTTTTTCCCACTTCTGATGGCTACCTATGTAGTCAAAGCACGCAAGTTCAGCCTGCGCCACGATATGAGTTGAGGTAGCTAGACCTGGACAACAGCCATGCACAATCGAGACCTGAGGCGGCGCAAACAGCTATCTTTGATGGACCATACCTTATCGTCTTTACTGACACTCGCAATCTCTTAAGTCTGGGCGACCTCCTAGAAGACACAATCCGCCAGTAAAACGTCAATGCACCATCGGACAGCGGCCACGCTGCATGAACTTAAGTGCTGGCATCATTTCTCGTCAGTATGAGTGTCTAAGACCTGGGAATACCTTCGGCGGCCTACACTACTTCTACGAGACTGAATACTTGACCGATAATTCCTAGGATGCGTTATACATATCACTCTTTCAGACTACTAAAGTGGTGCAAACATACTCCTCATCTCGCAAGTCCTGATTGGCATCCCCAGCTTGCACCGGATCACGATTTGATCACTTGGCTGTTTCGTCGAATTCATCGTCGTGATCAGCTTCATCAGCGGGACAGTCGCGACGCTAGCTTTGTTCTCATTCCCTATCTGAATCTCGACAAGCCTGAAACGCTGGGCATACGGGTTGGAATGATATGTGCAGTAGCAGGGCTGAGTGATTTGGGTGCGAGTCCGATTGCGTTAGCGACTGAGCACGAGAAACGCGTCGAACGTTGAGCCAGCTGGTTTTTGGGGGTGCGCAGTTGTTTATTGGGCTGAGTACATTAGTTGGAGCAAGACTTTATCACCTGCCGGGACGGGTGCCGGCAAAGAATTGCGAGAGGCTTGTTGGCAGACGAGACCGGTCGCCGTGGAGAGAAATGATGCGAGTGTTTTATAGACAAATTTCATGATCGTCAGACTGCGCTGTGGTCGAAGATTGCATGAGAAAGGGTGCTGTACAGCAATGCACCTTCGCCAGTTCGCATTAGCACGTTTCGGTCGAGGTCAGTCTCGCAAGATAGTCCATCAGCCACAGGTGGTTATGCTGAAGGACGGTGGTATAGTCCCAAATATCCTCTGGCATCAATGCACTCTCGGACGTGCCTGACCGAATCCGACGAAAATACCGAATAGTGAGAGAGCACGTCTGAATACGGACAACAACGGCTGGGATACTTGCCTGCCTTGTACTGGACGAACTACCAGCTCTCAATTTCTAGCAGAACGAAGGGCGTGAAGTCGAGTCGAGCGAGGAGCCGGACGCGGTCAGACGCCAAAAGCGCTGAATTGATCAGTCTCCCACTCAGCACACTGCAGCGGCATGATTCGGCGTTGGAATCCAATCTCGCTTTGTTGCTCAGTTGAAACGTGGTGTACGCATTTAACTGCCACAGAACTTGCTGGTTGGCCTCTGCGCAGGTGTGCGTAGACTTTGCATAGTCTGGATCGTGAACTCTGTCCCTGCAAGTACGTAAGCCTATTACGCAGTGCATTCGCGTCATATCTTGGAAAGACGAATCCACGCTGGGAGAGCAAAGCGTTGATTTGTTTACAATACTTTGTCGACGTCGGCTTGAGCTCTTAGAACTATCGAGTAAACTGGTATGGAAATCATCGCGTGCTGCGCATCTAATTGACTAATGATACTTTGTACAGTGCTGTGTATACCTGACCCCGTGCAATGCAATGCTCAATGCTCTAATGTTCAAACAGCGATCTATGTCCGTGCCTCGTCAATCATAAAATGGGCTTCGTCTTTTTTATAACAGAGCTGCCAACCCAGCAACCCCAGCAACCACACCACTCAGTACGCCCGCGGCCTTCTTCGATGACGCTGCGCCTGTAGGCAGACTGCCGAAACTGCCAGTAGCAGATGCACCACCCAGCCTTCCGCCCTCGGTAGGAGCGACAACGTTCGTGATGGTGGTAGAAGCAGCAACAGCCCCGGGCACAGGTGTCGTGCCCTCGACAATCTCTTGAATGTTGTCCTCTGTACTATTGAACCTTGTCTGCGCCAGGCTGATCTCGTTGTTCTGCAAATCGTATACGACGTACGCGGACCGTAGGAATGTATCGCCAAGCAATGATGTACTACCCCCGCTGGGTGCAATACCGAAGATGCATGCTTCCTTACCGTTCTCGAATGTAACTGGTCGGCCAAGTGAGTCTGTGCCGACGGAGATGTACAGCTCGTTCATGGGCACTTCAATCGTCTGGCCCGAGAACGTGAAGGCGAGTGTTTGGTCAGAGCTGGCGTCTTCGCAATAAGCGTAGGCTGTGCCTTCGTTAAGGACGACATTGACTTCGTTATAGATATTTGTGACGATATCATCGGGTAAATAGGTGAGCGAAGTGCCTGAATCCAGAACGACTGAAATGGGCAGGTTACTGCTGTCGCCCATGTCTTTTCCACCAAACTGTAGACCGGAAAGGGCAACAGCGAGCTCGTAGTATATGCCCTCATACCCAAGTACGGGCACTGTGACGAGGTCGCCTTCGTATTTCTCGGTGTTGACGCCGCCGAAGAGGATGGAGCCTTGAGAGGCATCTAGATCGTTGAGCCAAAGGGAGTAAGCGGCAGTGTTGATGTGACCACCATTCACAAGGGCTAGGGGAAGGTTTGGATAGGGTTCGCCGCCTGCACGGTTGACTTGGACTTCCAGTATGCTATAGCCAATTCCGAGCACACCCATGGTAGAAGAAGACTCCTCGCCAACGCCGAACTGGAAGTCGTCGATGGTGACGCCTGCGAATTGCAAGGTGTCGCCGACGTAGTCGCCCTGTGCACCCGAGCCATCGACGTATGATATGTTGAATTCGTTGTTTACCACTCTTGCTGAGGACGAGTCGTCCTGGTTGTATGTGCCACCTTCACAATAGTTCTGAGCAGCGCTGCATATTTGCGAGTTTGGAGAGTTCACCCAGAGATCTGAGCTTCCTGTGTCGACTGAGACTTTCAACTGTTGTGCTGGTGTGCCGAGGGAAACATCAGCGTAGTAAAGAGTCAACTCGTTGTCGAGCGTTTCTTGTACAGTGTTTTGTCGCTTTCGTAACCTTGCGCGGTCGTGAGCTATCGGGTCTTTGACGGTTCGTCTGCTGATATCGAGGCCGACAACCTTGGGACTTGTAGATCGAGGCGCTAGGTTAAGGGCGGCGGTGAGAGTTGCTGCGCTGACGGCGAGTGCTATTGATGACAACCTCATATTGGCAATTGACTCTAGGTAGAAAGACAAGTTCAAGATCCCGGTCCTAGGGCTGCAACCCGCTGGAATGCCTCGGAAATCACAAATGAGAGACAGAAGCTGGGAGTCGGTGAACAGACGATGTCAAGAAGCATCAAACGCGCAAGACAGAACAGCAACGGAGAAGGATATAACTAGATAGTCATCGTGAGGGAGGCGGTTGAGGCGCAATCGCCGCCAAAAAGTCTGCCACTCAGCTGTGGTTGACGTTGTCATCCGTCATTTGGAAGGTGGCTGCGTCATCCCGGCAGGCGAGATCGTATAAACGTGGACCACCGGCACGCGTAAGCTTCAATCAAATCTTTTCTTAGCTTAGCTTGGCCGATCGTGCCGAACAAGATGTTGTCGTTAACAAAGGCCTAGGGACTTACAGTTGAGAACATTTGTGTGCCCAATGTGTTTCGAAACACTCTCATATACTTCGTGCAAGTGCATTGGGCGAATAAAGATCATGCTGAAACTCATGAGGCTGGTGAAGGCCGGTGCGAAAGGAAGGAGGATCGAGGCGCAAGGTTTCTGTAATTAGATGCAGACCACCAAGCCGCCACAGCAGCTGAATCTTGACGACCTGACAGCCTTGAAGCCTTAAAGCCCGACATGCTGGTGGGGTCGCCCCAAAAGATGCGGGAGCGCCCGGACCGTGTCACCCGTCTCCAGATGAAATTCAAACCCAAGAGCTGGATATGTAACGAGGATGTGGAAACTATATAGGGTTGTCTCAGCAGAAGGCTGAAACGTCCTCGGTGCGTAGTTAGATAAGGAGCATCAAGTCACGTCTGCAAGCTGGTTTGCTCGTGCCGTTTAATTGGTTATCCAAGGATTACGGAGTACCTGAATCTGGCATACAAAGGACGTATTGGGAAAGAATTCATGTGGTCTTCCCACTGACCCAAGCCTGTCGATCACTTTCCGAGGAAATTTGATTCCCGCAATAGCAGAGGCCTTTTGCATCATTCGTCCTTAATTTCAATTAGCGGCCTTCTTTTCTCGTGCCCACTTTATGAGACTGGTGCCATTTCGCGGGTTGAAGTTCTCAGAAGAGTGGTGAAAACATTTAGAACGACTGCGTAGTGCGAGTTCCCGTACGCGCGTCTAGCTTCCTGGGCTGGATGCTCGTGCTCCTCAAACATTGGTTGCACATATCTGCTAGCGGTTGCAGTTCTCAGTTTCGGGGTTAGAATCTCCGCTACTGGGGCCAGAGTTTGGCTTGTGATCCGCTGCAACTTACTAGTAGGTACTAACCTCATGGCGCGTTGGAAGCATTCCATTGGACCAATGCTTAGACCCAGGCTGCAATGTCGTGGGAAGCTGCCGTTGGCTGTGCAGGTTCACCGAGCCATATTCGGCTCCGTTCCAAATCGTTCTTGATGCTCTTGCTACTTGTGCTCGCTTTCGACATCGCTGAGACCTACTAAGGCGAAGACAAGTCTGAATTTCCTTCGATGAGAGCATGAGCGAAAAGATCCTGACCAGGCGATACGTCGTCTGCGTCGATGGCGTTACAGGTACCTCATCTGGAGCATCCGGGAACGCAAGGCTCAAGAACGCCAGCAACATTTTGAGACTCAAGTCAATCATCCAGGACGGCCTCACACAGGACGACAAAGGCGGACTGATTAAACAAACGGTCAAGTATCACCAAGCAGTTGTGCCTGGATCCGTTCTCGTGGGCAAACTCAGCAAAGCCGTATCGCCAAGCGAACAGCAAACACAGGACATCATCTTCGATATCTTTCAACACCTAGAAGACCCATCAGACGAGATATGGCTTTTTGGCTCAGGTCTCGGCGCATCCACAATTCGTGCTGTGGCTAGTGTGATGCATCACATGGGTATTCCGCAGCCCGGCCGTCTAGCAGAGTTCTCAGAATTGTACAAGAACACGCTCGAGCTCATCAAGGCACGCGATCAGGATGATGGTCAGAAGGGAGGCAAAGCTCTCACGTTTCTCCGAGCTCGAACTCAAGGCAGTCCGAATATATACTTTGTGGGTCTCTTTGATGCTATCAGATCGTGGGCAGACAGTGGGTCCATCGACGCATCGATCGTGCAATCAATCCGCCATTTCAGGCATGCTATGGCACTCAACGAGAACAGAAGCGCAAACATAGTCAACATACCCGAAAATCCTGCACCGAAAGACATGGTTGGAAGGTCACTCACCCAAGCATGGTTCCTTGGCTACCATCCAGATCTCCTTGGTGGCACGCAACATGATGGCCTATCGCTATACCCATTACAGTGGATGGTGATCGACGCTATGCTGTGTGGCCTAGCAGTATCATTTGACGCTACTGGCAAAGACATCGCGTCCATCGACAATCCTTTGTCTTTGATCTTTCCACAATATGCTGGTGCAACGCCAGATCTGAGCGGGACCGAGAAAATTCAATGGCAGATACGCTACGTGAACAACACCGTTGTCAGCATGTTTGACATCGGCAGCCTGCACGTTGCCAAAGAGAATGCAGCCGATCCTTCCCACACCATTGACTTCGAGAACGTAAGTGCAGTCCATTACTCCAGGCGGAAAATCTTCAACAGGGAAGGGCTCATCGGGTTCAACAAAGAGCAAGATTTCGGCACCATCATACACCCTTCCGTCTTCTGCATCCTAGACCGCAACCAACGATTCCTCGAACAAAGTCGTTTCAAGCCCTACAAAGAGAATCTTGTAGACTTCGAGCTGAATTGTATGCGAGGAAATGCTGATGAGGTTCCACCGTGGCTGCAAGATTCCCAACTACTTGCGAGCGGTGTAAAGGCATTCCGTATACTCGTCTGCGGTAAGACAGGTGTGGGAAAGTCGACGTTAATCAACAAGGTCTTTGGCGTTGAGATGACTGAGGAGTCCAACACATACAAGCAGGGCAACCACGATATCAACACCGCCTTCGAATCGCCTAACCATCCCGGCTTGTTGATCCATGATTCCCGAGGATGGCAAGCCGGCAGTGACCACGAGCTTGAGCTCATTGCCCAATTTCTGAGGCATCGCGCCTTCCAGAAAGACCCTGCAGAAGCATTGCACGTCATTTGGTATGGCCAGGCAAAACAGTGCGATTTCAAGCTAACGCGACATCCAGGTTCTGTGTCGACTCCGACGTCAGCCGAATAGAAGAGGCCGACAAGCGAACATTCGAGACGATAGCCCAATATTCCAACAATGTCCCTGTCTTTGTGATCGGCACCAAGAAGGATAAGGTCATCGCCTTCCGTAAAATGCAGCTTCTAGAAGAATACGTGGAAAAGACAAACGATTACCAAGAATCATACCGCCTCGCCAATCTCGAAGCCGAAAAATTAGCCCAAGACCAATTTGATGCCCTCAGAGACCAACTCAGCCAAATCAAGAACTACAAAGCAGACGGCTACATCTGTCTCTCCAAAAGCAAGTGTCCCTACCACCCGTCAAGTGACCATAGAACCTCTAGATACTAATTCCGGCCCCAGATGACGAGATTAGCATCCGCCGCTTGTTGACTCAAACCCTTGACCTTATAGTCGACGAGCGTGTGCGCCTCTTCTGCGTCGCCGCCCAAGTCGTCGACGTCGATCAAAAGATCAACAGCGCAATTAGCGAGGTCATGCGTCTAGGCACCCACGCCATCCGCACCGCAATGGTACCTCTCCCATTCTCCGGCACGATCGCAACGCCAACAGTATCTAGACTCATATGCGAGCACGTTCTCCAGTGCTTTGGCTTCCTAAAAGCAATGCCGGAAGAGGTTGAGAGCATCATGACGCAAATCGTCATGGGAGAGTTGCGGCGGTACATGACGGTGAGCTTGACGCAGTTCGTGGTGATTAGCGCGGCAGCGACCGGGGTGGCGATTGGGACAGTCGGTGTTGGGGCATTGGTGGGACTTTCTGCTTGTATAGTTGCGACGCCGCCGACGGCGAGGATGTTGCTGAAATGTGCCGCGGATATGATTTTAATTTTGGAGAGGAGTTTTAGGTATGGCGGGAAGTATGTGAGTATAAAGCAGATTGAGGACGCGGCGAAGCAGTATGTTAGGATTAATACAACGACGTTCAGTGGGAAGGAGAAGAGGTTGCAGGATCATATTCGGGAGGAGATTGACAGGTTGGTGCCGCTGTCGAAAGTCTCGATTGGTTGGAAATTCAAGAAGCTGCGGATAGGATTTGAGGAAATTGTGTATAGGAACAGATACGATCGGCCGCCAGAGTATGAAGAGGAGGATCCGTCTGCCGAAAAACCCACAGCGCTTGATGGAGGTGAAATCACGGCGGTGTCTGAGTTGCCGACTCGAGGCTCGAAGCGTGTAGAATTGCCGGGAACTTCGTACGTTGCCGAGCTGGAGGATACTGGACCTGGTTCTATCCCAAATGTTCCAGAGCTGCCCGGCTCGAGCGCAGCGAATGGAAGTCTGCTGCCAGTACGATCGGCCCCTCAGTCTACGTCGCAGCCTTTAGAGCTGAGTCCAGTGACGTCTCCGACATCAACGTCAAGGACTTCAGACACACCGCCTACTGAGCTCAGTTCGTCCCCAACCATCAAGGAAAGCGAGCTCAAACGGGGTCAAAGCGAGGGCAGTATCTGGTCGCGAGGGTGGAAGTCGATGAAGGTCAAGAAGTCGAAGACCACGTCATGAGGTGCTCAAGACAAGTCTGGACCACTGCTCCCACAGTCAGGCCTGACACCTGTGACAGAATCTTGAAGCATATAACCAAATTCTTTTGTGAACACTCAGTAATGACGGCACATTCACTTCCATCCCGGGGACGGTGGTTACGAACATGGTGGCAAGACGGGAAATGACGAGCACATACGCCTTGGCGGGAGTGCTGCGGGCTAGCACTGGGATCCTGCTTCCTTTCACCTCTCTCCACTAGCTTCCCAAGACCCAGCACACGGATATGAATTTCAAGTACAAATTCCCCACCATCAATCGTCTGATTGGTCGCGGCGAGATGGCCGAGATGGTTGTACGGGTCACATCAGCCTTTCAATCATGCACAAAGCACTAACGACGTTCCAGATGGCGTGAGGTTAAGGCCTACCTTGACATGAACTGACTTCAAGTTCCTCATGGGAGTTTCCCGCCTGGGTTCGAGTCCCAGTCTCGTCAAATTTGCAATTTTTTGCTTCACGTGGATACAGCACTGCGGATTTCGGGTCCTGTGCGAAGATTTGCGAGACTTTTTCAAATTTGAGTCAACAGGGGGGTTGTGGAGGCGTGCGGGAAACTTTTGACCCATTGCGAGATATCGTTCGATTTTGTCAATAGCCGGTCTAGTCTAGTCTAGTCTAGTTGTCCCCAAGCCATACAAAGGCATCTTTTAGACGTGATAGTACTGGTGCGTGCGCGTTGCTACGATCTTCGTTCTCCCTCAGTACACACATTTCCTCTTTCCATACCAACCTTCCCATGTCAGCACGAGCACCACTGAAGCAGCGGTCCTTGCAGTAACTGACGAAAGTACTGTTGTCGAGGCAACTTGTCCCAGAGGCAGAGCAGAGCGCCGGTGGATCTATGCGAGGGCTTAGGAACTCGACCTGGCACGGCTCCACGCTCCTTACCCGCCTGTCTTGGCTCTGGAGGTTCAACCAGGGACACGAGCACCACAGCACATCGCCAGAGCAACGCGTTTATATCCATGGCCACGCTCTCTCAGAGTGCTCGAGGCTATTCCTTTGCCTTTACAGTTGTGCCCGCGAGGACACTGTTTCTGAGTCATTATGCTGCTCTGCTGAGACACCATGATGTATTTGCCGGCCTCAACTACAGGTGCTTGGACCGCTGACGCTTCCCTCCGTTGTTGACATGGGAATTAGAGGCGCTGCTTGCTGAGAGTCCGTTCCCAATCGACATTGGCCCATGAGTTTGAGCGCAGGCCTCGACATAGACCTTGTCGTATGGGCATCAGCGACTGAGCTTCGAGATACCTGGCGGAGTGAAATTATTTCGTCCCTAGATACCGCTTTCAAATTTCATTTTAGAGATTGACCTCACCTCGCAATCTCTTTTTGCACCCACTTCTCTAGCCCACCCTTCGCGATGATCTCCTGCACGTTCGGCGGCAGCTCACCGACCTTTTCCGTCCACGTCTTCCCAGCCTCGCCTTCCGTAACCTGAATCTGACTCTTCTTGACATCCCACACTAGCTTCCAGCCCGTCCTCCTTGTCAACTGCTTCTCTGCGGGCGCGACAGGTCCAGGCGTGGTAGAGTCTAGACTTTGCTGATTCTCCTTGTTGCCGTAAGGTTCCTTCACCTCGGATGTTGGCTCCTTTGGAACAGCCTCGAATGTTTCCCGTAGCCTTTTAATGAGCTTCGGGACCTCCAGACCCATGAGTGCATTGTTGATGCTGTTCCTTGAGAAAATATTGCCGAAGCTCCCAGCCACCACAAGCGGGATCTGCTTGGCGAGGATAGCTGTTGCTGCTTGCTCTCGTGAGCTGCCACAACCAAAATTAAAGCCCGAAACGAGTATATCGCCTGGCTTCGCTAGTTGCGCGAATTTGGTGTCATAATTCTCCATGCATACCTCGGCCATTTTCTCTACGGATACATTGTCTTGGTAAGTGTACTTGCCAGGGTAGATGCCATCAGTGTTGATGTTGTCGGCATCGCAAAAGACGATCTCTCCTTCGACTCTCTCAGGAAAACCGGGATAGACCTCTGTCGCCGCTGCAGAGGCCGGTTCTTCTGCCTCTGACTGCCCGAAATCCTTCTCTGCGGTCTCAATCATGCTGTCGAGCTGGCCGATAATCTTGTCAAGAGCTTCATCAGCTGTGATCATGCGATCTTCCTCTGCAATACCATCGCCTTCACCTCGTGACACGCCCGTCCAGCCGTCGGGCTTCTCATACCAGCCAGGACCGCTAAGTTTACCGCTTAGAGCACTTGCTGCGACGACTTCGGGACTTGCAAGGTATGCTTTCGCGTCAGTGCTACCCATTCGACCCTTGAAATTTCGATTTGTGGCGCTAATGCCAACCTCGCCCGGCTCCAGGAGACCGGTGCCAAGACCGATGCATGGGCCGCAGCCGGCTGGTAGTGGCTGAGCCCCTGCTTCGAGCAGAGCTTGCCAGTCGCCACCATCCTCGGCGATTTGTTGTTCAGGTAGCGAGGCAGCTGCAATATAGAACTTGACGCCATCAGCAATTTTTGGGACCTTGCCGCCGTTCTTTTCAGCTGCGTCTTTGAAAACTTTCGCGGCTGCGGCCAGATCTGAAGCTCTTGAGTTTGTACAAGACACGAGGTATGCCTTGTCCACCTTGATGTTTTGAGCTTCGAGATCAACCAAAGGAGTCGCGACTTTGACTGAGTTCGGCCCAGACACGTATGGTGACAGCGTATTCAGGTCAAGATAGAGCTGCTTCGCGTATTTGGCGCCTTTGTCAGCGACAAGATTGTCCTCGAACAGCTTGTCAATTCGAGCATGGGTGAACCGAGAGTTTGCTGCTCGACCCTCCGAGCTGTCGATTGCCGCCATGGTAGCCTTCGACCTCAACCATCCTTCGAGCAGCCCATCCCTCGGAAAGAGACCGCTGAGAGCACCCCATTCTGTAGTCATGTTTGCAATGGTGAGTCTTGCATCAATGGGCAGGCTGCGCATCGTCTCCTCAGATCCAGTGAATTCGATGGCATGGTTCAGCACGTCGTCCTTGTCAAACAAGCCACAAAGTGCCACGATGACGTCCTTTCCAGTCACGCCTTTTGGGAGTGTCCCCTTGAGGATGACATTTGCGACAGGTGGAATCTGCCACCAGGTCCGACCAGTAGCCCAAATGCTAGCGGCATCTGTTCTCACGACTGGAGTACCCAAGCAGCCAATACCACCGTACATATTCGTATGCGAGTCACTGGCAACTACCAGAGTCCCTGGCCAGGCGTAGCCCTCTTCAACCATTATCTGATGACCGATCCCTCTTCCTGCTGGATAGAAATCCACACCTTGCTTCCGCGCAAACTCTTCTATCTGCCTGTATTTAGTGAGGTTCTTCTCTGACTTGTTTTGTACGTCGTGATCCAAGGTCATGACAACCTGATTCGGGTCGTTGATCTTGCTCGCCCCTATCGACATGAACTTGAGCGCAACCGGCCATGAGTTGTCGTGGGTCATGCAGTGATGCGGCGCAATTGTCACATAGTCGCCGGACTTGACAGATTTTCCTTCCGCCAGGCCAACAGCATACTTTTGCACAATCTTCTCGGTCAGTGTCTGAGGCACAGGAGGAGAGGTTTTCAGGGAGTTGAGGATGGCTGCAGAAGATGGATCCTCAAGTTGTGAATGGAATGCATTTTGTACAGCGCGAGATGGCGAGGTGGTGGTGAGGGTTCTTCTGGGAGATGGTTTGTTCGTGATGCATGGGAAGAACAAAGCAGAGCGAAGACTCGAGGCCCTCCTCGTTGACAATAATGACCCCCTGCGCAGGGCAAGGTGAGCAGCGCGACACGAAGCCATGATTACCACAAGACCACTGCTACCTCAGCTAACCATATTGCGCTTCTCCGGCTTTCCTGTCGGACTCCAGAGAACACGGAGAAACAATAAGCAGGATGCTCAGGGTAAGAGCGGCGCTGGCAAAATGATTTCGAAGAGAACAAGCACACGTTAGAAATCCTTAACGAATCAGACGCATCACATTTTTTTCTGGTCGGTATTTATTTTCCCGCTCCGACCTCGGTTTCATCGTAATGCCTAGCTTCAATGAGGCATCAAACTTTGTGCGCCGAAGGGCTGTGGCGGCGCTGCCTCGAACATCCTTTAACCCTACAGGCTCCTTACACAAAGCTTGCCACACCAGTGGCAACTACAGACTTCCTCGCATTTATTGAGGATCCAGAAAATGCAGCGATTCCCGCATCGTAGACCAATCGGCAATGTGCTGATGTTGGAAGCCTACTAGGGTCCTCATCATGCAGGAATCAGGCTTAAGGCGTTTCTGGGCCACCAAACGCCCCAACCTCGTGCCAGCAAAGTTTCACGGCCTTGACCTTGTTCATTGAGGATGGACGAATCTAATTCGAAGAAACTCAAGCGCGTTCGCGAAGCTTGCGAGCCATGTAGACGCAAGAAGGGTCGCTGTTCTGGTGAGAAGCCGGTGTGCTCGCTCTGCGCAAGGCTCGGTCAAACTTGTACATATGCGGGTGACACTCGAGCATCAGCCATGTCTGATGACATGCAGACTGCTGTCGATACGTCATATCAACTTGTGCCGCAGGCTGAAATGTCTGCTGACAACCCTTCGATGTTGCAGGATCGCTTCCAGAGTCTCGACGAGAAAGTCACTGAAGTGTTGGATCAGGTGCGCTGGCTAGCATCGGCGAACCCACGAGCTCAGTCAACCAGTCACCGAGCTTCTTACGTGCCTTCTGCCGCTGCAGAGGTTACCACCACCCTCAGTTTCAATACCACGCGGAGAACGGCAGAGCTCTACCTACAATTCTGCCATTGTCAGCCGCTACCTCTCTTCTCGCCCAAGAGCTTTGTGTCCTCTATTGCTACCAGGGACTCAGAAGTCCGCCTTTGCGTGGCCGGCTTGTCGCTTCGCTTCGACCCGGAGCAGAGGCCGCAGTTTGGTCAGCAAGCAGAGTATCGGAAGTACTTGCAGTCCGCCAGAACACTCATAATGAATAGAGTCGGTGACGGCAAGATTGAGTTGTCCACTTTGCAGTGCCTGTGCATGTTGGCTCTAGCAGACTTCAATGATGGCAGACCACAACAGGCCGGAGTCTTTCTGTCTCTTGCAAGCGAACTTTCGCGCAGTGCTAGACTTGACGTCTATGCTCGTCAAACCATAATTGACGCGAAGGTCGAGGAGCATGTTCGGACCCTCTGGAGTATAATTCTTCTTCAATACCTTTCGGGAAACATTGGTGTCATGACCTTGTCGATTGACGCATCGAGCCTCCGTAATCCACCAAGCGACGGTGTCAATGAATTGGCTTCCATCAACAAGCAGAACGGTAGCTATTCGCAAGAAGGAGATCATGACCTTGGCATTGTCATGTATGCTATCCACATGACGGAAGTTTGGTACCGCGTGCGACGATATGTCTTCCATCGCGGCAAGCTGGACAAGCATCCTCCATGGTCTGGCCGGTCAGAATACTCAAACATTATGTTCCGGCAAATGGAGCTTGAATCGCAAATGCCGCATAAGCATCGTTACAAACCATCTGGGTTTGCCGACCATCACATATCTGTGCTCTCTGCGAACCGGCATTACTGGGCTCCATGGTTGTTTCTGCAGGTCATTTATCACTCAATCGTGTGCACTCTCAACCACCCAATTCTACTCAGCATCCACTTACGGCGCTTTCGCGTCAATCAGGTTCCGGAATTGTTTCTTCAGCACACCGCTGACTTGATCACCTCTCATACGGATTGGATCATTCACCTGCTGGAGATTGCGCGAGAAAAACAATTCCAATTTAGCGACCCGTTTCTTGGACAATGTATCGCGATAGTCGCAACAATATTCTTGCAACAAAGTTATACCGAGGACCAAGGCACTCGTCTAGAGAAGCAAGCCAAATTTTCAATCTGTCTTCGGTTCGTCCAAGACATAGGAAGATACTGGTCCCATGTAGACCAAATGGTACGCCTGCTAAAATTAACACTTGAGCACGCTGACCATTGTAGGCAACCGATCTTCAGACCTTTGAAAGCGCCGTCTCTAGAGCATATCAATCCTCCTCATATCAACATGCTCCAAATCTTTCTCAGCACGTTGACCTGACCACATTCTGGAAAATTCTTGACAATACGCTCACTTCTGCCCCGTTCAGTGGTGCAAAGTCGGTCTTCGGGCCCTCCTTGACCATGCGAACAACGTCGAGGAATGAAAGCGATATGCTGAGCACACGACTGTTGCCAGAGCCGACACGTGTCAACTCTTTGCCACACGCTTCGGCCTCAACGGCAGCAACACCTGCTGCACCAAATGGACTTGCTGCAATAGGACCACAAGCGAACACTCAGACGGATCCGATGAGCCTCGGCGTCTTGCCGGATGGCTACTCAGATTCACCTTTTCTGGCACAAAACTTCTTCGCTTTAGGTCAAGACTTTGTCGGAAACGCAGATGACTGGTTCAACTGGACCGATCCTTAATGCATGCTGATGAGAGAAAAATATTCGACCTTGCATCATGCCATTATTCTATGGATGCATTTCTATCTATTCAATGCTTCGCTAAAGATCTGCACAAATCGACAAACCTCCTCGTATGTGTTATACATTGGCACTGGAGCCACTCTAATTACGCCTGGTTCGCGCTTATCGCATATCACACCATTCTCCTCCAGCGCCGCTGCTATCGGCTGCAGTTTTCCCTCTTTCAAGAGGATGCACAATTGTGTGCCCCTTTGTTTGGTGTCTCTCGGAGTGATTACCCTGAAAGGAGCCTCTTCGCTAGATTCTGCAAGCACTCGATCGAGTAGGTGTTCCAGATAGCAAGTCAAGCGCAAGGATTTACGCCGCAAATCTTCAATAGAAGTCTTGTCGAAGACAGACATCGAAGCATTCAGTGCCGCCAGATCGATCGCTGAAGGGTTAGAGCACTGGAAGCCGCCAGCTCCAGGAATTGGTCTGAACTTGTTGTCCATCTTGAATCTGCTTTGCTGGTCTCCGCCATACCAGCCGCTCAGTCTCGGCGTGAACGCAGGCTGCTCGTCTTCGTCGTATTCGACTTTTCCGTGTCGTTCATGAACAAAAGCGCCACCAATTGCCCCCGGACCAGCGTTCATGTACTTATATGTGCACCACACAGCAAAGTCGGCATTTGAGTCATGGAGGTTTAGCGGCACGTTCCCGGCTGCATGTGCGCAATCCCAACCCACAATTAGGCCTTTTGACTGTGCGTAGGCGGTGATCTTGGGAATGTCAAAAAGCTGGCCAGTGTAGTATTGAATGCCTGGAAGCATTACCAACGCAATCTCATCGACATTGTCGTCGATCGCTTTCAAGACCTTCTCCGTGGTAATCGTGTGGTCATCATCGGGCTCCAGAAGAATCATGTTTTCCTTAGGATCGTACCCATGCCACCTAATCTGAGACTCAATGGCATAATGATCGCTCGGAAACGCCTTCCACTCCAGCAAAATCTTGCTCTTCTTGCCGGTCGGTCTATAAAAGCTGGCCATCAGAAGGTGCAAGTTGACGGTCAGCGTGTTCATAGCGATGACCTCATCGGGCAGAGCTCCGACTATTCGCGCCATCGACTCAGCTGCCTGCTTTGCCAAATCTTGCCAAGTCCTCAGAGGCGAGCCCTCAATATTTGTGAAGTGACCCTGAACACCTATGGAGGACCACGTGTCGAGTTGTGCTTGAATGTAGGTCTGCATGGCCTTCGGTTGAAGTCCTAAGGAATTGCCACAGAAATAGATGCCTTCATCTTCCGACAGTCCCGGCTTCAACTTTTCTAGCTTTCTCGCCTTCAAGTTGGCTTTTGATGGAATGATGTACTCCGATCTTAGAGGTCGAAGTGGGTCTTTGGCGTCTTGCGATCGAGCATATTCGAGAGTGTCAGCTTCAGCGGGAAATTCAAAGTCCTGCTTAGGAGTTACGACTTCTACTCTGGATGGCGACATCCCTCGGTGCTTTTTTGGTCTTTTGCGTTCGAGGCTAGAAATTTGGGTCTTGGTAGCTTTCTCGGATGGCGATGAAAGTTGAGTAGGTTGGGGCTGATTTCATTACTTTGCCGGCTGCTTTTCCACTTTATGCGAGTCAGGCAGGTGGCAGAAATCAAAATGACGGTAGCCGAGCCCTACGGCGGAGCCCTGCAGAATCTTTCCCGCTTCCGTTTCCACATCCGGACCGTACCCGCCGGATAGCACCGAATGCCACGACCGCCGAGATAGAAGGAGCAGCTGACCCCGTCATCATGGCGAAGGGGGTTTAGGAAATGTCTCAAATTGACATCGTCAGTGTCAGCTTCTTCGGGGTACGAATCGATCCACTCGTTTCTACGAATAAATTCACTTCAACATGTCTTTCTTTCCCCTGAAACAAGTCGCTGGCAGCCAAAGCTATATACGCAAGGAGAACCATGCTAGACACTATCCATAACATACTCGAACGTTTCGACATTTCCCACTATGGCTTTCTACCGCTCGAGGAACCGCTTTCGCGTTTAGCAGATCCATACTATGCGCCTTGGGAGAGCATTATCACAAAGCTGCCGGATCTCATTCAATCAAGTTCATTCTATGAACTTATAGAAAAGCTCCCGACTCTTAGCACATCACGACTTCGGACAGTAGCCGAATGGCGGAGAGCTTATGTCATTCTTACTTTCTTCACCCATGCACACATATGGACAGGAAAGATACCGAACGAGGTACGTTTCGCAACCGACTGCCTCAGTTGCATGACTGACGGATGTGTAGGTCCTACCGCCAAACATTGCATTACCTTTACTTGAAGTCTCCGAATACCTTGGACTGCCGCCCACTGCCACGTACCCTGCACTAAACTTATGGAACTGCGGCCTCATTGCAGATGGTGCAGACATTACAAACCCCGAGAATGTGGTTATGCGACACACATTCACTGGTACGACCGATGAAGCATGGTTTTATGCCGTCTCTGTGTCGGTCGAGGCCAAGGGTGTCAGAGCAATTCAGCTCATGCTGCAGTGTGTCAACGCGATCAACGAGAACGACGATGATGTCGTCCTTCAATGTTTGAATGCATTTACCCAGGTCATTCGCGAGCTTGGTGTGATTCTGCAGCGTATGCATGAGCGCTGTGAACCGTCGGTTTTCTACCATCGCATCCGACCTTTCCTGGCGGGTAGTCGGGGTATGGAGAAAGCAGGTTTGCCCCGTGGCATCTTCTATGATGAGGGTGATGGCAAAGGCTCATGGAGACAATATAGTGGAGGCAGCAATGCACAAAGCACACTGATCCAATTTCTTGACATATCTTTGGGTGTCAAACACCAAGCCACGGGTGAGAATCCAAGGTGTGATACAGGAAAGAGGCAGACATACCTCGATGAGATGCGGAAGTACATGCCTAGATCGCACCGCGATTTCCTCGAGCATTTCAGCACCATATCGAATGTGCAAGGCTATGTGAAGTCTGACGGTGCATCACCAGCAATTGCCAAAGCCTTTGGTGAAGCAGTTGATGCTTTGACCGCGTTCCGTGACATTCATATCAAAATCGTCGCAAGATATATCATTGGGCCGTCTCGAGCAGCCCCCGTTGAACAGAACTCTGGTGCGAAGAACATCGCATCGGCATCATCCGACAGCTCAACTGATAGGAAGGAGCTAAAAGGTACAGGGGGTACCAATCTAATGATGTTTTTGAAGCAGACGAGAGATGAGACCAGAGCGGCGAAGGGTTGCGCTGCTACGTGCGCGTAGTATAGAGTTCGGGTAAAGAGTCTGCGCCTGTAATATTACTTATCTTCCAGATCCTTTGTGGCGCTTCGCCAATTGGACTGCAGGCATCTCGATTACTTAACAAAGGCTGCGAACAATGCTTGAGATGATGTGAATAATTTTCAAGTTAAGAGCTTATGCGATCTCATGCGAGTTATTAAGGTAAAAGAAGCATAGAACCTGGCTCACGTGTGATTTCAGCCTCGTCGGCCAACAAGGCGTGCTACGTATTGGGGTCAGCCAAAACCGGCGAACTTGGCACGTGACGCTCGTTCCCACCTTCTAAGGTGGGATTTACCAAGCCGTACATTTTCGTCGTTGCCATATCGTGCTCGCTCATGGATCATCTCCAGCATCACTCTTGAGGCATGCCTGGTTTCAAGACCATGACGTGGTTCCGCACCGCTGCAGACCACCTTTGACGTGCTGGACACTGCTCATCATCCTCAAGAGACTGCCAAAACCGGGAATGCTTACCCTCAAAGATCACGAAGTGACGAACAAAAGTCTGCCTAAGCGGCGTCTGCTGGATTTGCCAGATGAACTGCTTGACCATGTGATATCTATCCTCTACACTGACAACGGCAGGTTCAAGCGTGATCTGATACCATCTTCTCTTTCGTGTTCTCGATTGCGAGCAATCACTGCGCCGGTGCTCTTCGAGACGATACATGTCCGACTGACTCGACGATATGTGGACCGGCGCACGTTCAATATATTTTTAAACCTCGATCTTGCACCACACACATTCGCACGACATGTACGGCATATCAAGCAGAATGATAGCTTTTGCTTCCGCGAAAACGGATGTGAAGACCTTAGATTGTCCAACGACTTGGTCAAGCAGGTGATTCTACAAGGTTTGCGCTCAGTGATCAAGTTGAGGACGATCAGGTAAGTAAGGCAGCCTGTCCGTTTCCTTGTATCTCGCTTGTTGATATCCACATTAGTGTCGGCTGTCTCAATAGTCCGCTGCTAGAATTGGTGCCGAGTGTCTTCCCTGGTAAGGCATTTAATATCTATGTCGAAGCTTGCGCTTGCTCTCCGTGGACTCGGGGTGGGAGCACCCTTGTACACTCACTGTGTGATCGTGCCGCCGAACGGCATCAATTCGCTGTCTCCACGAATTCGGGTACAAGGCACTTTGCGTTGGATCCTTGGGAATCACAGCAGCCCTCGAGGACCTTCGCCCTTTGTTGGGATCGAGGAGCATCAGGACGTTCACCTGGTATACTCAACGCAGACCTTGCTCTGAGCCTCTTCGACTCACTGCAAGAGCTCCATGTCAAGAGCCCTAGCGGAGCAACTATCTCTCCTAATTTTGCTGACGTCCTTCTGTCCATGCATAGTCTACGCCGCCTCTACATCGTTGGTCCGGACCTCTGCTCTGCAGCGTTGAGCGTCATCAATCAAATGGTTGGACTTGAAAGCTTACGGCTAAACTCGGTCCTTGACAGGATTTTCCACACACATCTGCGTAACCACGATTATGAAGGCTTGCCGTACCTTCGCCTACCAAAGTTGAAAAGCCTAGAGATCCGGTATATCAGCCGGTATTTATCCATCGAACACGTCGTGCCCAAGTCAGTAAGGCATCTTCGTATTGAATACCACAACAGGAATGAACGGCTTTCACCATACGATCTACGCTGGATAGCACGAAACGCGCCAGATCTGGAGAGTCTCGAGATCAATACCGGCGCACTCGCCAATCTGTGGCATCCTACAGCTATTGCCGGCGTCGACGTGGATATGGAGGTTTACGGTATCCTTGAAGCATTATCTTCATTCAAGCATCTGCAAACCTTACGCTTGTTTCCGTCCTACTGGCAGTCATTGGCTGGCTATCTTCATTTCGTGCAGCCAGTGGCAGATGAGCAAGCGGTCCGGATCTTCAACCACTTGCGGCTCCAGTGTCACAAGCTGCGACTCTTGATCATCAGCAATTCCTACCTGGACTACAGATCAAGAAACGAGGTGTTCTCGAGAGGCTTGAGTGAACCAATCAAGTGGCTTGTGCGACCGTGGGGAAACCGAGCACTCCTTCTGACGCACGAGGCGAAGAAGACTTATCACCTCGAACAGATCTGGGAGGGCGACAGACGGTTGACAATGACTACAGTGCGGCATGCTGGGCGAAAGCTGCATTTCGACGAATTGGAAGACTGGACTCTGCCTATGTACGAATTTCCATTCGACGAACCTCTGCCATGCCATTACCAGGCAACAGCAAACGGTACTGGTTGAGAACGGCCCAAATCATACCGGCTTTGGGCGACCCTTCGTGCATTGGGGCCACTGAACTTCGGTTATTGTCAGATGCATTGCGCTTATTGGAATTCCCCACAAATCGACGTTTCTCCAAATCGATCCGCTACCTCATTAGCTTTTTCATCAAAGCCCCTTGGCTCGCTCAAGCAAGCTAATTGGTGCTTCAAAAGCCGTTTTTATGTCTCGTTGGCGTGTCCCCCGCACTTCAACAGCATTGCTGGACAAGGGATGAGTTACTTATCAGCCTCGGTGAAAAAAGGCCTAAAGATGGCATATCTAATTTCCCTCTTGCCACCTTCACGTTGGGCCGTCTAAATTCCTCGAATTTCATAAAGATGCCTCATGCCACTGATTCGGAGTACTCACACATCAACGTGACGCCGCTTGCGCCGACGTTTGGAGCTGAGGTCACCGGAATAGACTTCTCGGTACCCGTGCCTCCAGAAGTGTTCGCAGAAGTGAAAGCAGCGATTACCAGGGTCAGTCGTCACTTCAAAATGTGGTACTGTTCAATGAAGCAAAAGTGATTAACTGAGATCATAGCACGGCGTTCTTGTATTTCGCCAAGCAGGGCTAGATGATACTCGCCATGTTGCCTTCTCCCGGCTCTTCGGCGAGCTTGACGACGTAAAGCCTTATCTTGAGCAGGGGCGAAAGAATCGATTTCCATACGACGAGCTCTTCGATGTCAGCAACCAGGAGGTAAGCAACCGGTAGCTAGTCATCATGGATCACACTCGACCAATGTCAAGCAAGTGTGGCATGTGGCCACTGACGGGGTAGCAGGACGATGGCTCTCTGACCCAAATTGGTAGCAGGCGTCATCATTTTGGCCTTGTATGTTTCACTCTCCCAGTGAAGCTGGGACACTCACCTTCCGCCTATATGCTCTATCTGACTTGGTTGTAGGGCAACACTATCTTCCATGTCGACTCTTCATTCAATCCTCGTCGAGCGGGCTACTCACTTCTGCGAGCACATGAACTACCTCCACCCGGTCACGGCGGGAACACCGACTTTGCGGACACACGATCAGCCTACCTCGATTTACCCCCGGACATCATCGAAGACCTCAAGACGAACGACTATGTCGGGGCGCACAGTCTTATGCATTCCCGCAAGAAAGCTGCGCCAAAGGATTCACCGTACTTTGGCGGTATCGACCCTGATGATTTTCCTTTCGGCAGACACAGCGTGCTTCAAACGCACGAGCCGTCTGGAAGACCGAATCTTTACATCGCGAATCACATGCACCACCTCGAGTACAAAACACCAAAGTCACCGGGTTTTGTGCCTACACGAGAGCAACCATTTGAACGCGTCCCTGAGCCAAAGTCAACAGAGCTCATCGAGACGTTGCTGAAGCATGCGACTCAAGACAAGTATGTTCTGAGCGTCGAATGGCACAACCCTGGTGACTTGGTGGTCTGGGACAATACATGCGTTATGCATAAGGCGGGTGAGGGTACCTTCATGGGCAAGTACAAGAGAGATATGAGGAGATGCACCGTTCACGACGGGAGCACGCAGGCTTGGGGTTTCAACGAGAGGACGTCGAAGAGAATGGGTCTGCCCTGACGGGTCTGTCTGAGACAACAATGATTCCCTTAGCTGGGAATAGACTCCACCGCGACGATGTTTTTCAGAACTCATTTTATCAGCGTTTAGGCAGTCACGCCTCTGCACCTTCCACCTCTAAGCACCACCCGAGCTCAGAGCGGTATGGGGCTCTATCATCACGCCTTTTAAGGTGGTATTGATACTTTAATGCACTTCGTCAGATGTTGAATTCAATTCATGAAGCACGACATCTATCCATCGCGTCAACTTCGTGGTTTTGTTGAGTTCATTCCTACCTTTGCGACAGCTCTCAACCGCCGTCTTCACATACCAGTTATCAAAGGACCTTGTTGTTTGTATCAACAAAATCTAGCACCGTTTCATTTTGTACTTTTCGTCTTCGAAAACTTGTATACTTGACTATCAAAACCGCCATCCGAAACTGGGTTGTATTACCACGGTCTGCCACTTCTCTAATCGGTGTATTTCAAAGCCCCTCTATCAAAAATAGTAAATGACTAGCTAACTACCCACCCACCATCAACCGCGAGAGCATGTCCTTGTATAAATGATGCGCGATTCGAGCATAGAAACACGCAAGCATCCGCAACCTCGCGAGGCTTAGCCCAACGCTTCAGGGGATGTGAGTCTCTGATCCCTTCCATTGCCTTGATTCTCTCCGGATCATAATTGTTCGTGCTTGCCGGTGTCTCCACCAAGCCGGGACATATACAGTTTACGCGGATTCCCGACGTGCTGTATCCGATAGCATCGGCCTTTGTGAGCCCAATGATTGCGGCTTTCGAAGCGCAGTACGATGCTAGAAGACCACTTGTCAGTGAAGGCGAAAACGATGCATACCGAATCATGTAGTTCTTGTCGAGTCTGATGAGGAAACATTGGGGAGCGTGGGCGAGACTCACTAAAGCCAGCAGCACCGATGATCCCCCACGCACTAGATATGTGAACAATCGCCCCGCGTTGACCGGGTACATCGTCTGGTCCGAACGGCTCGTTCCTCAGCATGGCACGGATTTCGGCTCTGCTGCAAAGCCAAGTCCCACGATAATTCACGTTCATGACCCGGTCGTGATCTTCGAGGGTCTCTTCCATGGTGCTCAAACCTGGACCTATGATGCCCGCACAGTTCACGGCATAGTCAAGCCTGCCGAACTCGTTGATGATATTCGCGACCACGGCCTCCACGAAGTCAACGTCTGTTATATCACCTGTCTCCAGGATGATCTTGGCTTCTGGATTGAGCGCTGTCATGTGGGCGTAAGTTGAGCGGAGACCTGCAATGCTGCGGTCAAGGAGAGACAGTCGCTTGCATCCTGCTCGAACAAACGCCAAAGCTATTGCTTCGCCAATACCTGAGATGTAGTCAGCTCTACATCTCTGAAAGAACGTTCGGAGCGGAGAATCGACATGCCAAGTCGAGTGAGGCGTTCAAGAATTGGTAGAATGACTGACCAGAACCTGCTCCAGTGACCAGTGCCACGCCAGGTAGTTCAGCCATGAGTGTGTCAAGAAAAATTGAAGATGAGGTACTGCTCGTGGACTACCGGCTTGGTACACACAGAAGTCTCGCTGATATCCAAGATTGCAGATCGAGTTCCGTCAAGCATCAATGGTATCAAATCGTCCAAGGATCCATGCTCTTCTAAACCGACTTTGGTCTCTTTATTGAGGTCATGGAGCTAGATATGCAGCACGGAAGACTTCCAGCCATCGCTTAGGCGTAGCCGATCACGATACGAGGTCATTCAAGATTGTGCAAGTGGTACTGTGGATTCTCCAAGATACGTGGTACAAGTGGGTTGGCTCTTACGGTTTACTGGTTAGCCAAATTCAGCCGGGTACCTGGAAAGCTAGGTCGCTGCGACTTAAGGTTGCGCGCCTACCGGGCGGGTTTACGGCATGTCTAGGCGCCGTCTAAAAACGTGGAAAGCTTTGCATTGCTCAACGGTCACTTGGATAGCACCACTACCCTCCTGTTTGCGCATCGCCCAGTACGCCTGTGCAAGAGCCATGACAGTGCCAGAAAAGGTCACATACAATCCAAGGTCTCTAAATCCTCACTAGAATCCTTGAATGGGGCTATTTCAGCCGCATGTGCAGTTTTACTACGTCGTAGGGAGACTAGATCTCAAGCGCTGAACTAGGGTTAGAAGGATTTACCTTCTGTGTAGGCAAGCGGATATGGCAGCTTCTTCAACTCGCTTCTATCTCTCGCCAATTCTTCTCTCGCCGTGCTTCGCTGACAGATATATGGGCAGCAGCACGAAGAACACATGATCAATCCCGACGCCGCCTCATGAGCCATCGATGAGTCTGCGCATCGGCTCAGCATACCACGTCCGCGTTTCACACACGAGGCACGCAGCTATACCAAGATAGAAGGCCGCGAATGCTTCCGGATCAAGCGGCAGACGACTCGGCTCCACTCCAGAACTCCAAGTCATATACCTCGAAACAGCTATTACGGAATACATAATATTGGATGACAAAAGGTGAGGTGATCCAGTAGCAAAGCAGACCGAGGAAGTTCTGCAAATATGCATCCAGGTCGTCTCGCCCAAGAAGCGCAAGTCCAGACAGAGGCGAAACACAGCATTGTCCACAAGGAACGTCAAATGCGTGAGCATAGCCTTGCCAATCGTTGGGAGATAGCGAAGCTGTAGGTAATGAAGATATTCGTGTTTGTGTCTGAGGACGTCAGGTAAGTAAGAATGAGCTTTGCATAACCTCCATGATACTGCACATCATTTGTCAAGAAGTCAAGGCCATGTTTCGTACTAATCACGCCAATCTGACACGTTTTGAGGCCGGAGGACATCATGCGGCAGGCCAACATGTCGATGATGTTTGCATGGCCCTACCGGATGACATCGCGTTGAGTCCAAATCGCAGGCTGCAAGGCTGCGTGATTTGGTCCCGATTAGGTGTAGCCTCAGCTCTTCTTCGCAACGTCAATGCTCGAGTGGAATTTGACAACTTTCATTAGTTGAATTTGGAGACAAGAGATTCCCTAGGTGCGAAGAAGTTTGCAGCCCAGAGCTTGGCGTAGAAGATCCTGTTCGTTCCCAGATCCTCGATGCCTCGCGATGCTAAAGGCTCAGATCAGCTAGCAAACTATTCATCGGCCACTATTTTGCTCTTGTGTGGAACTTTTTGCATTACGCAGAAGTAAAGAGGTCCCCAGCGCCCTCCAAAAGGATGGTCAGGTAGGGCTATTCTACCAAATTTGGTCTTCTCAGTCATGCTTTCGAGCAAGGTCTTTCCCACGTCATCCTGTTCCAAACGAGTGTCGAATTGGATCTTCCATGAAAAGCGTAAAGAACTGGAATCCCTCTTTCGTTCTCTCTTCAGAGCTTCCATTGTTCGCTCAATCACGTCGTCATTTTCCTCCGTGGCGATCGAGCACGTGGCGTAAACAACTGTACCGCCTATTTTCGTCGCTCTGAAAGCGGTCATCAGCAATGCAGCCTGTGCCTTTGCAAGTGTTCTAGAATGACTTGGCTTCCAATTCACCAACTCTTCCGCAACCTGGCCAGCTGAAGATGCCTTCACATGAGCATGAATGATGTGCCTTTCTGAGGAACAAGGAGCATCGAGGAGGACCTTGTCGTAACCGCCTTGTCCCAATGGTAAGTCGTCAACTGCCGATTTTGCAGAGCCATCAACTCTGATGACCTTGACTGCTTTGTCAGCAAACAATCTTGAAGGCAGATACGATTCAAGATTCGAAGCAAGTCTTCTGTGACGGGTTTGATCGAATTCATTGGAGTGGAGACAACCTTGTGACATGTCACTCGCGTTCTTCATGTTATGAGAGGCAGCTTCGAAGTGAACGTCAGGCCACAACATCTGTGCAAGAACGATCGACTTGCCTCCTGGCGCGGCACATAGATCAAGCACACGGTCTCCGGGCTGCACTTGCAGCATACAGGCAGTCAAAACTGACGCGAGGTCCATGTTCCAATGGCTCAGTACCTGCTTGCCTGTCTCTGAAGATGTAACTCGAAAGGGTGGCGCATAAGCTGCTCCGGACGCACCCTGCGAAACCAACACCAGAGGATGTTTGATCATTTTTGGAGGAGCTCCTGAGGTGATGAATTGCTGTGGAGCGTCATCAGCGTTGTTGGGAATCACATCTTCGACGTTTGGCAATTGGGCAAAGCGGTTCAGTAAAGCACAATATCGAGTCGGCTGGCTTAGCGCAGGGAACAATGAAACCTGCCATCTTTGCTCATCCCATAGTGACTCGTAATATTTGTGAAAAGACTGGAGAGCAGCATCAGAGCGCTTCTGTAACGCCTTGGTGGCTTTGATGTTCGGCATGTGAGTGGCTCCTAAATCTCGGCTTTTCGAGTGGCACAACTCAAAATTCAATCGCAGCTGTACGCGTGAATGACGTCTGACATTTAGCAATCTTCGTCATCGTAATTTGCTTTGGCCATCCATAAGCTTCAAGGCTACAACTGAAGCTTGTCGTATTGAATGTTGCGAATTTAGACAGCTATTGGGAAGAACGCAATGTGGTTGTCAACCAAGCTGGAGGAATTTTTGAGGATGTGAATTGCTCTAGAAATATGCCAAGACTCTTAAGCTTCCGGAGCACGTTTAGCCGCTGTAGGAAGGGAACCGCTTCCTGACGAGCCCCGAAGTTCCAACCTTCTCCGCATCAACTCCATCATCCTCGGCAACGGTCTGTAAAACAAAACACTCTCTGCTACCAGCCATATCGTGACATTTTCCAACTATCTCAGTCCCTTTCATGTTCTTTGAATTCATCACTCCTTTTGTCTTAGCGTTTGAGTCACATTAGACTAGACTGTGCACCTTATTCAAATAGCGTTCTGTTAAGATGGGATCCGAGATCAAGATTTCCGTGGAGGAGGTCTCGAAGCACAACTCAGGGAGTGACTTATGGACAGTAATCAACGGCACGGTCTGGGATCTGACTTCCTTTGCCCCAACTCACCCCGGCGGTCTAAGCATTATCCTCGAGTACGCTGGCCAAGATGCGTCGCAGGCGTATAATGAAGTACATGGCCCGTCCTTGGCAACCAAATCCCTGCCCTCCTGGGCTCGGAAAGGACAACTCGATGAATCTACGATAACTGAAGACTGGAAATCGAAGCAAGTTGCCAGCGAAGAACACACCTCCACTCCATCTGCAAAACCAGATCTTAGCCAGATCCTTAACACTTATGACTTCGAGGCCGCGGCCCAAAAATCACTCTCCAAAAAAACCTGGGCCTTCCAATCGGGAGCAGCAAACGACAACCTCACCCACAATGCAAACGCAGAGTTCTACAGACGCATTTATTTCCGCCCTCGCGTCATGGTTGGTGTCCCAGACCCGGATACGAAAGCCTCTATTCTAGGCCATCAATTCTCCGTTCCGATATTCAGCTCCCCTGCCGCCCTCGCCAAGCTCGCCCATCCAGACGGCGAGTTAGCAATGTACAGAGCTGCGTACTCAAGAGGCACTACAATCATAGCTTGCAACAACGCCTCATTCTCTTACCCTGAGATCCGCGCTGCGATTGACGATCAGGATTACCCACTATTTTACCAGCTGTATGTCAATAAAGACCGAAGAGCAACCGAGAAACTTGTGCGTGAAGTTTCAGCGCTCAACCCGGCCGCTGTCTTTGTCACAGTCGATTTACCAGTCGTTGGCAAACGTGAAGCCGACGAGCGCATCCAACTCGACGCAGGCTATCAGACACAGAAGCACATGGCTGTGCAAGCAGTGCAGGGAGACAAGAAAGGATCTGGGCTGGCTAGATCGACTGGTAGTTTCATCGATCCCAATCTGAAATGGTCTGATATTGCCTGGTTAAAGACTTTAACAGACGCTCCGATCTTTGTGAAGGGTATTCAGAGCGTGGCTGACGCGAGGAAGGCACTGGAGGTTGGGTGTGCGGGAATATATATTTCGAATCACGGTGGACGAGCTGTTGATACGGCACAACCAAGTATTCTCACGTTGCTCGAAATTCAGGCAAATTGCCCTGAAGTCCTAGAGCAGATGGAGGTCTTTATCGATGGCGGCGTGAGAAGAGGGGGTGACATCTTGAAGGCCATTTGTCTTGGTGCGAGCGCGGTGTGTCTGGGTAGGCCATACCTGTACGCTGTAGGATACGGTGAAGAGGGAGTCGGTCACCTGATAGACATTTTGAAGGATGAGCTCGAGACTGCAATGCAGCAATGTGGTATCAGAAGTTTGAGCGAGGCTCATCCTGGTCTTTTGAACACTGCGGAGCTGGACCGATATGTTTACAGAGGCGATGGTCATCCTTACGCCAGGAAGATTGTGAGGAGGCAGAGCAAATTGTGAAGGATTTGTTTGGCATTTTCGCCTGAGAAGCTAGTGGTTAATATCAAGTTCGGCAAGGCACGAGCCATCGTCTGTCATGGAAACTTTATGCAATGATGCCTGAAGACGCTGATACACCCAGACGGTCCACATGAGGCCGGAGCAGGCAGATATGTATCAGTACTCCCGCACACTGACATCAAGATCTATCCTCACGACGATTTGCGGCCGATGCAACATTGGCGAAGTATCATATCTAGAGCTCAACATACTTCTGTCTGGGCAATCAGTGCCAACTTTCACCAAACTTGGGCTCCAAAAGCAATCGAGGCTATGGGGGCTGGTGTGGTAGCACAGCCTGACACTTTCGACCCTGTGATCCCGTGCAAGCTCTTTTTCACTTCGTCCGACTTACTACCAAATAGCACGCGATTTTCAGGTCGCGATTTCCTGGCTTGAGCGGAAACATCAGATCCTAGAGACGATCCAGAATTGTCAATACCGAAGAAAATGAATGAAGGAAGAAGAATACTGCACGGGTCTAGTTCGTGAGTAGATCTAAGTAGTGGTCCTGAGCTCGAGTCCTAAGTGATTTGTCTGTCACACCCTCACTCTTGGCTCGGCGGTCGAAAGAGGTTTTGAGGAGACTGTGCCGCACAGCACTTCATTTAACGCGGCAAGCAAAGTGTACACAGCCGCAGAGTTTCCCAAAAGCAAGCCAAAACACAGAGCGGTACCTGGACACCACTTGTTGCGCATCTGATCGATGTCGTAGTGTGGTTGCTTCGTTATGTGAAAAAAAGGAGCAAAACCATCACTAAGGGACAACTATCACCAAAAGAAAGGTTCTTGGCACTGTACCATTCTCGGGAAATCTTAGCTACCGCATCCATGGCCAGACTGCTCTAATTCAATCTACTCAAGGTAGGTCAACTTCTGATGAGTACTTGAAATGATGCTACTTTTGAAGACAAGATGCAAAATCGAAAAATCAATTCATGGAAAGTCTAGAAATGAAGAATGTTCGTACAATTCGCTGTGCAAAAGACGCTACCAGACCAAACCCTCTTGATTCGTTCGACAGGCTAGACCTGAGCACAACTCTTCGTCCTCCTTGCTGACCGCAGCCGTGTTCGGCAGGGTCTGCCTGGCAGGCCATATCTCCCGCTTAGCTGCCTGCTCAAGCTTGACGTGGGCTCTGATAACATCACGATTGACCTTTTGGAAATACAGTGGACCTTTCTCTAATCTTGGGTGCATTTCACCGTTGACAAATATCCCAGCATTCAAATTCCTCTGTGCTAATTCGCAGAGGACCTTATCCTCCGCCACAACACGCTTGTAGAGCTGGCTGATCAGCTGAAAATCCTCTTCGGTTGAGTTCTTGTTCCGGAAGATCTGATACTCCATTGTCGAATTGCCTGGGCCCTTGGGCAGAAATCTCTGCAGCATAATAAAATTTTTCCTTTCCTATATGTTAGCCTCTTTTTTCTTGCATTTGAGAGGAAAGTTCTTACAAAACAGACACGGAGACATTGGGAAAGTAGTAGGTACTGGCAATGGCAAGGCCATTCTTCTTTTGTTCTTCTGTGGGCACCGACTGATGTTTAATATATGCATCGGTGGTGTCGACATCATGAGTTGTGATGTCAGCTAGAGTAGGGATATCAGGATGCGCAGTAGGACAGTGGTAGCATTCGTTGAAATTGTCGGCCAGAATCTTCCAATTGTATGGACCATCCATCGAATAGGAATGGTCAAGATAGTAGTCGTCAAAATTGAATTGCTTCAACCTCTCCTGCACGTCACTCTCTCCAAAATCTTTCTCCCAGGGTTCCGGATTTTCAGAGGCGTCCAAGTTAACCCAGATGAATCCGTTGACGTCGATACGCACATGTATTGGAAACATGCCATTCTTGCTTCTGTCAAAGCCTGCTAGCTCGTCGTACTTTGGCGCCTTTGCGAGCTTGCCATCAAGTCCATAAGACCAGCCATGGTACCTGCAGTTGAAGATCCTCGCATTTCCTTGGTTACCGCCTTGGACGACTGGAAAAGCACGGTGCCGGCAGACATTATGAAAGCCGTTTATGTTGCCCTTTCGATCGCGGCATAGAACGAATTCATAGCCGACAACGTCAAATTTCAGCCAGTCACCTGGGTTAGGCAATCTCATCTTATGTGTGATGAGCATCCACTTCTTGGAGAAGATGGCACGCCTCTCGAGTTCGTACATTTCTTGAGAATTGTACCAACTGGCTGGTAGAGCACGAACGGCGGTCTTCTCTTCGGCGGCTGGCTTGCCGCCAAAACCCAAGTAATTCAGTATTGCTGGCATTGTGTAAGTTGTTGTCTAAGAGCTCCGATGTGATAGTTTGAACGCGACGAGCACGCTTCTTGATCAATCTGTGCATGTTGAAGACCCGAATGGCATTTGTATATACCAACCATATCGTCTTGTGGAACCATCCAGATTCAACTCCATGTCATATGAGCAGCTTCCATCGTGGACATGTAAAGTACAATGCTCTCACCCAAGTCGCCCGATTTGGATACTGATTCCCTGATAACATACGTTCTTTAAAGTGACTAACCGAAAATGTAGCAACCGACAACCGCTCAATCGTCATTGGTCGACTATGATATCCCAATTTGAAGCTGAAGTGCGTGTTATCAAAACCTGATTATGGTCGGTCAAATTTCTGACGAATAAAAAGAGCCAGGGTCTGATTACATACGCGCTAGCACAAAACTATTCCAAATGCAGCAACGAAAATGAGTACGCGAAAGAATGTGGAGGGTGGGTCAGACGGCGCTAAACCGTATCGCAATGAGCTTTCCGGATCAAATGATGTCGAATATGTCATCCAGGCACTATCAAGTCGTCCGGAGATGAAATCCTATTTACGTAAGCTTCAAACGTACATTGAGCGAGTGACGTCGAGGCACACTCACCAAAGAAGAAGTCGTGGAATAGCTAGGTTCTGAAACGCTTAGTCGGGCTGTAATCCTCTGAAATTGTCAGACCAAGTATGGGCGGGTATTCTCGGTCAAGCTGCGGTTGTGACACATCCTCACGAGCTTGAGCGACCGCAAGCAAGACCGGAGCAAGGCTGCCTCTTCTCGATGTGTTCCTGGACTAAGGTAGCCTTGGAAAGAGACCCATTTCGTCGAAATTGCGCAATTAGCGCAGACATAGCAGCTTTAGTGGAGTCTTGATGCACTAGAGGAGAACGAGGTCGCAAGTATCTCCATTACGTATTGGGGCGTTATCCAGCAAATGTCATACACAAGCAGTCGAACGCGCCATTGCTGTCAACATGTTCTACGCGCTTTCGGATTAAAATGCAAGCATTCATCACGTGAGCGCAAATGCCCATTGCTTTGCACTCGGAAAAGGTCTATCAAGCTTGAGAGGTTTGACAAACAGTCCCAGGGGGATCTTACCAGCTTGCTAAAAAGCTGAAGAAGAAACACCTCATTCAGACCGGGGCAGAATGTCCAGCATGTAGAATAGTATCGACTGGCTTGCGAAACAGCAATCACAGCATCAATCAGTAATGGGAATTAATCGCCTAAGCACTCAAAGGAAAAGTTAAATGGATGCTGAAAATTCGGAAGATCATACAAACGTGTCATAAGGGCAATTTTCTTAGATAGATTTGGTGAAAGTACATCAAGGCTGTGACTCTCACCTATCCGGCGTACAGACTTCTCAAGACTTGGGTGAGAAATCGAATGATAGCCAGATGAACATACTGCTCATTCATATTCATGCATTGGTTTTCGCTTGCTGGTCTCGCACTAAAGGCACGAATCCAGGTGGCCTCGCAGAAAATGAGCTGTGATGCTGACAAAGAGTGCTGTCGAAAATTTCATTTATGAACTGCACCTGCATGTAAACCGCCTTAATCGCTGTCAGTACTTAGGTCGTTCGCCATCGAAATTGTTCGACTCTCACCTGTCAATAGAAAATCCGCTCCGGTTGTGAAAGAAGCAGCATCGCTTAGAAGATAGCACACCATAGGCGTTAGATCTTCTGGTACACCCAGTCTGCGAAGAGGCGCACCATCTCTATAAAAATCAAGAATAGCTCGCTTCTCCCCTTCTAAGCGCTTCAGCAGAGGTGTTTGAATCGCACCTGGAGAGTCGTCAATCGCATATGTCAAGGATTACCCACATTTTGCTTACCTGGCGAAATGCTATTAATCCTAATGCCATACTCTCCCAGCTCTCCAGCAAGCGGACCCATCATCCCTTTCACCGCTGCTTTACTTGCGTTGTACGCAGAACAAGGTTGCACCGGTACATATACTCCTTGTCCATTCAAGCTAGCAATAGTAACAATGCTACCATGCGATTTTGTGTCAACCAGATGTCTCGCAAGTAATTTGATAGTCCAGAACGTTCCCATCACGTTGACATTGAAGGTGCGCTGACAATGCTCCCAGTCAGCCTCAATCAGCGGCTCGTCTATACAAATACCAGCGGCCGTCAGTCCCCCATGTAATTGGCCAACCATCCGGACAGACTGTGCAAAAGCCTCCTCTAAGGACTCTTGGTTTGTTACATCGCCTCGAACGTACGACGTCTTGACACCAAATCGTTTGCCCAACGTGTGGAATTCCTCCACAGGTTCAGCAAGCGTATCGATCACAGCAACGCCTCCTCCAAGCTGAGCTATTGCTTTTGCGCACGCGAAGCCGATGCCTCGACCACCTCCAGTAATGAGGAAGTTCCTGTTGCCGAGGTTGAAGCGATCGGTAATCTTAACCTCATTCAAATCGTTCTGATCGATGGCAGCCATGACTTGTGGCTGCTTGTGACTTAGACGCAAGAATTTATGGTCAGTTCTTTGTTCCAGCCGGCCGAGATAACAATGAGTGGCACACAGGCTGTGCCCAAACCGTTTGGAACGAGGAAGGTAAAAATTAATCGGTCGGGCTCATGTGTTGAAGATAAAAAGTGACGGAAATCAAGCCTAGGCCTAAACGTTGTATTTGTATGTGGAACAAATATCAATGCGTGTGGTAGCTACAAGTGTGGTCTCATGGGCTTTTATGAATTTCTCCAATCGAGCGATAACCTCACGTTTCTAGCGCTTCCTCCGATCAAGGCTTCTGTATTACGTATTTCGAAATCTCATGTTGTAAAGGGTTTGTAAACCACGGGGAGAAAGTCACGTAGGACAGAAAAGCTATAAGTCCGCTGATATTTGGTCCAGCAAGCATTTTAGATCTAATCCTGGCGTCAAAATTACAGACACACCAAGTTTCACCTAAAATCATTGTAAAATGTCAGAACATTGTATTTGCAAGAGTATTCATGTGACTCGCTGGTGAGGACTCCCTGGCCCATTGGGCATGTTTCCAGCCCTAGGCTCGGCTGAGATGATATCCTGGGTTGTTAACTGCGACGTGATGAGCAGAATATCTAACCTCTTCTATCAGCAGATATCGTTGTGTCAATTTTCAGTAAAGCGATACACGACCTCCCTAAATCCATCAATAGCAAACCCCCAAAGGAATACCAACTCGTCCTCGTCACTCGTATTCCAAAAGCCGTGCTCAGAATCACCTGGGATGAACAATGCATGTCCACTAGCAACTTGATAATCCATGCCGTCAATCTTCACAACTGCTTGGCCAGAAAGAATGTAGTAGAACTCAGCCTGCTTATGTCGGTGTAGAGCTTCGAACGACTCCTGCGAAGCGCTGCGCGGCGGAAATGTCGCAAGGCCTATTGTAAGGCTGTCCGTGGGAGTTGCTGGACTGGAGAAGATATTTCGCCATCCGCCCGTGGCCTTCGATTTATCCGAGAAATCCTCAAGGGGAAGCTCACTGATTTGCTGTTTGCTGAGGACGAAAGGTCGCGCAGTGGGCTGCGAGATTGTAGCGGCTGACATGTTCGTCTTCGAGCTGGCACCTTTTCGAAATCACCCAGACAATCTGCTGATAGGATCAATGTGAGTTCAAACACACCTCAACCTTTGAAACTTGTTAGGCACAATCTTCGAAAGGCGTGCGAACAAGTGCACTCTCTAGGATTTAATTCACTCGACTGAGCATTGGCATATTCTGTAATAGAGCCTCGAGGTACCGCTGGGCCTCACGTGCTTCTATTCACTGTGCTCTCATTCTGGTTGACAGGTTGGGTAAGGTCCAATCCTCCGGATCTTCCAGCCCCTCTCAGCAAATCGATCCAGAAATCTTCTCGATGCATCACTTATCAGCTAAACGGGAATCGTGTTTGGTTTGTGTCTGTACTTGCCCAGGCGCATGATATGCCTGTGGCCTAAGTCATTCAGCAACGAGCACCAGGCCACTTCGTCGAGAGCGGCTTGATGTACCTCTTCGTGAGATACGGCCAATCTTAAAGATGCACACTCGGTACGCTGCCCATCTCAGACACAAATTTATCAGTGGATCAAGGTGAACGTAAGTCAAGGATACGCTGTTGGATCATGGCCGCATACCCAGAGTTACCATATCGCGAACTCTTCAGATTGAAGTAAGCTATTTTTTTTTTGATCAGAGTCATTGACTAGTTGTCACCGAATATACCTGTGGTGCAAGCCGGTCTGCTGCTCCAGTTCAGTCAGAAAGAATACAAGGTAGTGTATTGTAATGTTGAGTATCCTTCATAGTACTTTCGAGGCGAGAATCTCTTTGGCCGTAGTGTATGACACCACTGGGTCGAGATGAGCCGCTGTCGCAACTCCCTTGGTGTTAGCCAATCCCCACCCATTCCTCAATCTCATCGCTCGATAGAGAACGGCGGCATGCTAGCTCGTATACAGGCAAGATCTGCCTTCTATTCATCAGTTCAAAACCAACCTGCCTGAAGCAGGCTACAATCATGAGAGCTTCAAACTTGAAGTTAGGTTTGCTTGATCAATCGTGTAAGCTAGTCCGTCAACTGCATTTTTGTGTTCTCATTACATTAGCCAAATTGGGCGACCAAATTGAAAGCACGATACTTTCAGAGATCTACCAAAGATGCTCATCGCTTGATTTGACGGAGGATCGCAAGGACTCTATGGGATGATTTGCATCATATCGGAACCCCTCGTCCAGTGTCTTCAGCGTAAGTAGAGATCAAGAAGTGGCGGCACCTCCGCCGGTTCGAGTTGTCCGAGGAGTCGTCTCATGGAGACGTTGCATCTTACTCCGATCGAGCAAATCGGCTTCGGTTAATTTCTCGGAAAGTGCTTCCGTAGCGTGGTCCAAGTTGAAACTGGACCACGGAACGACTTCATAGATAGATGCTCATCAAGTGCTCTAAGCGGTGGCTCTGCGAAGATCACAATTGTACTCAACGAGAAAGCGCCAAGTCGTGCAAGGCAATCACCAGAACAGCTGCTTCTAGGAAACACACGTTCAGCAACAGAGCAAATATCGGTGTGCGAACACGGGCGCCAGCACCATGCCCGAATCCGGTGAATCGACAAAGAAACCTAGGGTTAGTCTAGGGCTCATGACATTTGGTCCACCTGGATCCGAAGCCTACGGGACTAGGATCACATCTCTCGACGACTTCAACGAGTGCCTAGACTACTACCAGTCCCGGGGATATAAAGAGGTTGACACCGCTCGTACCTACGTCAACGGTTTACAAGAAGGATGGACTAAAGCTGCGAAATGGCGTGAGCGCAAGCTGGCTTTGGCAACGAAATGGTACCCATATACTCCTGGAGAGCATTCAAAAGCGCAGGTCAAAGCGAACTTTGCAAAGAGCTTGCAGGAGCTGGGCACGGACTGTGTGGAAATTTTTTACCTGCATGCGCCTGACCGGACTGTCCCGTTCCAAGAAACTCTGGAAGCTTGCAATGAGCTGTATCAGGAGGGAAAGTTCAAGCATTTGGGGCTCAGCAATTACGCCGCTTGGGAGGTCGCTGAGATATGGAATATTGCCGACCAGCAAAAATGGGTCAAGCCAACTGTGTACCAAGCAATGTACAACTGCCTGACTCGTGCAATCGAGGAAGAGTTGATCCCATGTTGCCGAAAATATGGCATTGACCTCCTCGTTTACAACCCATTGGCTGGCGGCGTGCTCAGCGGTAGATACCGCAGCAAGGAGATCCCGAACGATGGCGGTCGCTACTCCGAGAGTGATCCAGTAGTCGGTGTCATGTATCGCGAGAGATACTTCAAAGATGCCAACTTTGAGGCTTTGAAGGTCATACAACCAGTTGCGGACAAATTTGGGTTGACATTGTTGGAAATTGCTTTTCGATGGTGCGTTCATCATAGCAAGCTCAAGGTGATAGATGGCAACGATGGTATAGTAATAGGCATAAGCTCTCTGTCGCAGTTGAAAGTCAACCTTACCGATCTCGAGAAGGGACCGCTGCCGGAGGAAGTTGTGGAGACACTGAATCTGGCATGGCAGATCACCAAACCTTCATGTACTTTGTACTGGAGATAGAGAGATTTAAGTCCGACAAGGCTACTGTCGAGTGATCAGCATGCGAGCTTTCAAGAGAGTTCAACAGCCCAAGAATCCTGCCCAGGGCGGAAATCGTTCTGCTGCCCGATCTATCCTAACTTGACTCAGCCATTGCTGACACAGGCGAAGTTTATGTGACCATTCCAAATATTTGCGAACCGCAAGACAGTCAATTCGGCGGCCATTCGAACACCTTGGCTGCAATACCTCCAACTGGCATTCGTAAGATGGAATGCTCCAATACAGTCAGGGTCACCTGTCGTGTATAATGAGACTCCTTTAAAGACGTACACTTTCAGCAGCGGACACGAACTCTCTCTTGGTATGTGCAGGCCATCCTCTCGAGTATGAGAGTGTAAAGCTGCCACTGTGGGTCCGGCGGCTATCAATAAGGCCGAGCTTTGACGAGCATCTTGTATCGCGCGGCATGGAAATGGTAACTCCGCCAATCGAACGGCGTTGATGTTATATCTTACACACGCATAGCGAACCTCAGCTTCGACGATAGGTATTGCCCTCTGCTTATCAAGTTCAAATTGGCATCACGCGTCGCAGCAATTTCTCTGATTGAGGAATGCGGGAGTCTACGGGGATTGTCCAGACTGCTCATAGAGGCAAGCACCAATTCAAGTTCATGCTCTAAGGTCACAAAAGGGCCTTCATTGAAGAGTTCAGCCGAAAACGTTGATATGCGATTTGTTGGCCGCGATGCTGTTGGCAATCTCTGGGGAGATCTTTGCGTTCCATCAACGGAAGAAGTGCAAGGCCAGGGATGAATTGGGGAAGTCTCGTGCTGCGGAAGCCGAATTTAGGCGGCCGGCCTGCTCCATGAACATATCTGCGTGGGGCAATCGCCGCGCCCAGGCTATCAAAATCAAAAGGACAGACAGATTCCATTACCTTCCTCGCCTTTGTCTTCAGTCATGACTTTGAATGCATCAAGCTATAATGACAGGTGACAGTATAATTACAGTCATTGGGGTAGCAACGGTAGCATGTTTGTCTCTTACAAGTCATCATCACGCTTTGCCAGTCGAACCTAACCAATCCATGCATAGCTCCACCTTCTTTTGCATAGCTAGGGTCACCTCCTCCAGAAGCTTGGTCAAAGGGGTGTTCGAAGCCTTCTGTGCTTGTAGCTCGAGATATGCATCATTGACGATATCATTGATATTCGCCTTGGCCATCCCGCACTCGATGCACTTTCGAAACAGCTCCTCGTTGAAGTATTCCGCGCCAGCACCGTGAAGCACAAATCTCACTCTATCCCCGACAGCTCTGACCAGTCCCTTCAAACGATCAAGCTCCAACTGTGGACCTTGAGGGCCGTATTTGCCGTGCACGTTTCCGAATGCCGGAGCCAACCATTGGATGCCAGTAGCGACAAATTCTTCTGCTTGCTCTGGAGTGGTCAGAACGCTTTGCAACTCTGAGATGTCTGCTACACCATCTTCTCCGCCAGAAATCCGTCCAGGCTCGGCTTCGGTGATAATGCCTCTCGCATGGCAGTACTGGGTCAGTTCCTTCGTTTTTTGCAAGTTTTCTTCCTTCTCGTAGTGGCTCATGTCGACCATGATGCCATCAAAGCCTTTCAATTCGGCGGCTCGCTTGACGATTTCAGGGGTCTGTGCATGGTCCATATGTACGGCGACTGGGACAGATGCGTTTGCTGCAGCTTCGGCGGCCGCATGCACAAGAATGCCATCAGCATATTCAATAGCCCAGGGAAACAGTTGGATAAGCACTGGCGACTTCTTTGCTTCAGCGGCCCTGACACTGGCTAATATACCTTCAAGGTTGTAACAGCAGATGGCAGGAATGGCATAGCCGCCTTTCGCGGCTGCATCGACAATCTTGAAAGCTTTGTTCTCGCGAAGGTCTACCATCTTGTCAATAGTACTGTGATGAACAAGACACTTCAACAGTCAATGTCCAGAAGCAAAAGTTTCAAGTTGACTCGATTCATATCATTTTGTTTCCATCACGGCCGGCAACGCAAGGATGATCGAAGAGCGCCAGGGGTTGATCGGCGGATTTGCCGACGAGCTCCGGGGTTTCCTTCCGCGATGTTGGGGATGGAAAGATAGATCCTCACGCAAACAGTCGGTTGCCGAAATTGACAGAAGTCCGTGTTGTGAGGGAGTTGTGTCATCTACCAGTTTCGACGGAGCGCTTCTCTTCCTTCCATCGCCACGTGGCGACTGCTGAGAAAGGCCGCCAGTTCGGTGGCGCCGTCAAGGAAAGATCAGGTTCAGCCAAGGCTGCGCTCCATGTCGCCAAAAGCCTGCCGTAACAGATTGGCAAGGCTTGCAGCGAGCCTTGCCACCCCCACCAATTGCGTAGTGCAATAATTCGGCTTGCAGCCCAAAGGACATTAAAGACCAGTCGCATGTGACATAGCCGTTGCCTCACATTGACTCAATAAAACTCACCGCAGATTCTCTGAAACTCTTTGATTTTCATCCCTTTCACTCAGACACATTCATACCGCATATTGACAACAGAGCACAGCCAATATGCCGAAGAACAAGGGAAAGGTCAGTCTTTCGGGACATCTTTTATATTAGCCGCTGCGCACATTGCATTAGTCGACAGCATATCCCACGCGCAGATCTTCGCGTGTTGCACAGCCAGCGGGCGCCAATCTGTGTACATTGTGTGCTGACGAAACTTTCTAGGGTGGTAAAAATCGCCGTAGAGGCAAGAACGAGAACGACAATGAAAAGCGAGAATTGACCTTCAAAGAGGAGGGTCAGGAATACGCACAAGTGATTAAAATGTTGGGCAACGGACGGCTAGAAGCCCTCTGCTTCGATGGCGAAAAAAGACTGGCACACATCCGTGGCAAACTCCGGAAGAAGGTCTGGATCAACCAGGGAGACATTATCCTACTGTCTCTCAGAGACTACCAAGATGAGAAGGGTGATGTGATACTCAAGTATTCGGCGGACGAAGCAAGATCACTAAAGGCATACGGAGAGCTGCCGGAAAGTGCAAAGATCAACGAAACCGACACTTATGGCCACGAAGGCATCGAAGATAACGTCGAGTTCGACGAGGATCGCAGCAGCGACAGTGGCAGGGAAGTCGACATCGACGATATCTAAGCGACGAAATTGCTCATCCTACATGCCACAATCACGAAGAAATGGTTATGCAAAATGTTCGGGTAGGCAGGCCCATACGACAAATAAACGATCACAAACTGCTTTCGTCAGCGGTACAGTCAGGCACATCACGGTGCCCCGGGGAGCCTCGCCATGTCTCTAGCTTCGATTTCTTCGCCACAAATTGTCCCATGAAGTCGATGGAAGCGCATCAAGAAGGAGTCCTGGCAGAAAACTACTGTCATACACAGTGTCAGATTTGTTGGTGAAAGGAGCGTTGTCTGGTCGCTTTCCTTGACGTCGAGTATTAGATTTTCAATCCATTTATTTCGAACATTATCAAGCTACTTGGTCCAATGCTCTCGTAGATTTGTCTGCTACCTATATCAGATCATTAGGTCTAGTCGGCGGCCTTCGAAGAAATACCTATAAATAACATCCGGATAGCGAGTATGCATAGCTCTGCACCCAGCGGTGTTGTTTCCTCTTCTAGCAATGTCTTCGCTCAACACCTTTGAGAACTTCGTAGAAAGTCACGTCCCGCTGCTCCGCGGTCAAGAACCAAATCGCCTGGCGTTGGTACTTGCAAAACTGGTGTTGCGTCGCGTGATCCCTCTGAATACCGGCTCGTATGCCCTCTTTCAAGAAATATTCTCCATACTCTCCGTTCTGTGCGCTAGGTACTGATGAACAGAGGCACACTATAATCCCTGAATTTCAATCCAACAGGCTAGGACCTGGAAGTGGCACGATCAACAGCCCTCATTTGATTCTTCGCAGTGTGTTCGTCCGGAATCGGGAGAAGCCCCACAAAACTGCCGTACGGAAGATTGCGGCCGTACATCCTTAAGACGCGGCAGTCCTTGTACTGGGAGCGATACTCCGGCTATCGATCGACATCGCATCATATCCTGCAACGCGACGCAAACTCCAAGACGACGATGTTATGAATGACATTTCTTCCGATGACAAGCTATTCGTGCTTCTTCTGCCGCGAATACGAGCTGCTATGCTGAGCATCGAGCGGAAGCTCAATTTGCCGGACGATGCGAGTGAGCGATTGTCAATATCCATCACCTTTGGCAGGTATTCTCCGTATTTGGGGCTGGTCTGACCAGAGCTCTCCTCGCGGGGAAGTTGTGCTTGTGATACACCTCCTGTAACAAGCAGAGGCTTGACTAGATGTATCCGTGGAGGCTTCATCGGCGTAGAGTCGAAAGTGGGAGGTTTATCTGGAGGTAGTAGTACTAGGTCTGCAAGCATTTGAAGTTGGTCGTCCTTTGTGTCAGGTATTGTGGATCCTGGTAGTGGCCATGGAGTCCAAAGGTCCAGCTCTTCTGCAGGACTATCAGGCGACGTTTCGTTGGTAGCCTCTGACATAGACTGACTCAGGGGCTCGGTGAATGACTCGACCTCACTTTCTGCTGTATTTTCACTAGAACGACTCATGTGCTCATACAACGTGGTCATGCTTGTTGATCTTCTCACAGACCGCCGTTGATGCACAGCACTGTCGTATTGTTCAGTGTTGTTTGTTAGGAACAGGACAGTCTGCAGCTTCGACATTTGTTTTTGGGAAGCACAAAAGCTCAGCTCGAGCGCACGTTGACCATAGTTGGCAAGCAACACTTGCCCTGGGTAGTAGTCATCAGAAAGATGGACCATATCGTTGATGCGTGTGAGCATGCAACAGACCTCAAGATATACCTCAAATGCACATTTCCAGCGACCCGAGCAATCCAAATTCACAGCAGTGATCGCGAGACTTAGGACTTGGACCAATAACAGTCTACTAACAGGATGCAAGCTTGGTGACTGCACCCGGCCTGGTTGTCGAAGGAGATCTTTCGGCCATGAAAGTGCCGATGTGTCAAATGTCCTAAACATATCGAGCTCTTTTGATCGAGCTAGGGACACAAAGCACGATGCTTGGAAGCCCGCCCAGGTATGCCATATTTGAGGTTTCACCAACAGCTCTTGCCAAAAACACCCTCCATGATCGCCAGGAGCACGGATTTCTGCTGAAGGAGGAGCGTCCACTAAGAGACTCGGTTTATTTGTGACCAAATAAACAATATCTGAAATGATCAGCGGAGTTGGTGCTCGCAAATACGCTTGTTTTGCCAGTCGCTGCAATATGAAGCTGTCGGTCTCCCATGAATCGATACATAACCTGCTCAGCATTAGTGCGAGAACACTTCGCGAGTTCGCCGAAGTTGATTTTCCTGCAGCATCCAGCAACAAATATATCAGGAAAAGTTGTATCCACCGCCCCATCCCGAGGAAGCGAATGCAGTGACAATCTTTGCAATCAATGTCAGGTAGGCCTACGCTGGGAGGAAACCTGCGTCGAGCTTTGGAGATCCACAACAGGAGAGGTACGAGCGGGATACGACCTCTACGGTTGAGATTTGATTGGCAAATGTACGATTCGTAGAATTCAATTTGTTTCGTGTGGTAATTCGTCCAAAACAGCGCAAACAGCCATACTCTCAGGCGGTGAAGTGACGCGAGAAATGCTGGGCAGGACGAAATATGAGATACTTCCCTGCCGACGTAATCTCGATCTCCGAATAGGTGTCCGCTGCTTAGGCAGTACCATGCACTCGTGACCTGCCTCAATCCTAGGTGGGCTCCACCTAGCGGTGGTAGACCAAGCTCGTGAAGTCTGGCTATGCACGCGGGAAATGGTATTGATGCGACGATGGGAAGCAGCTGCGGAGAGCACTTAAATCGGACTCTGTACGATTCATAGATCAAGGCATAAGTTGGAGATAATCGTTCAAAATCGCAGTTTTCGGGAAGGCAGTGTAGCAGGAAGGCGTAGTATTGGCTTGCAGTCGTATGGTCGCCGGTAATTGACTTCATGTCTGCAAGCATTGTCATCTCGTCAAAGAATTGCAGGACGCTGATTGACTCGAGGATTCTGCCTCTCAAGAAATCGGGTATGTCGAAGGCTATAGCGATTTCCATAACGCTCGCCGTGTCAGGAGCTGATGGGGAGCTTGGGAAGGACGAAGATTGTGCTATCCCTGCGGAATCTACCCAATAGTGCCAGGTATCAAGCTGCTCATTTTCAAGCAACCCCTGCCCCTCACAGATGCCCGATTCAGAATCTGCCTCCGTGTCGTGATGCTTCGCAGCAAGCAGATCGACTTTAAGAGAGTCCGACTGCGGATTGGACAATGTCGGTGTTGACCCGTCACTGCCGACCAACAACGATAGGGCGGGTGAGACATGTGATTGGTGACGCGAGTCATCTGCTGCTGCTGTCTGTTCGCGATCGCGGCATAACAAGTTCCACTTTTTGAGTCTCGACACCAGCTGTGCCATCGAGGGTTCGAATCCACGGTCGTCCCGCAATCTGTCGAGTATCTCCGCTCTGGTGTACCCCTGACGATGCAAAGACTCAATACGGTCCTTGTGCAAGTTCCATTCTTCATGTTTAACATTCCGCTTACGGCGTGGCCTTTGGGCGTCGTAAGGTATCCAGCCTGACATTTTCGTTATGAAATGGAGAGTATTTTAAGCTTGCTGACTCTAAGCAGGCTTGAAAAGTAATGCAAACATATGCCGACGGAGCTCATACACTATTTATCCCATCGACCATTAGCTCTTGGCCCATGCCAGAGGTTAGTGCAAAGTGTAAGGCTAATGTGGAGTGTCTTTTTGATGTCCATTTAAGGCATGGCGTGCTCCGTTCGCTTCGCCTTGCCAGCCACTTGCAATTTTCTGAAAAGCTGAGGCCAGAGACCGCTGCCAACAAGAAGTGCTACCCAGCGTCCACTAAGACGAACCAAGACTCTCCCGAACTTGTCATGGCTCGAAGGATTCTTTGGAAAAAAATTGCAGTAGCGATCGGCTGGTCCGTACTTCTGTTAGACGCGCGGCGCAAGCGGCAATGGCACGCATTAGAGGCATCATTGGCGCTCACCGAAAGATTGAATGGTTTGATCTTATATCGAGACGCATGATGAATATTGCAAACTTTGTTGGACCAATCTTCCGGTTGAAATTAGCTTAATTAATGAGCTTCTATCCTGTTTTCGCAAGTTGAAAAAGCCACGAGCACCTTTGTTTAGCTTTGTGTTAGTGTCCCGTGCACGTGAATTGCCGCATTCAGGCAGCAAAAATGCTCGTCCTCTAGACTCGTTGGCGCTGAAGACGATCCAGAACCTGGATCATCCTGTAACGGCTCCTGATCGACGAGGTCAATGTGGCTCTCATGGTTGGCTCAGATGGTGAAGCCGGTGATGAAAACAATGTTATAGGTATCAGATCTTCATGAATATGCTTCATCGCCGAGGATCGATGTTACAATAGTGACCTACAGTCGCTTTCAATGCCAGCGTAATTTGAAGATGAGCAATTGGACCATGACGGCGCTGGATTCCCTTTAACGCGCAAGCGAACTACGTATGTTGTACACAATCCCAAATCTAACAAGTTACAGACTTTTAGGACCGCGCCGTGTCATTTGAGAAGTATACGTCTATAGCTCTGTGGGCTGAATACCACCAGTGTATGTTTGCCTAGGTACCTTGAGAAGCCAACGAAAGTTTGACTGTCCCTTCTCTTCCCTTCGAGGATGAAAACGTCGTTGGTGGATGGTCTTTGGTTAAGATACGCCGCTCGTTTTATCGGAAGCAGAGCTTTTTCGTCTGGCTGAGAGTGACTTAAAAGAAAAGCCCATGATCAGGTCAGAACTCCAACTAGAACGTGTGGCCATGTGCCCGGACCACCGTTTCCAGGACGAAGTGTCTTCCCCGCTAGCCCTTTTACTGTTGCGTTGACCAATAACCCAGCTCAAGATCGAGCGCATGCTGGATCGCCCTCTCGTCTCCGGTGATGAAGGTGCCGAGAACGGTAAGATTGGTGAGTAAGCGTACGGCAAAAGGAAGACGCGGTCTGCAGCGGCTACGTCGTCCCGTTGAGGCTGTATGGGTGACAAAGGTGTTGCCACTTTAATCGGAGATGATATAGCCAATTTGTCAACCTCCGCAATAGACAAGGAGGGTGAGGTCGAGAAGCACGCAGTCCTCAATTCACTTTCACTGAAACCGCGGTCTTGCGATTGGGCCGACGGTTGATTGACTAAAGCGCTTGATGGCATAGTGTTGTGGAGGAGTTGTGCTGCGGTCTTCACAGAGCATCGCCATCGTCGCCAACGAAGCACGGAGTGATCACTCAGTTGTTGAGCCCGATCTTGTTCATGAAATTGTAGTTCTTTGCACGACTCACTTGCCACAGCAGCGAAATAGTCGTAGTCAGTCGAAGAATTTGAGCATGCGGTGAATTGTTTACATAACTCGAACGTGGAGCTCGTCGTGGTCTTGCAACCGTGAGCAATTTCCTCAGCAAGAAGTTCCTCTTCTTCAGGATTCAACGAGCAGTTTGTGTCACCGAACCCTGCCATACTCACAGGCTGCCTAGATGTGTCAGTTTGTGCATCTCGCATGCTCAGATCAACATGTACAGCAGTAGACCGAGGAGGATGCAATTCCTCGATTACCGTAGCCAGCCCAGCAGCATTGCCGTCCAGGTGGTAGAGTGCTGCAATTCGATCCGCATAGGAGCCCCACATGGTCAAGACCTGGTTATCACATCTGCTCCATGGGTAATAGATCATAGCCTGCTCGAGTGTCTCGCACGCCTCGTGATACGTGTCTATGGCTTGCCTCCGCCTACCGGTTCCCTCTAGCACTGTGGCCTCGCTACCTTTCGCAAGCGCTTGCGCTTTCAGGTATTCTTCACCTGGTTGCCAAGCCTCGACATCGGGGTTGCTCAAGGTTTCCCTTGGGTTTTGACAGGCCTGCACGGACGAAAACTGCTCTGTCTGACCTTGCCTTAGCGGCCTTGATTCGGCCGATCCATTCGGCAGGAGGGTAGGAGTATTATTAGATGCCGGGGCTATCTCGAGTCCTTGTGGCCCGGTGGTCGTCGCTCGATCATAGACGTAAAGCTTCCACTTGCCTAGTCTTGACACCAGCTGGGGCATTGAAGGATCGAAGTTATGCCTCGATCGTAGTTTCTCCAGAATTTGCTCTCGCGTATAACCGGCGTCATGCATGTCCCGGATGACGTCTCTGTAGCGATCCCATACAATGTCTGGGATGTTCGAGCGACGCCTGGGATTGATCGGATCATGCTGAATGAAAGTGAGCTCAGCCATGCTCGTGTAGCTAATGGCAATTGTTGATGGTCCAAAAGACTCATGCGGTGGCTCTTGTGTGACTGGCCCTGGGATTTTTCTGGCGTGCGAGGCTCACTGTGTCACCACCAACATGCAGACGAGAGCTGCCAAACATTAAAAATGACGACTCATTTATAGATTGAGCGTAAACACATGTTTTAGCGTATACCTGCAGATTGAGAAAGGAGCGTGTTGGGAGTTGCCTTGAGAAGAAGTGGAGTACATTTCAGTTCTTCAAAATAGGTAAAGTCTGGCTAGGGACCAGCAGACGATATTGAGAAAGCAGAGAGCCGTGCATAGAATTCATTGCGGTTAGCATGCAATGATCATCTGCATCATGGGGTCACGCCCAATGAAATCCGAGCTTATCCTGCAAGTGGGAGTAGGCTGCATTGACGTGCAGCTGAAAAGGTTTTCCCGTTGATTGACGTGCTGTACAAAGAGCGCGCTCGAGTGCAGCAAAAGCATCATGAACAGACAAGCAAGCAGATATGGGATGACAACCAGATAGGTGGGACAAGGCCGGACGTCTGAAGTTCGGTCTGGCGCATTAGCCGCACTCAATTTCTGCGCTTGAAGTGGGAAGTGATTCCTGATGTGGTCGAGGCTTGCGCTCTGGCTAGTTCGGCTGGCAATACGTGTGTATCAGGTGATTGCGGCAGAGGGAAAAGGAGATAAGGTGAGGACGAGTGAAGTATCCAGGTGATGAAATTGTTATTCGTATGTCACAATAGACTTCGCCCTCGTTGCGGCGCGTCGCGTCAAGTCGCGTTTAGCGCATCCACAGGTATCAAAGAATGACCTCGGTACAGGTGATCCTCCTACAACCTTTCCCCACTGAAGGAAAAGAGCTGGCCACGGCGTCGGTCTTCCGGGGCATTGTTTACCGCATATCCTACCTTGCCTACTTTGTATCTTGAGGACTCTTCGGTGAGCTTGTAAGAGCTTGCAAGGTACTGATTGTGCGACTGCATGGCTTCCTTCCAACCAAGATGCGGGGTGTGACCATAGCGAGCCAACTATGGCGGCGACAATCCCCTCGAATCTTACTTAAATGTGGGCAAACCTCGAGTAGAGCCTGTAGAACCCTCCTTACCCAGGCTCGAGCGACGGGCCCTTCCTCTCCACCGCTCCTCGAAGAAACCATCAGCGAGAACTTCGCCCGCATAGTCTCGCAGCATGGTGACCGCCCAGCCGTCATCTCCCGCGAACAGGTCAGGCGCAGCACGTACCATGACCTAGACATCGAGAGCAATATCCTCGCACGAGGTCTACAATCACTAGGCGTCAAAAAGGGAGACCGAGTCTGTGTCTCTCTAGGGAACAACATTGAATTCGCAACCCTCACATACGCTCTCTTCAAACTCGGCGCAATCCTGGCACCCTTGAACCCAGCATTCACAGCGAACCAAATAGCAGCGGCCGCCAACGTTCTCGATGCAACGCATCTGATAATAGGCGCAGAAACAAACCTCCCCTACAAACCGCCGCGGAGTAACATCCCCATCCTCGAAAACCTCGTGTCAGACCTCCACACCTCCAAGGTCCAATCCGAGCAAGTACCCAGCTTCAAACATGTAGTCCTCCTCGACAATTCCGCCGGGCGGATCGACATCTCGCCCTACAAGTCGTTGACACCGTTCAAGACATTGGCGCATGACACCGACACATCTCTTGTCACGCCCTCTTCCCGCCTCCACAACACCGACATAATAAATATCCAATTCACATCCGGTACCACCAGCACCCCAAAGGCCGCCTGCCTGTCCCACCGCAACATTCTCAACAATGGCCAACAAATTGGCGACCGCATGCTTTTGACGCCGCAAGATGTGGTCTGCTGCCCTCCGCCACTATTTCATTGCTTTGGATGCATTTTGGGCTACATGGCCACTGCGACCCATGGTTCGGCAATCGTGTTCCCGACTGAAGCTTTCAACCCGATGGCCGCACTGAAAGCAGTCCAAGAAGAAAAGTGTACGGCGTTGTACGGGGTGCCTACAATGTTCCTTGCCGAGCTAGACCTGATCGCTGAGGGGAAAGTCAAGCACGAAGGCTTCCAGTTCCTCCGGACCGGAATCGCCGCAGGAAGCAGCGTCCCGGCTGAGCTAATGCGGAAACTGCACAAGACGCTGAACCTGACCGAGTTGACGATTTGTTACGGGATGACGGAGACGAGTCCAGTCTCGGCCATGACGACCACCGACGACCCGATCGAGAAACGCATCAACAGCGTCGGCCGCCTCTTGCCGCACGTGGAAGCGAAAGTCGTGGACCCGCTCGACCACAGTCACGTCCTCGGCATCGGTGAGCAAGGCGAACTGGCCGTGTCGGGTTACCTCGTCATGAAGGAGTATTGGGGCAATCCGGAGAAGACGCGAGAGGTCCTGTATCCCGACGCAGACGGCAAGATGTGGATGCACACGGGGGATGAGGCCAGTATGGATGAGGAAGGGTACGTGAGCATCACGGGGAGAATTAAAGATTTGATCATTCGCGGTGGTGAGAATATCCATCCGTTAGAGATCGAGAGTTGTTTGTTGGGACACGACGGGGTGAGGGACGCGAGTGTCGTTGGGGTCAAGGATGAGAAGTATGGCGAGGTCGTTGCTGCGTTCGTGAGGAAGGCTGGTGGGGAAGAGGGCAATAGGCTTGATGTCGAGGGCGTCAGAGAGTTTGTGAGGACGCATTTGAGCCATCATCTTGTGCCCAAGTATGTCTTCTTTGTGGACGAGTATCCTACTACGGCAAGTGGGAAGGTACAGAAGTTCAAACTACGCGAACAGGGAGAGAAACTGGTGAAAGAGATCAAAGACAAAGCTGGTACGTAGGTAGGTTTATTTTAGAGGAGCCGTCGCATACCAGGGAAGTGTATATAGCAACTTTGGCCTTCCTCCGGCTCAGCAGCAATGCGACCAGCAAAACCATGAATATTCCGTGTTTGCCAGAGCATTCAATCATCACTCCTTCTCCGTCTTCTGTCGCGTCTGTCGTGTTCGTCATCAGAGCTGTATCTTCTTCTCCTGGACGGCTTGTGCTCCAGACTCCAGCTTCTACTTCTCGCTCGCTTGGGGACTGATGCTCCTCTATCGGAGTCGTAGTCATCCATATCATATTGACGTCTTCGATCTGGTCGGTGCTTAACATGACTCCTTCTCTCACGGCTGTCATCGTCAGACCTGTCATGGCGGCGTCGCTCTGTGCGCTCTCTCCTCGCAGCGCTGTCGTCTTCATTTCGATCTCTATCGTGGTGGGACCGATGGCGATGATTCCTAGGGCGTCCCTCATCTTCATCCGTGTCATCCCTTCGTCTTCTGTGGCGTTCCTGACTTTCTTCCGAATCATCTCTACGTCGCCTGCGACGACCGTTCTCCCGATCATCGTCATCTTCATGGCGACGATGACGATGTCTGTGCCTTCTCTCTCTGTTTTCCTCCCGCTTTCTGGCGTCCGCAACTTGTTCGCGCTTCTCATTGATAAGGTAGTCTCTCATGGGGTCTTCCTCTTCTCCATTCGCTTTGATGGCAAGCATCTCATCCAACTCTTTCTCCTCCTTCAACATCGGTCTTCTCTTTTTCCTTCGATGTCTTTCCTCCTCGATTTCTTCCGTGTCTGAAGCACGCTTACCGTTCCTTCCACTTGCGACATCGTCAGCCTCTGCCTCGAGGCGATCTATCCTGTAGGTATCTTCATCCTCATCATCCTTCTTTTTGTACCTTGTATGATCTACCCGCAGCAGTCTACCAAGCACATCAGCGCCGGTCAAATTGTCCACGGCGAGATCACAGCTCCGCTGGTCCTCGTACTTCAAGAAACCGAAGCCTTTGCTCTTTCCGGTCTCTCGATCACGGATCAGATTCAGATGTGTGGGGTTGCCAAACTGACTGAAGATGGTCACAACATCACCTTCTGTGAGGTCGAGTGGCAGCCCGCCGACGTAGACCCATGCTGTATCGCGGTAATCGGCGTGCCACGAGGCTGAAGGCGGCGTCGCATTCTCGAGCTCCCGCTGATTCAGCTTCTGAGTCTGTCGTATTGCGTTCATGTTGGGCCAGACGCAATGCGCAAAAAAGAGAACGGCCTTCTCTATGGCTACAGCAAAACTTTGGAGAAGGTCACGACTGCCTAGACGCCGATCATGTACCTAGCAAAAGGCCCGAGGGCGCTAAAATTATGCTTATTTTGCACCTGCAGGGGCCAGCGCGGCTGTTTGGGGTGCATGCTCCCATTTTTGTGTATACTTGCGTGTGCTTTCCGCTGGGATCAACTCAGCGTATACGTACGCGAAACAACCCTTCTACAGCAATCATTCCACCAAGTTGTTGCAGATCTCTGACATCTCTACAAGGCTTACTTACTTCACAAAGAACTGAAGATTGGCGGATGGCGAGCATGTCGCGGTGACATACATGATTCCAGCATGGCGACGACAACCACATTCACCAGCACGTCTCCAATCGGCGTGGGGCAACAACCCAAGAGATCCGTTCCAGGTCGTAGCGGAGAGAAAGAGGCGATATGGATTCCAATGCTGCAGAGTGCTTCGAAGGGCAAAGATTTAACTGAGAAGCAGTTGATTGTCCTGGGAGGTAGTCCTGAACAACAACGCGAGTTCCTAGAGCAACTGAATCCCGAACAGGACACAGCCAGGTTACGGTACAATCAAACGCGGAAGTCTCGGCCGGCGCCAGTATCGAACAAGTACGCGCTGGGATACACATATCACGATGTGTTAGAGGCCGATCAGGAAGATGTATTAGCAAGACTACACGTGTATATGCTGTCGAACTCGTCGAGCGCTTTTGCTCCGCTTCTGAAACCGCTCTTCAGCTCGAAAACAGCCAAAGATACTCTTATCACAGTATTATTGGACTGGTCCGAGCCGTGGAAGTGGGCAAGACAGCTGCGGCAGTGGATAAGGTTACTCCGCACGGTAATCCTGAGTTTGGATGATGAGACGAAGATCGAGCTGGAGGAAAGCATGACTGCTTGGAAAGAGAAAAGACCCGGGTTAGACGCGCAGAACCAGACTGCTGAGCAGAAAGCGCAGACTACGAGCCCTGCACTCACGGGACCAGGCGAGTGGGATGAAGAGCTAGGTATACCATTGAGCGTGGTTTGCATCCAGAGCGAGAAGATTGAGAAGCTGGAAAGGGAACAAGGTTGGCAGGATGATCATTTCGACTTTCTCTTACAGTGGCTACGCACGGTGCTGCTGAAGCATGGTGCAAGCTTATGCTACGTCGCGAGCTTCGACTCGAACGACGTGCGAGCGCTGTTGCACTCGAACTTGCGCATACAGTCGCTCTTGAAGAAAGAAGTCACCAAGCACAATGTCATTGATCGAGAGAAGATCCTGGTGCCACCGAATTGGGACAGCTGGGGCAAAATCAGAATATTGAGAGATGCATTTGATGCTGAGAAAGTTTCGGAGAAATGGTCATCTGATATCCAAGCGCAGCCAGAGCAAACGGTGAATTTTTCGAACTCAGAAGCAGACAGTAATTCTGCAGTGGCATTGTACGAATCATCGATACCCAAGCAGCCCGAAGACAAAGCATCATCTAAGCAGCAGCCACAAATTGATGTGATAGTGCCATCTCTACAAGAGTTTTTGACGGATCAGAAACAGAGACTCGATAAATTAGTTGCAGAAGACGAAGAAAATGTCCGTCTTGGAGGCGGCCGCAAGTACAACACCGCTTCCAGCAGCACTCTCGATACATTGAAACCCGCCAAGAACACGGTCATTGAGCATATTGGTGCTTACCAAATAAATGTCAATGGTATTGATGTTGACGCAGAGGAAGCGACGAGGAGACTCCGAGAACGGGAAGAGGAGCGGAAGGCTTCGAAGAGGGATGGTACGCCTAGTGGCACCAAGACTTTGAAGGCGGACGACAAGTTCGACCCCATTCAGGCAAAGAGCTTCTTCGCTGATTTGATGTCGAAGAAGACTGCTGGGAGGGGGTCGAATCCGACAAGCGGTGTGGCAAGTCCAAGGAGGGAGTCACCTACGCCTGAAAGGAGGGTGACGGAGAGTACTTAGGCGCGTATAGCAACTGTCTGCAATTCCTCAAACACAAGTCTCAGTGCTAATTCTGCCATCTCATTCAGTGGCTCTAAAACAAGACTTTGACAAACATTTAACCTCGACTATCCAAATGATTTCACGGCAATGTCAACACGGCGATCTTGTCAAAGAGCAGCCGAAGATCGGGGGAAAACGGTCCGTGAAAACGCGCAAAGTAGGATGCAGATCGCCACACGCCAAATAAGCCGCCTCCGGAGGTCGGTTGAGCCGATCGCTGTACTAAGATCTTTAGATCTGACCGAGGTTGGCATATTTCCTGCTTTCTGATCTTTGCACTATCAGGTTGAATTGCTGTGGGAATTACCAAAGTTGCCTAGCTCACGCATGATTCGAATCTTGCATGAGACGTGAATACGAACAAGACTCAATCTAACAAATACGAAAGGGATTGGGTGGCTGCCAAGCCAGTGCAATATTGTCGGCGTCGAACTAGTTCTTTGACAGGCTTAACGCATCTCAATACCATCTTGCCGGCGTCCATCAGCCAGCAACACATTCGTACACTCGGTCTCTGCGTTTTTGCCACACCACCTACCAGACAACTTACGAGGCATGGCAGAATCAACGCCAGCAGCCTTCAATGCCCAAACAACCCCTTCAAAACCAGCACCGCCGCTTCCAGAAACATTCCTTTTCCCGCCGCATCTTCCAACACCACCCTTCATCGACGTTGATGGCGTTCCAAATTTCCGCGACATGGGCGGCTATCTCATAGCCTCCTCATATTTCTCTGCCGGTGACTTATCCAGCTCAACGCCCATGATGGTCCGCAGAGGTCTACTGTACCGCTGTGCTCATCCACAACTTCTCTCCGAGAAAGGCAATAAGACCATGACGGATGACCTAGGAGTTAAGCATATCTACGACCTTCGCTCAGCGCCCGAAGTGAAGAAGCTCAGCGCGAGTCTGGAGCGTGTGAGCGGCACGGACGCAGCGTCTAATCCTCACAGCTTGGCGCTCCAGCCACAGGGCGTACAGCGCCATTTTATGCCCGTCTACGAGGAAGAGGACTATGGACCTGTTGCGCTTGCGACCAAACTAGGGTGGTACACATCCGCCCAGACCTCTAATGCGAAACTCCCATATGCGTACAGCGAGGGCTTCGTAAACGCCTACCGCGACATCGCCACCCACGCCACCATAAACGGAAAATCAAAGGCCGCATACCCGACCATCCTGCGGCAAATCATCGAGTATCCAGACGAGCCGGTCGTATTCCATTGCACAGCTGGCAAGGACCGGACCGGTGTCCTTGCGGCGCTACTGTTGAGACTCGCGGGTGTTGATGACGAGACTATTGCATGGGAATATGCGCTTACGGAGCCTGGACTGGGGTCCTGGCGAAATTTGTTTATTGAGAGGATAAGTCAGGGTGGCATGGGGCAAGCCGGGGCCACGAGTAAAGATGTACAGCAGGCGAAGCCGAAGATGAGTAGGGAGGAGGCGGCAAGGATTTGCGGTAGTCGGGCGGGGAATGTGAAGGCCTTTCTCAAGATTGTTGTAGATGGGGAGTTTGGTGGTGTGGAAAGATATTTTACCGAAAAGTGTGGGTTGAGTGAGGAGGAAGTTGAGAGGTTGAGGAGTATACTTGTGGTGCCAGTCACTAGTGTGGAGGATGTTGTTATGCCGAGGGAGATTCCGGGATGGACACCAGAAGGTGGTGTGCACGATGACGGGAGGGAGTTGCCTATCAACGAACATGCAAGCAGAGACACAGAGAAGAAAGTAATGGCTGGCTGAATGTACGAAAAAGGATTTGTTCCGGGCGACCCTTTTATACTCAGTCCTACGAGCCGCATGGTGTCTTGTGAACTTTAGATTGTGAAGGTCGAAATTAGAATATAAACGTTGATAGCAATTGAATCCACTTGAACGCAGCTCCGATGTCAAACTATCCGACCTTGTCTCATCCGCATCCTCTCGCGGAGTTACAGAACTATTGTCACTTGCTATCAGTTGGCTGCCCTGCTTTGATTGGCCAAGTCACGACGCGTTATGTTTGCAGCCTTACGGTCGTGATGAGGCTAGGGCTCACCTCGCCGCCACTAAAACGTCAGCGATGTCATCGACAACTACCGCTCTTCATACCACGATGTAATCATGTCCGGGGCGAACGGGCAGCCGCCGGTCAAGCTGTCTCTGCCACTTCAATTCCAGCAAGAGATTTACAACCTATTGCGATCGGAAGATGTTCTCATCATCTTATCCAAAGGTCTCGGCTTGCTGAAGATTGTCACTAATCTTCTGCATTCTTACGATGTTGCAGGCAACTCACTTGTCTTGCTCGTCGGCGCCGAAGACCATGAAAATGAGTGGATTGGGGAAGCGCTGGCTGAGCACCATGCCACATCGCGTAGTCCGCTTTCGAAAGGGTTGAGAGTGATTAATACGGACAAAGCAACAGTCTCGATGCGGGAAAAGATTTATGCTGACGGCGGTGTTGTCTCTGTCACAAGCCGTATCCTGATTGTCGACTTACTATCGAAATTGCTCGACCCTGAAACAGTTACCGGACTTGTAGTTCTCCACGCCGAGAAAGTCGTCTCGACGAGCACCGAAGCATTTATCGTGCGCGAATTCAGGAACAACAACAAGATTGGGTTTTTGAAAGCGTTCAGCGATGCGCCTGAACCGCTCATCTCAAGCTATGCTCCTCTGGCGAACATGATGAAGAACTTGTTTCTTCGACGACCCTCGATCTGGCCTCGTTTTCACGCCTCAATAGCACAGAGTCTGGAGGGCAAGCGAAAAGCAGAAGTTATCGAGCTAGAGGTGCCGATGTCGGAGGACATGATGACCATTCAACAAGCGGTCATGGAGTGCATCGATGCGAGCATTGGCGAATTGCGAAAGGCTAACACTGGTGTCGATATGGAGGATTGGACTACAGATTCGGCTCTACACAGGAACTTTGATGCCATAGTGAGGCGTCAGCTCGATCCTGTCTGGCATCGAGTCAGCTGGAGAACCAAGGAGATTGCGAACGATCTTTCGACTTTACGAAGCATTTTACACGCATTATTGTATTACGATTGTGTTTCGTTGCTCAAGTATCTGGACACCGTGCTTGCTTCCCATTCGCCACCGCCAGGTGCTACACGACAGAATCAGTCACCTTGGCTGTTTCTGGACGCGGCGAACACAATATTCCAGACTGCGAAGGCAAGAGTTTACTCTGGCACCGTGAAGGACAAAGATGCGTTACCATCGAATCATCTACCTGATACCTTGTCGCCGGTGCTTGAGGAGCAGCCAAAATGGGCAGTGCTTCAAGAAGTGCTGGATGAGATCGAGAGAGAGCAATACTTCAACCCTGTGGTACGAGACGGATCAAACAATAGTGTTTTAATTATGTGCAATGACCAAAGGACTTGCCGACAGTTGCGCGAGTACCTCGAATTCATGCATGTGAAGCCACTGCCACAAGATATGAACAACGGAGTCGCTCCGCACCAGGAGGAGGAAGAGAACGCCAAAGGCTCTGCGGAATTTATGCTGAGGCGCAAGCTTCGAGAATACCTCAATTGGCGGAAGACATTTGCTCAGGTCAGCTCGCAGCTATTCGAGGCCAACCAAAAATCACTTTCCGATATCAAGAGCAATGGCATCAATCCTCGCCTTGGGAATAAGGGTCAACCGGTGAATAAGAGGAGACGTGTCAGAGGTGGCGGGGCTGTCGGATCGCTTTCTCGAACGGCCTCGGGTGCGGTCAGTATGCTTGAAGACAAAGACGCTCAGGTCAATGGCTTGTTGCAAGATCTCACGCCTACTGAAGCTGAGGTGAACCAGAAGGATGATATCATCATCGATGACCTCGCCGATGCGACAGACGACTACTTTGAGCTCTACGAGCCGCAAGATCAAATCATCATCCACCCCTACTCGGGCGATGCAGACGATTTACTCCTGGAGGAAGTTCGACCTAAATACATCATCATGTTTAGTCCAAGTACCGAGTTCATAAGGCGTGTCGAGGTATATCGGTCGTCTCATACATCATTCGACATGAATGTACGCGTCTATTTCTTATATTATAAGAACAGCATGGAAGAGCAACGATATTACTCGTCCGTCAGACGCGAGAAAGACGCGTTCACGAAACTTATCAGGGAACGTGGCAGCATGGCGGTCACACTCACAGACAAGAATGTGTCTGACCAAGAAGCGTTTCTCCGAACAGTCAACACCCGCATCGCAGGCGGTGGCCGCCTTGCCGCAACTGCCTCGCCACCACGGGTCGTGGTCGACGTCCGTGAATTCCGATCAGCACTACCAAGTCTGCTGCATGGGCGGAACATGCAGATCGTTCCTTGCCAGCTTACAGTCGGCGACTACGTCCTCAGCCCGCAGATCGCTATCGAACGAAAGTCAATCAGCGATTTAATCAGTTCATTCAAATCAGGACGTCTGTTTAGCCAAGCGGAGACACTACTACAGCACTACAAGTATCCCTTCCTCCTCATTGAATTCAACGAGAACAAATCTTTTACACTCGACCCCTTCGCCGACCTCACTTCGTCCCTGGCGAATCTCAAAATCCCAGACTCAGAGACCAAAGACCTCCAGTCCAAAATCGTCCTCTTGACCCTCTCGTTCCCTCGTCTCAAAGTCATTTGGTCCTCCTCCCCTTTCCAAACAGCACAGATCTTCGAAGAGCTCAAGAAACAGCAGGATGAGCCTGACCCGATGCAAGCCGTCCGTATCGGCCTCGAAGAGGAGGAGGACGAGGGTGAAAGGACGTTCAACACTGTGCCGCAGGATCTACTGAGGGCTATACCGGGCGTCAATAACAAGAATGCACAACGGTTGTACCTTGAAGCCAGAGATGTGAAAGAGGTTGCAAATATGGAGTTGGGTCAGTTGGATCAGTTGGTGGGACGGGAGGTTGGGAGGCAGGTCGTGAGGTTCTTTACGAGGAGCGTATTTGAGGATGATCCAGGGTTTTGACTAATCTCACATTTGCACTCCAGCAGCATGCGTGGCGTTGCATGCATGAAAGTCTGAAAAGGAGCAGCAGTAAATGACACTTTACGGTCGATAGATTGGAGCCAAAGCCTTTAGCGGAGGGTCAGGCGTTTCGAATTATAGCAAAACATGAGTCGTCGCAAGCGCAAGTAGGCATACTTCGCTGTTCGCCTAAGCGCTCAAGTTACTTCCCATCGCACAGTGCCAACAATGAGTGCCTTACGCATTTGTTTTGAACATTCTCTTCTTCAACAAGAAGCCACTGTCCTTGAAAGAAACAGTGGTCCAGACCCCTTTCCATGACAAGATGGAAGTCAAAGTAAGCGCGCTCCCTTGCTTCTCCAAAAGCACGCGCTCATGTACTCTCGACTGCCGCTCCACACAAGTTCCTTCTCGTTTGAGATCCTGCACCATCATTCTTGACGCTTAGGGAGAAAGTCCGTTGACGAAGTACATCCCACCTTCGCATCCACTTGCTGCGTAGTATTCGAGAATGACCCCCGGCTGGATGGAATGTCATGTAAAGAGAGACTCGTGTGTCTCGGAGACCAGGCTGCACCCAAATCAGCATGTAGAGCCTAGTCGACCGTGACAAGAGCGGTACAGAGGCAATGTATCAGTAGGGCTTCAACAGGATCTGCGAGACCGGCTTGGAGCGACGTAGTCCGAGTCGTGGTTGACCTCCGGTTTCTGGTCACGGCGCCGAGAGCCCCCAAGGACTCAAGACCTTCGTCTTCGCTCAGCGTACGAGTCCGCGCAACCTGGCAGAATGCGGTCTTCTGTGCGTTCGTCGCAGTCGTACCTATTAAGGGTTGACGACTTGTGAGATTACGAATTTTTCACGCGAAGAGTTTGGGGCGTGAGAATCAATTTCTCGAGGCGCGGCAAGTGTGGGAATACGATTGATTGGGATATTTCTCCTTGAAGGGAATTCGACGAGGCAGCTGCCCTCGCAACAATCACTAGGTTGGTCTAACTACGAACAGACGCCCTGCTGTCGACGGCATCAGCGAGCAGCAGCGAGAATGAGAGAAAAAGCAGTTCGCGAACAGATGTACCAAGGGTTTCATGCATGTTGAAGGAATTTCACGGCGAAGAGCGGTCCTCTGCACCCGCATGGGCTAATGGCCTGTGGCTGGATTGATTTTGCCCTGGTCGGATGGACACATAAGAGGTATCTGAGCGACGGCTAAGTTGGCGTCTGGATCAGCGTAGCAATGCGAAAGCTGACGTTTCGTTGTCCATGTCGGCGAAGGACAAAGTCTTCTTACATTCCATTGCCCAAAGCAAATCAGACTTGAGCCTTGTCAACCGCGACGTACGCAAAACTCGAGCTTTGTCTTAGGCCCTGAAAGTAGCTCGGTGTCTGAATTTTTTCACTTCACAATCGAAGCCCCACCTGGCACTTCCAACCTTGAGCTCGGTATAAAGGCAGGTACCAGTAATTTCTGCCTTGACAAGCGCTGTACGTTTCCCTGGCAAGTCGCAAGACCCCTGCCTGAATCGATCAGCATCATCGCATCGTTCGTCGATAAGAGCTCTCGTTGAAAGAATCTGGAGAAACCATCGGTCGACCTGACTTTTGAGGACGCTGTTGACAGATTGCGATGAAGGAAACTTAGGTTGACAAATTAGCGGCGAGCCTTTGCGATCTTAAGATGTAGAGAACGCTGCATCTTTCTCGAATTTTCACGCCTGATTGCTGCCCTCTCCTCTGTCATCCAGGTCGAGATCATCCCACTTTCCGAGCAAGTAATCCATATCAATGCCCTCCGTCCCATCTATGTGTTGTTCAGCAAACAAGTGTTGCACCTCATTGGGCAATTGCAACCCACGTTCTTTTGCCTTATCTTGCAACAGCCCCAAAATACCCTTTCCGACCTTGAAACGCCTTGCAGCGGCAAACATAATAAAGCAGAGATTCGTGAATGCAGAGCGACTTTCGTGCGACTCCTGCTCGTCCAATAGAGTGAACAGTGCCAGAGACAAAGGATGCATCACTATGACCGGGAAATGATCAGTACCCCAGTTTTGGCAATGTATCATCATAATGTTGCTAATCGCCACGGCGGAGCTTGTTGAGATTGATCGCCAGGTGGCTCGGCTGCTCGACTGGGGCGTGTCCACGATTGTCGGATGTTCAAAGCGACCTGCTTCGGCGGCTGCTGCCTCTTTGGCTGCAATGATCATAGTCCAATTGTGAACCGCGCTAATGGAGAATTAGCATTTGTTCTTCAGCTGCAATGCATTGACACGTACTGTAGAGCAAGGACATGCGGTGTCGCTTCTTCTGTGAGCTGCATACACTCTGGCAACTGCCACTGCCAGATGACGAGAGCTTTGATCAATTGATTGAATTGAGCGCTTCCGTCAGGTCCCCATTGTGTATATTGCTTGAGACGGTCCTCGTCCCTGCGTGCGGTATCTGCCAAGGAAATAAAGCAACTGAAATGACATTCTCCGTGGAAAGTAGATTTTGCCTTCCTACGTTCAGGATATGATATCCATGAATTGTCCGCCGTATCAGCGTGTATACCAGTTCCGAGGACGTCATTTACCGGCTTAGACCGAGTGGGGAACTCAAGTCGATTTAAATGCTGAAAGCTCATAAGGGAAAGGATATCCAGAGAATACTGCGTCCAAACAACCCGATCCAGGCTTTTGTCGATCTTTTTCATGGTTTCTAAAGGTATACGTCCATCCTGTCCTACTTGGAACCGCCATTGCTCAAGCTCGTGGGCCTTGGTGATCTGGTCCTCTAAGACTTGCTGGCCAATTTTGTCTTCACCGTTCGTATCGAGACTGAGTCCTCTGGGTCAGCAAAGAGCGGGCACTCAATCATTTGCATGAGCTTACTATGTCCACTGCACTCCTAGAGTCTGCACCAAGGTAAGTGATGCTGGTCCTCGGTAATTTGCTAGATGCCTCAAAGCTTCGGCGTAAAATTCTGCTCGTATATTGGCGTTGGGCCCAGCACCATCTGAATCTAATACGTCGAGTAACTGGGAGGTTAGTCGAGGTTATTTTGACGCACTCAATGGTCGTTACACTTACACAGGAATCTGCAAGAATCATGTTCACAAGATACCGGGTACACAACGGGCTGTTGAGGTCACCTTCCTTCATGGCTTCTAGAAATATTTGCTCGTCAACCCAATGCCACCATGGATGAGCCCAAGTGAACCAAAGCGTGATCAAGTGTGAAACGAAGTCGTCGTTGTCGGTGACTGTGGTCCAAGGCTTTGCTGGAACGGAAATCGAAGGGCTCAGCAAGTCCTCTATCTTGCCCGTTCGATAACGCTGCTTCCGAATTTTCCGGAAAGGACCATCGCGTAAGGGCTCGACCGCAGCCGCAATGCCTTTATTTGTCTGCCCGGAATGAAATTGTGGAGACATCACACTCTGCGCAAGGGAGGGAAGTTCATCCGGCCCGTCTATCACGAAGTTGATTGCTGAGAAGGCATTCTCCACGGCTGGCTCTGCTCGACGTGCATCTTGGACGTATGCTGCTAGTTGTAGAAGATCATTCCCGGAGCGTATGTTAAGCAACAAGTCTTGCACGGTCTCCTGACCGCCGCTGCGAAAGATGGCAACAATACCACCAAGGAGCTGTCTGCATCGTTCGAGTTCGCTCTGTGCTTTAGACAGATCTTGAATATTTCGGTGATTGGCGATCTTCCTTCGCTGGTCGGATGCGGCATCGTATGCGCAGAGACTACCTCGAGTCGCACAGGCCTGGCAAGGGAAACTGCCCGAACACTGTTGAGCTAATTAGCGGCCGATGCTGAATGAGTACCGGCAAAGGCGCTATCTGACCTTTGTCTTCCTTTGTCTGCAAGCATGACATGCGTTTGAGATCTTCCTAGATTTCTGAGAGGTCGGCGACGACATTTTTCCCTTTTTTTTCCCTTAGGGCGTCACCAGGGGGGGAGGTAAGGAAAATTAGAACATTCCACTCAATAACTTCACGGACACGAAAAAGATTAGATAGCTCCAGTATTATATAAAATACAGAGCCGTCACAGCAGATCTTGATGGTAGGTTTGGAAATAGCAGTGCAAAAAGGGGCTCATCCAGGCCCGACATGTCTGCGCTCATAAACGCAGGTAGCAATTCGCAGGCATATAGATGCGGATAGTGCCACAGCATTACTCGTGGACTTCCGGAAGACATATCCTAAAGCCACCAAAACTTGGACGTTCGCTGGACGGATATTGCAGTTGAACCCTGGTGCTTCCATCGCTCGAGGTTAGCTGAATAGGGTGTTCATGGGCGCGAGTACTCTTTCGTTCAATGCTGACGCCGTCGCAGCGCGTTCAAGTCTGGCAGTCAGCGTCTCTGGGCTTCGATCCAAAGCAAGCACAGTGGTCAACTTTCATTATAGTATGTGCTAAGAGTCTGGAGCCGGAGAAGCATCCAAAAGGTCTTCAAAGGCTCAAATTAAACCTGCTATGCGGGGTCACTAGAACGGGAGATGCTCGCTTTTTCGGCATCAGATTTTACCCGATGACGTTCCTGTGCGTGATGAGTGCGCACGATTTGCGGCCACGTTTCACGCTGAAATGCATTGATTTCTGTCGAGCAGATCGAGAAAAATTCAATAGTGGATGGACTATGCATGATATCATGGTCAGAAACGACGGTCGAGCACCATGTTTGGGAAAGGCTTCTCCCTGATGTCACCATGGGGCAGCCCGCATGATGCACGAGTCGGTCTTGGATGATACGCCCAACAGTAATAGAAGCCACCCTATGGTCAGCGCAGCGCAAGCAGTGAACATCCACGTGTTGCTTCTCGCAAAGCATTATGTCGACAGCGCTGGTACCCTCAACCAAAAGGTAGAAAACCCGCAGTGCCGGTGCGTATTTGTTTGACCCTGAGAACGCCAAGGTAGTGAGCAACAAAGTTCGTGATGCACTGGCCCCTCGAGCCAGTCAAAGATTGAGTGGAAGACTCAAGCGTTTCGCACCTATCAGCGGAAAAAGGATGCGGCTCAAATTTCAGACCAGACGAGTCGGTCTTAGCGTGTTGCCCGCCCGGTAATTTTTTCCGGGCGGTACGAGTGCCCCGCACATACAACTTCAAGTTGTTGACCGACAGACACGTCCAGAGACTGGTCGAGCAGGCTGTTGGAGCTGGGCAGGCTTCGAGCGTTGCAGGCCAGAAAGACGCGCTCCCAACAGGAGTGTGAGGCTCCTCTCACGCAGCTACAAGATTATTTGCCCCATTCCAAAAAGCTAACGGAGAATGGTGTTAAGGTCAGCAGATTGCGCATATAGTTACTTTTGCCTTGGTGACTTCGAGTGAAGTATTCGGAATGCATAAGCTTCAAATTGTACCTCAAGCGGTCACTGGTCCTTTCTTCTACTGCTTCAAAAACAGCAACGAAAGCACTTCTGCTCCGTCAAGACCACCTGCGGTTAAAGTCGAAGTTGTAACAACCACGCCGCAGGGATCGGGAATGTAATCGCGGTGTGGGGCAATCTCTAGCAAGGACCAGAATTCAATTGCCCAGTCGTTGGATCCTGTGGTCTTAAACCCGACCCCACAAAATCCTGATTGAGATATCTGTACATGACCAAATCTACGATCGTGACGATCCGAATCCCGTTACCATGCCAGATATTCTTTCTGGAGCAGATCTCATTACCCCCGCGTAGAAAGCTGCGAGCCCCTCGCTTGGGAAAGGAGCCTTTGCAAACAACATTACCACACGAGTACCTCTTACGCAAATTAATTCAGACGTCACATCTCGTCGTGTTCTCGGGCCTCAGAGAACTAATATTTCCATCTGCGCGGCTCATGCAACAGACCACCTCCCTGAGCACAAGCTCTGCTCTTGACCCCCAATCTGAAGACCGAGAATCTGTAGCCTCCGCGTCAACTAAGAAGATTAGCCATGCTTGCGATAGGTGTCGTGCCATGCGCACGAGGTGTACAGGGGGTCCGCGCTGCAGCGAATGTATCAAGAACTCTAGCACGTGTCTCTATAGCGATCGGAAAAGGGAAAGAAGCAAAAAGTGAGTCTCCCCTTTTCCAACTACTGACTACAATTCGACTTCGGCTTCCGAAGCTAAATGTTGGTATCAAAGAGAATATGCTTACTACAAGGAGCGCATCTCTGGCCTCATAAAGGACAGGCAAGATCTGCTCAATCTCCTGAAGAAGATCGAAGGAAGCACAGATATGCACGAGGATGAACGCAAGCAGGTAGTCCAAATGCTACAAAGAGTCAGTAGCAGGCGATTGTCCGCGTGGCCTCCCAGAAGTCTGATCATGCGTCAATAGTTTTCAGTCGAGCCCCCGACCAGTGCCACCGAACCAATTGAAGGAAGCACACCACTGGGATATCCTACGGCGCAAGGTGGTATTGACCTCCCGGGCGAAAAGGAAACGGCCTCTGATATTGCGTCGCAGGCTGGATCAGGTCAACTCACTCAGGCTGTCAACCTGGATTCCGGGAAAGGGCTTAGCGGCTTCATTGGCAACATCTCCGAGATATCGTGGCTATATCGAGCATGGCAGCATTTTTCATCTCAAGAAGTCATTCAGAGCCAAGAAGCTGGTCGCGATCCTATTTTAGCGCCACCATTGGCAGGAACTCATGTATCATTAAGCGCAGAGGCTTTCGTCTATTTCATGGACGAGGACGATGTGCTGGCTATTGAGGAGAGTCTCGTCAATCCTCTGCAGTTGCCCAGCTTTGAGACGTCGACTCTCTTGTCAGAGGCATATTTCCATTCGTCCAAGGGGGTGTTTTGCTTCATTGACGAACCAGCATTTTACACCGAAATGTACCAGTATGTGACCGGGCAGGAGACTTTGCTTTCAAGTACTGGCCACAAATGGCTGATGAAAGCCAACGTTATATGGGCGTGTGGTGCAAAGTGGCTACAGACTAGTCAAATACCACGATCGACGGATTTGGAATCTCACCTCATTTACTATGCTCGTGCTCGAGCACTTGGATTCGACCACCGGATCCCACTTGACCATCCGGACCTCGAAATGGTAGAAGCTAGTGGGGTTTTAGCTTCCTATTTAATGACAAATGGTTCAATTTCCAGGTAAGCTGTCCATCCTCCAATTTCGTTCTCTGAATGAGTGGCATGCATGTACGCCGCAGCCTCGATTAGCTTGAGAGGCAGCTGCTTCGGGAGCATATTCAAGAGCTGACGACCAATCCATTAAGACCCAGAACTTCAAATTGGATTAGGAGATCAGCTGACCGGCTTTCAGGGCGTGGAATGCCCTCGGGCATGCGCTTCGCCTGGCGACAGCGCTCGGACTGCATCTGAGGATCCATGGCGTCACCGCACACGGTCGTGAACGCAGAGCAGAAACATGGTTTTCTCTACAGAATCTCGAGATATTGCTTTCGGAATTGAGTGGGAGGCCGAAATGTGTGGACTTGAGCGAAGTTGCGGTTCGATACGACCCACACTCTCAACCTGATGCTGCACGTGACGAGATTGCGGAGCAAGCCAGACTACAATGGCAAAGTCTCATGTTGAGTCTTCGAAGCGGTTACGGCAGGGTAGAAAGTGAAAACAGTCAAATACAATGGTCGCGCCTTCTATTTGCCGATAACGAGACGAGCAAGCTTTGCTTTAAAGCTCACTCAGACCTATGCGAGATTAGCGACGAAATAAGACTTCGTCTTTACTGTCAAACGGAGAATGTGACATGGCACAGGTTTCAAAACATCACACATGGACTTCATAGAAAGTTGACACAATGGCGGGCACGCTTGCCTCAAGCTCTCCAATTCGACCCAGCGCAGACATCACCACTAACTTCTCGATCCCAAATACAACTATGTGCTTATTTTACAAGTCTGCAGATAACCTTGTGGCGTCCATGCATCTGCGAAATTCAAATTCTCCACGAATCACGACAAAGTCAGCGATTTAATAGCGACGCCGCGCGCACATGCATCCAAGCTGCTTTGTTCATGATTGACATCCTTCCTGCAACCGGGGTGGCCCTCGAAGCCGATGGCATCTTTCAATGGTGGTTGATATTACATTACATCTGCCAGGCTCTAGCCATATTGTTGCTTGAGTTGGCGCTCAAGGCACCACATTGCAACTCGCTGGAAATGCAGAGAGTCAAGACTGGCATCAGTAAGGCATTCGCATGCCTTCGGCTGCTTTCAAATCACTTTAAAAGTGCTTTCAGGTGCTGGCAGCTTTGCCGATACTTACTCGGTAAGGGCATGGAGAGGTGCGGACTGCTTGTTACAGACATGCCTTCAGAAGTCTTTGCTCCGCAGTCTTGGACAAGGGAAGATCAAGACGGTCTCGAGCGGGTGTTACAAACGTTGATGCAACACGAGAATCTCATGTGAATGTGGAAATTCGTTCTGGGGCCATCTTTCAAGCCCTAATTAGCCTACTCGGTCAAGTCTGGCGAGTCGTGGTTCCGCCTTTTGTTGAGAGACAGAATTGACACCGATTTAAAACTTGTCACCTTTTTTAAAGCCCCACTGTTTATTCCGCAGCAGACACAACTGGAGAATGCGCTTTTTAGGCAACTTGTACCACTAGTCGCCTCGCACTCAGTTTCCGCAGATAGATCTGAGATCTTGCAGACGATGGGCAAGGATCATGAACTGCAAGCGTGCGTCTCATTCGGAGTAGGGGGGGAGGGCGGCGCGGATCAATCCTGGTCCAGACAAACGAGCCCAATTTCTCCATGATAGAAAGTTCCCCCGGAATGCTTTGCCTTCCAGGGTCCGCCTGCGCGGCCATCCACCCAAGATTGACGTGAAAACCTCTAAGACCAATTAAGACGACCATTGCACAAAGTATCTGAAAAACTGCAATAGACATACGTCAGGCCATCCACCGTTATAACCCTCTCTGTCGATTCAGGAATTGAAAAAGCCGTTTACGATTGATACTACCGTCGACTATTTACTTGCTAAGCAAATCTGGCAGGTGACAGTGTTCTTCAACAGACCTGACGACCTGATCACAAAGAACCGCAGCCCTAGGCAGACAACGAGAAGATGGCTCAAAACACGGAGGTGATCGACCGCCTGATTTCTGCCTTTCACATCCTTCACAAACACGGAATTCTACGCGAGTCGGGTAGTCTGTCTCTGCGAAACCCGCAGAACCCAGCGACTTTCCTAACCAGCGATCACCCTGCTATTCTTATCAAATCCCAATCTGACCTGAGCGAATACCACATAGACGACAGCAGGGTCCGCCGGACCGGCGACCAGTCACTCGGCTCGCCCAAAGCGTCGGTGCAGACGCAGCATTTTCTGCACAGCTGTGTCTACGCTCAGTACCCCGGCGTCAACTGCATTGTCTTCAGCAACTCGATCGAGTCAATAGTGTACGGCCTCTGCAACGCAGGTGGGAGCATGTTGTTGCCAGCGTGCACCGCAGCCGGTTTCGTCGATCACTATTCCCCGATCTTTGATCCGGCACAGTTCTATGCGGACCACCCGGCACCTCCTGCTCATGAGCTACTCGTCAACGATCAGCATCTAGGACGCGCATTCGCTCTTACTTTGGGCAGTACTGAAGCTGAAACCGACGGCGAGAAGGCCTTGCCAAAGTTTGGTGTCGCGCTGATTCGCGGTCAGGGCGCAGTCTGCTGGGCAAAGTCGTTAGAAGAGGCAGTCTACAGAGCGATACATATGGAACGCAATTGCGAGATCCAGAGGAAGGCGATGCTCCTCAGAGAAAACACTGAGCTTTCCGTGACATATCTGAACGAAGAAGAAGCTCGCGATTGTGCTGCTTATGCCACGGAGCACCTTGTGAGACGATCTTGGGAAGCCTGGCGGGCCGAAGTGGAACGAATGGTTGAGTATCAGCGTGAGGTGCCCGCCCAGAGATGAGGTTCCCCATCGGAATTCACACGCTGGAGATTGCTGAGGATACTTCTGAAAATGTTCTGAGGCGTTGAATATCCGTGGTTTCGAAGGCAGACATACTTTGGTGTTCTTTTGCACCCGATTCATTTATCAAACACCTGTTTTTCCTATCCAGTCCTGGGTATTCCAGTCCCCAAATCTGGTCGGAACTCGGAACCCCTGAAGTCGAACTCAAGTATATTACGACAACTTTTAACTCCAGTAGCCGTCTCGGCCAGACAACCCTATCAGTGTTCTACCGTGCGAACCATCAGACTCAGACCTCCGCAGTCAGACGTCTTGAAATGGCGCAATTTGCGACAAAGGTCACAGGTATGTTTCGATGCGAGCACGCATGCCAAGAATGGAGCCAAGAGATCTGTATCTGCCACGAGATTAGTAGCGGTGCAGTAAATGATGAATTATGATAGCTCATTCAACCCGATCGATAGAGACTATACTATTTCCGACACCAAATTTTCCGCCTGAAGATCGTAGGTTTCCTGAGTCTGGTCGGCAAAGCCAAGTTTGACTTTAGTTTAATGCATGCACACGGCCGACTCCGTTTCGCCACCCTGAGACAAGGGCAATGCGATCCACTAGCTTTAAAAGGGTAAGCCAAACTTGAGCCCACTCCGAACCGTAGAAGGCGCCAAGAGTGCTAGGCTAATAGCCGAACTCGACTCCACAACTTGACAAAGGTCACTGTGCAAACGCTATCGGCACGCTTATGAGCGTCGAGGAAAGGCTCATTCTCTCCTGGGAACGTCAAAACGACGAAATCTCCAACAACATCCTTTTCGACGATCAAATTGACTACCTCAGGGATGTCAAGAATTGCCCCCGAGCCAGATTTTGACCTCACCAATCGCCTCCAGAACCAGGGCCCGATAGCTTATCAATTCTTTAGCAGTACTCAGAGTACGCGGGCCTCGGAACGTTGGATAAGGTAAGTGCAATTTGAACACCGGCACGACTAGCGGCGCATACCAGTACGTATGTGGATAGGGTACAAAGCCGGCGACAGAGGTGATTGATGAAAGTGCTCGGTGAGACACGCTGGCGATCAATCGGAGTACCATGAAGCTGGTGAAAGGATGAACGCATATCAGCAGAAAGCGGCTAGCACGACGGAAGCGAGACGGAGAAGAAGAGAATAATGGTTGAAGGCGGGGCTTGGCTGGTGTGACTTTGCACGTGTCCTTCTGCCTTCTTCGAGTCCAGCAAGAGCTGGTTCACACGGAATCTGGCCAAGCGTACGTGCAGATATGCGGTGTTCCAAGAACAAAGAGCAACTGTGCCGGCAACACTGAACGCTAGTCATGCAAATACGGTAGGCAGTGTGCTCGGGCTCGGAATATTGATGATATTTTACATCTGAGCTACAGAAAGCCCAGCGCTCTGCTTGCCAGCTCCATGCGACAACAGCACTAGGTGATTATCTCAATGGTCCTTCCCTCCCTTCGATGGAAATAGTGGGTTCTAGTATCCCGTACAAGTCTGATTATGCTGTTTACAGCTGTATATGTGATGACACGGCCGACGGACATGCTCTGAATACAGATCAGCCAATCTTGGCCCTGCAAATCTGCCTTTGCAGTGCCTCTATGGTATTCTGCTTTCTATCCGCCCCGATCTTCCTTGTATGCTCGCTATGGTATCTCATTTATTCGTGACGTCGTAGCAGACCCCTCAGAGCTTGCTTGTTTGTTGTACATCTTGATCTTCAATCTCCCCCAGTGGACCTGCGCGGCTTTCTGATCCCGACTTAAGTAGTAGTTGCAGGCGGCTCACCCTTCGATTCCTCCGCGCTTAGCAATCCACCATTAATTAGTTCTGCTACCACTCTCTTCCTTTGTATGGGGATCAGATCAGCCGTATAACGATCTTTCTGACTATCCATCTTCCCCAACATAACCTGCCTTGCCGTTGTGACGGTAAAAACTCCACAATCGTCACTGTTCGTCTGCTGCGGACTCTCCGCTCCAGCATTCAAAGTCCACTCCTTCTCATCGAATGTGCTTCCAACCTCATGCTTAACCCACGCCAGGAAATTTTCGGCGACAAATCGATTCGAGCGGTGTCCCATGGAGTTATAGACCGATACATTACGACTTTTCGGTTGGATGACGCACAAAGTCCAGTGAGCGCCGCTGTTGATTGGTATAAAGATCTTCTCGCATTCCATGACTTTCTTGCCTGAAATTTTCTGCTTCCGGGCCCAGGAGCTGGGGACGCTGGTCGGGTCAGCGCTGACTTTGGTCCACATGTGACTGCTGAACGCTGCATGAGATGGCACTGGTTGTGTGGGCCGATCGTCCTTGTTGCCGTGTTTGACAATGAGACTGATGTAGTCATTTATGACGGCGTCATTAAGCCAGTTGTCGTGGCCCCGCTTCGTGCTGTATTGAGGCACGACGCGAGACAGATCGGTCGAGGTGTATACGTTACGGCCAACTGTGAGCCCGTCAGCTACGGCCTTTCGGACTCGCGCGTCCCAAGCCGCGGAGAGTGGAACGATCTTGTATGCGTCTCTAGCTGCTTCGCGTTCTTCGAGAAGGCGCTGGTAGCGGGTTTTGCGGTCTGTTTTGGCTGAAAGGTGAGCTGTTGCTTTCGGGGTGCGGACGTGGCGGGCTGGGGTTGTCGATGGGCCAAGAGTGAGGGATGCAAACTGTTTCGCAGTGGTATCGAAGAGAGGTGGCGGCTTGTGTACTGATTGTGGTTTCACGGGCTGCTCGACTTCTGAATTTGAGACATCTGACTGCTGCACTTTCACTTTTGCCGTGAGTGAAGCCTGCTCTTCTCTTGGCGATGTATTTCCAGCTGTTGGTGTGGATGCATCTTGTTCTGAATCGTCATGTAGAGGATCAGGTGAAGAGCTTTCTTCTTTGATTGGTCTGTGGAGCGATCTTGTCGTCTTGAAATCCGAGTTTGCAGGCTTCCAGAAAGACCTGATTCCATTCATCACTTTAGCTATTGATGAAGGGCTCACCTCCATTGTATCTGACTTTCGAGGTACAGACCGCGGCGGCCCGTGCGACGGTGCATGTCCAGGGCTGTCAGAATGCGTCTGTTGCTGTTCCGCAGCCTGGTTCAACAGCTTCAGCTCGTGTCTCTCATTCCAATCCTGTACCTCAGGACTGATTGTGCCATTGACTACGATCTTGAATCCTTGATCATCGCATGAGTCGGGCTGAGCGCGCAAGAACTTCCTCCATTCCTTGTCGCCTTCTGCATCCCAGTTGTCACTTTCTTTGTCTGACGTGTCGTTCTCCTGCTCGGATGCTGGAGTTGTTGGTTCGTTCGGCAGTGTAGACCCAATAGGTAAGGAATCGTGATTCTCGAGGTCAACCTCATCGTCCACCAATGCTCTCTTTTGATCTAGTGATTGTTCCTCCTCCTTCAGATCCGCATCGCGGCCCTGTTCGTCATCGTTTGCCCACATAAATTCCAGAGGTGGTGGAGCTGTTCGGCATAGATGTAAATCCTTCAGAACGCCCCGCGCAGTCCTTCCTTTCAGCATATAAGGTCTATATCGAGGCAGGTGATTGATTATTTTCGAATGCGACCGTCGCACTGCAGGCAGCTCTCTTTGTGTAATGAATTGATCGCGACAAGTCGTGGATGCTTTCGGTGGTGTCAGATCTTTCACGCTTTCTCTCAACCAGGCTTGCTTTTCCCATGGCGAGTCAAAGTCCAGAAGGCGTCGCTTAGAGGATCGCATTGACTCAGCATCATTGAGTATGCTAAGCACGGCGAGTGAAGACCGTCTATTGCGGTCGCTGCTTTGATCAGCGCCTTCTTGAACCAGAGTCTGTGACTGCAGCGGAAGAAAGAGAAGGGCCCGCCGGCGCGCTCGAGTTGGAGCGCGTTTGGCGCCTACCGATTGCCGCAGCTAAACCTTCAGGGAGCGAATCACAGCGCACGTCGGCTGTACTACCTCCGCCAAGACGCCTTCAACGCCCAGGCCAACGAACCGCATATCTGGCCATCTTCTCCTTCGTATAATCCATGTTGACCTCTGCTCTTCGATTTCGACGTCAAGATGTAAATAGCTTTTGGAACTCTACATAAAAATGGAATATAATACTGAGGTTGCGCAGTGATGGATTCACGGACCGTAATGCATGCGCGACCTCGCTATATTTCGCATGGCCGTGATTGCAGGTAAGCGGCTCAGGATGAATGTTATTGCTAACCGTTGAATGCAGCGCCATCGATTGGTCAGTGCTCGGAACAAGATTCACAGACGAGACCACCGTGGCAGACTGTGCTGGTGTCATGTGTCAGCTGTTTCCGGTAAGTTGACATCGGGTCATAAAGCACGGACGCTGCAAAAAAACGAGCGGTAAGGGAAAATTTCAATAAGAGTGCTAGTCGTAAACTAGCTAGGTATTCCAAGTCCTAGGTGGTGAAAGAGAATCGGATTGCCCTCAACTGCCAGCCATGCGATGCCACTGTACACTATCAGCTTCGTGACCACTTCAACATCGTACCTCACGCGAGGTCTTTGTACGTTTGCAAATAACTCAGATTTATCCCGCTCTTCTTCCATGGCAAAGTCCGGGCCTGCATTGCCAAGTGGTTGCCGTGGAGTGGCGAGTACATTGGGGGATAGTATTGCGGTAGAGCCACCCATTTGTGCTCGGAACTCTTCTAAGCTTAGTGACCTCTTTCGTGAATGCGATGCTGTTTTTTCCGACGCGCTGAAATAGTCCTTCTCTGCCGAATTCTCTCTGCTGTGGGTTGCCTGGGGAATGGGACTCTTGACGGAGTCTCGCCTCATCTTCTGCCGGTACGCTAACGCCTCGTATGCATCTGCTTCGGATTGTGGTCCAACACTAATGGCCCGTCTTCGCCGAAGGTTGTTAAGCATCTGCGGAATGTCTCGAGCCGATGGTATGACGTTATCATCGTCCTTTTGGTCGGGAACTCTCTTATACTGTGAAGCAGGCATAAAGAAGCGTCGGGGTAGATCCAAGCCAAGGTTCTCAACAAGTCGAAAGATGGGCGGAAGAACGCGAAGTAGAGTGGGCTTCATAACTGCCCTCCATATGAACACGACGACCACACCAACTAATATTCGCGCAATGACTTTTGGCCAACCTAGCTGGTAGACGCTGAACGGTACCGTCCCAGGATGACTGGCTGCTGGGTCAGCGTAGACTGTTTGGGAGAAGTGCCACCCTCCAAGATCGAGACCTAATAGGACTCCCGCAAATGCAACGCTGTCGTCGAAACACGGGCAGTCATCGGCAGGTTCTGGATGAATGCGAATCAAGACCAGAATGACCAGTGTGACGATGACAAGGGGCTGTGCAGTACCTGACCCCCCGAACAGCCATTCGTCCTTGATTGGGCCAAGGTAGTATTGTCCAAATGCTATAGCAGCACCAAGCAAGCTTCCGCATGCCACATCGAAGAAGCCGTGCATTCCACAGTACAGCCTGCCAAGGACAATCGAAAATGCGTAGAAATAGGCTAGGATTTGCAAGTATTGGGTGATTTCTGGCAACACAGCGGAATTGGGATCCCGCAACAACAGTATAGCGAAGACTGCGACGGAAACTGCGTTGGTGGAGTGAGTGGAAGGGAAGCCATATTCGAGTGCAGCTGAGCCAGACATAGTAATGCGAGTTAATGGAGGAGAGAGTGGTCGGGGAAGACACAGTAAATCTTTCACAAACCCGCTGAAATAGACACCTGCAGCCAAAATGGTGGCCATGCTAGCAGTGTCAGAAGCTTCGAATGCCGTGAGAGTCGGGCACCACTTACGCTCTGCCCAAGAAAGGATTGCCACACCAGAACAAAATTGGAAGGACAACCATGAAGCATGTATGCGTTCCCAGATTAGCGGTCATGGAAAAGTAGCTATCGAGGGCAGGACTTCGCATGCGTTCCTGCAACAAAGCAACGTATGGTGTCTCTGTGCGCACGATTGGCAGAAGTTTCTCTCGGATCACGTACCGCCACGTTGGCAGTCGATGTTTGTCTAGCAAGCCTCATGTCAGATCACTGCTGCATCGTGACTTCCTTGTTTTTGCACAATTGGACTAACAGTGGTCGAGGCTTGCCAACCCAGCTTCCTTTTTTCCATTTTGCTTCGACATGGTCATCTACTTTTTATGTTCTTTCTTGCCATCGAGTTCATGCGTCCGGAAGATGGTTATCGCATGTCCGCCACGCGCTTGGTGAAATGGCTCGGCTCTAGTTACGATGCAAGGGATCGGAAATTATTGTGCGGGAAAGAGGTGGGCATTATCGAGGCGGACTAGCGTGAATACGCTGTTTTGGAGCGATCACTACGGGGAGCATGCTGCATCAGCGGTCTCATGCCAATATAACCATAGCAATTGAACAACTTCCGGTATCAAAACGATTTCCGCGACCAGGGAGAACGCTGTAATCTGACGAGGGGTTGTCGGCGTGATGTGGCACTAACGCGTCTGCCCGCAGTCGACGGTAGTTGTTGCCCCGGACGACCAAATGTCAACACTTTTCACATGCTGAGCCAGGTTCCAACTCCCCATGATAATGAACGACATGCAGGAATAGATCAAGTTTCAGAAGAACATCTCCTTTGCACATATCGGCCAGCATCGTTTTAAGCCTTCCTCGGTTACACAAACACTCATACTCATATTCCAAGGTAGCAAGCAAATAGCAAGCAGAAACGTCGATTACGTGCTTAGGACTGGATTGTCTCCCAAACAACACAAATCTCCATCAAGGATGGCTACGCAAACACAAGTACACAATGACCAATTCCAATCTTCACTCATGTCAGAAAAAGCAGCCACCTCACAGATAAGTCCTCTTTCACCACGACGATCAACACGAGCACAAAGTACAAGGACAAGTAATGGAACAGTGAGCACGTTGAATAGCAGTGCGAGGATGTCCGAAGCAACCAATATCACACAGCCACCAGCCTACTCGAAGAAGTTCGTCGTAGTGGGCGACGGTGGCTGCGGGAAAACATGTCTGATGATTAGCTATTCGCAAGGCTATTTCCCCGAGGTGAGCGTCACCCGTCGACGGAGCGAACGGTGGTGCTGACAGTGATGGCAGAAATACGTACCAACAGTTTTCGAGAACTACATCACCCAAGTTACCCACCAAGCTTCCGGCAAGACGGTTGAGCTTGCGCTGTGGGACACTGCCGGGCAAGAAGAGTATGACCGACTGCGACCTCTATCATATCCTGAGACCGACCTTCTGTTCGTTTGCTTCGCCATTGACTGTCCGAACTCGCTGGAGAATGTGATGGACAAGGTAAGAGTTGATCGTCATCTCCTGCTTGGATACAGCTAACGGCGCGGTAGTGGTACCCCGAAGTCCTGCACTTCTGCCCAACAACTCCTCTTATCCTCGTTGGCCTCAAATCCGATCTCCGAACTAAACGTGCCTGTATTGAACTGCTTCGGACACAGGGTCTGACACCAGTAACACCAGAGCAAGGCGAAGCAGTGGCAAGACGCATGAACGCTAGGTATATGGAGTGCTCAGCTAAAGAGCAAAAGGGTGTCGCAGAGGTCTTTGAAATTGCAATCGACACGGTCGTGAAGGCTGAAGAGGCCAGCTATGAGAACAACGGCAAGCCTTCTGCACCAGGAGCGAAGAAGACGAAGAAGGCTAAGAAGAGGACATGTAAGTTTCTCTGATAGTGCTGAGCGTCGATCCCTTCAGGGGCTTGTCATTTTTGTTTGGGCCGATGCTCGCCATGATTGGTTGGACTCGGCGACATGTATTTGATGACCGAGGCGTTGCTTGCATACGTGGGCGTTCTGAGCCGGTGACGACTCTGGCTGACTGGCCGGGCTGTATTTCTGCTTCGATCTCTGGAAGGTGAGAAGCTGTTGATAGACCAAGACATTTATGGATCAATCTGCTTGAGGCATGATGATCCTAAGCCATCACTTTGAAGGAGGCGTTGCCTTCAAGCCTGTCCACTGTCCCCATTGCGACCATCCGTTCTCTGCGCTGCACCAGCTTCCTCCTCTGCCTGTTGACCGTTCCCTGTCACATTCTCAAATTGACTCCAAAGTGCCTCGACGGATGCAAACTCGTTTCCTATTTCAATGATGCCCTCCAAGCTTCGGTTCAGCGCGTTGATCTGTGTGAGGACTTGTTCCAGTGAGTCGCCGATCTGACCGACAAGTTCTGCACGGCGGATTTCGAATTCTGTCGGTTCGCGCTCGGCAGACATGATTTACGAGCAGTCAGCGCGCTTTGGGGGGGAGTGTTCTACTTCTGTGTCTGTCAAAGCTGCTAGTTAATGCGAATGACGCGTCAGGTAACGTTGATATATGAGTATAATGCTTTACCTGCACATTAACGCGTGTTCATAGACGCTTGACAACTTCCAGCGACGGCTCGGCAGCAACGGGTCTTGGCGCGGGTCTTCTGTATTGGAGCGCCGCTGGGATCAAAAGGCACTACACTTTCTTTCCATCACTCTTTCAAGACACACTCTCAGCTTTGGTGCATCATTGACTTATTCGGTATTGGGAAGTGTGTCAGCTACGTCCCAGATCCACTTGGGCGATATCTTTGGGCATCGGAACGAACGAGCATCACGTAAAGTAAAGAATGTATTGCAAACCCTTCGATTGGGGTACGGAAGGTCGTCAATACTCAGAAACTGGTACACTAGGTGGGCAGCGGAGTGAACGCGCGGAGGTTTCTAACGTCGAGGATCTTGAACCTTGAATTAGTAGGAGACTTTATGCTGCCAAAATTGGGTACTTGTCCATCGTCACAACAAGTCTCAAACGAAGACATACTGCTTTTCACCAGGTTGCCTTGAGAGATATGAGAATCCATCTATAACCTCTTGTCTCCTTCTGGAACATGATTCGATGTCTCCCAATTGTGGCTCAAAGTTGAAAATGAAGTTTCTCTGCACAAATTCCGGCCGCTGACGAGGGACGAGGTCCGACCTTGCTTTAACGCTGACTATTCTCATCATGAGCCTACAGCGTGTTCCTCGCTCGAATAGGATGCATCTGCATGACGCCAGTCTTTGTCGATTGAAAAGGAGAAGAATGGACAAAGACAAGGTTACGGTCTTTCGTGAACACTTCAATTCGTACAAAGAGCTCTTATGCAGACAATGTTCTCTCATTAACATGGCATATTGTCTCTACCTGTGATGGACAACGCGTCCATGTGTGCTTCCAATTGTGGTTTGAGTACTTAAGGTCCAGGTAGCTGCATACGATTCACGAACCGCCAATACATAGTTTCAATGGATCGGGAAGAGTTTCATACAACGATTGAAGTTTTTGGGAATATCACCCCAACTCAGAGTATCGAACAATCTAAGTGGCTGTTCACAGATGAGATGCTATCGCAACAAGCTACCTTCCTGGACATGCCCACAGAAATACGGCTTGAGATCTATCGCCATTGCATCCCCTCTGACACAAAGTACACGGTCGCCTTCGACGACGAATTCAAGGAGTACGCATCCACTGTCGCAGACCTGAGTTTGCTCGTACTGTTTCAGACAAGTAAGCAAGTGCGAGAGGAAGTCGAGTACTTCATCGCTGGCTCGGAATATGTCGCTGGGCACTTCATAATCACTCAGCCAGTCGACTTTACCAAATTGCCTTCTTGGATACTCAACAGCATTACTACCGTCGAATTTAGCCATCAAGAGTGCAACCTATCTCGAAGCTCAGCAGACTATGCATACCAATTCCCAAAGCTCAATCGAATCAAAGGAGTTGCATACGTCGAGAACTGGAATGACATCTTCGCCGTTTCCCGTTATGATTTGTATCCCTTTGGGACCTGCCATGAACTGGTAAGAATTTACTTTGCGAATCGAGTAGCCCTCTCACGAAACAAAGGCAAAAACTTGCAATTCCGAACACACGGAAATTCGTACGAAGGCGTGGACGGACTGATCGCGTCTTGGCCACCAGGCCGCAAGCCACCAGCTATAGAAATCAAGCTTTACATCGTTCACAGGAATACGGCCTCCGACGACTATACCGCGGGGATTGTCGCGGCTTATGATGTCGACGCCAAAACCGTCACCTCTGTGAAGGCGGTTCACTTCTATAGGAACAACAGCCACGATATGCGGCATCCGTACGACCGTGGTGGACGCCGATTCGCCAAGAACTACTGGTTGAATCCCGCTGCCTGGATCCCATTCGACGTAGGCAAAGAGGGACAAAGTCAGCTTGAAGATCACTGCAACAGAATTGACGTGGCGCACCACAGGAGGAACGAGCAATACTTGAAGATGCATCCTGAAGAACATAAGCGTCATCCGGCTTCGCGACGTGGTATTCGGGCGCAGCCACTACCAAGTCGGCTTCGGGACCAACGGTTCATAGTGTTAAACTGGGTGGCCCCGGATGAGTGTCGCCAAGCTCTTGCGGTTTGGTGTGTCTGCAACAAAACCCGGACTTGGTTGAGGTTCTGTCAAGAAATGACGAATTACCATTCCACCCCGTCTCCCGCCACCGTTGAAACAAGCCTATCGCGGATTAGCCGCCCCGTCAACATGGATATATAGACGCTGTAGATCGAGGACTCGAGCGCTGATGAGGAGCGGTAGAGATATTCCACACAAGTTCAGGTGGATGTGAGCATTCACGTAGAGCGCAAGACGGAAACGAAGACAAGTTTCTGCGGATGTGGGGGTTAGGTATGACACCAAGGTTACGGACATTCGACCTCAAAGTATCTCAACATAGGAATAGAGTACGAGCGAGACAATCAATATATTCTTGAACAATAGATTAACGAGTGTACACGTTTCATTGGTCTCTAAGCCGGTGAGTATTGTTTGAGGACGGTAACTGAAAAAAAATTGCCAAGTGTTTTCGTTATCTTGTAACAGTCCCGACAAGAAAGAGCAGGGAATGAGCGACAAACGTCGTTGACACAGGCACGCGCTGACGAGAGATACGATAAATAGTATAGTCTTTCGTCCGGGCCCTACGGCAGAGAGAAAAGGGAGTTCATGCGAGACAGCCATGCAAAATCATTTATTGCGACGCAGGAAAGATCATGTTCAACACACGCGCTCTCCCCTGCGGAAATTGCCATGCGTAACATCCTCGCAGGCTCGACAAATGCTTCGATCACGTCGCGAATGTGGCCCGATCTGCTATCTCAATACCAGAACGACTAGAACGCAAGAAGCATGTGACTGTCAAGCGATGATCAACGTCAAGACAGTTTGCGTCCGCGCTGAGGAAGTGATGCTTCATTTATCTTGTCCGGAAAATTCTGGGCAAATAATCATACGCCATTCGGTCTGAAGATATCTGATGACGAGCATCGATGCTGCAAATGCAGCTTGCTCTTTGGATTGTGGGATTTGTCCAGGATAGGAAAGCCGACTCGTCTCTGCAAAATCCGTACAGTAGAACAAGTGCATTGATTATAGAAGGGTCGATCAGCAACAGCTCTATACTGCTATTGACGTACAGCCGCACTTGCAAGCACGTAGTCTCAAAGTATTGGTTGTTCACACTTTGCTGCGTCCACTGATCCAATATCATCAATGATCTTCCTCTAAGAGCACGCGTTCAATGTCAGACCATATGTATCTTGTGGTGCTCAAGTCACGTATCCAAACTGTCCTCCCCGACATGCAACCCAAAAATCTCTCGCAATCTCATTGGTCTTCCTGTTCCCTCTCAATGCCTCCACTTGCGCCACAAACCTCGCTCGTTGCTCTGGCTTCGTCGCACCCAGCGCTTTTGCTGTCAATACGCTGCTCTCGGGTTTGATTGCTTCAAGAAGGATCCTCTTCGATCGGGCAGTTTGCTTGCTGACGAAGGCTCGTAGCAGCTGAGAGAGGGACTCAATTTCACTGCGTGCGCATTCACCGGCTAGGAGGTGCAGGGTTAGAGCTAGGGTTGTGGGGGCATAGCGGTCGAGCAGAAAGTTGAGGTTGGTACTTGCAGTAGAGTCGGTCATCAGTGATGATGTCGAAGGGTCTGTTACGTCAAGGAAGGAGGCGAAAAAGGCCGCGGCCGAACGACGTGGGAGGGTATCTGTTGTAGAGCGAAGGAGGATGACGGCGTAATCGAGGAAGGTAGAAATAATTTCTGGTCCGGAAGGGTGGGTACAGATATGAAGGCCGTATCTTGGGAGGGAGCGAATGAAGAAGTCTAGGATTGAGGTGGGAGCGATGAAAGTGAGGTTCGTTGATGGGTCGTTGAGGCCGTCAATGGATTGCTTAGTGATGGCAAGGACTCGAGTAAGTAGTTTTTCGAATTCGGAGTATATGATCTCGGTCGGCGTGGGTGCTGACGAAATGTAACACGATGCGGTGTTCATAGTCTGATCGAGATTGGAATTCTTGAGGTCAATAACAGAACAGAGGAGTTCGACACTGGTGGCCGATGCGAATTTCATGGGTGATGGGTGTTGTTCTTTGAAGCCGGCTTTAAGAAATTCGCAGGCTGCTGTGACCAGATCTGATTTGTCTGGCTCAAGCATTTGACTCCACGGCTCGGATAGCATCTCAAGGACTAACTCTTGGGTTGCCTTGCCAGGGCCGTCCGTCCAAAAAGCGTTTGCTGAGCTTTCACTGGCCTCCAGATCGATAGGCGTATCTGCCGGACTTTGCAACCCTTTGGCCATGGCGGCTAGCATCGATACGCGATCGAAGAGTGGCGCATATTTTTCGTCATCTTGCGGTGGTGGTGCACTGCTCTGCTTGACTTCCAAATCTTGGATTAGCTGGATCATCTTTTGCAAGGGTTCAACCTTTTCTGCTTCCGAAGGTAGAGCTTGTACAAGTGCCGATACAGCGCTTAAAACTCTGCACCTAGAATGTAGTGGGATGTTCTCCAATGTTGTGATTGTCTCCAGGAATTGAGGTAGAGCTTGCAATAGAAATGATCGTTGATTGTCACAGAGATTGTAGATGGCTCGAGCCGCATGGTTCGACTGGCCTCTTATCTGAAGTGAGCGGAAGAGAAAGTCAAGGCTGCTGATCAGGTACTGGGAATTTCTTTCCAGGTACGAGGTTGTCTCTGCTAATAATCGTATTACCGCCCGACGGACGCGACCAGGCAATGACTCTGAGGGTGAAATGGCTCTATTCCAGAGATCTGATGCAAATATTTGGTTGAGCGAGCTGTCACACCTCTCTGGCTCATTTGCGAGTGCATCTGCGACTGATGTGAGAACGAATATTGCGGCTTCGAACTCAGACCAAGTAGCATCCGCTGGTTGGGTTACTGAGAGTGCGATTTCGTCAACCAAAGGCGGTCCCAATATGCCAAACGCAGTCTGGAAGAAGTCCGATGCCTGGAAACGAAAATCTTCAAATTTTGTATAGTCATCTTCCTCCCATGTAGCTGTTCGCTTGTCGAGCTCCTCGCTCGGCATTTGAATTTTGATTAGCGTTGCCAGACATACATCTTTCAATAGATTTGTCATGCCCTCGTCAAATTGGGAAGGCTCAGACCAGTCGCTGTAGCCCTCAGCTACGGATGTCATTATCTCGAGCACTGTCTGACAAATTTCGTCTTCAACCATTGCAGCGCCTGAGCATCGCAGGAGAGCCTGCGCTCGCTCGAGGGTTCGAAGAATGTCTGGGTTGTTTAGATATTCGTCTGTCGTTGTGTCAAGCTGAGAGATAACGGCTTCGAGAAAATCCACGTAGGAGCATGCTTCAGGAGAAAAGTCACCTCTCAGCAGCTCTGATGTCCATCGGCAAGCCGCCACTGAGCTATTGATCTGCCCACAGTATTGAGGAACAGAACGCGCTAACAACCGAGGCTGCTCTGTCTGAAGAGAGGTCAGACATGGCATGCAATGGTCTGCTACCGTATGCTGACTGAGGAGACGGATGGTCAAAGTGACACAATCTGTAAAGAGGCTGTAAAGACGAGAACTGGAATCGGACTCTGCAGAGACGAACTTAGACCAAGCCTAATTGTGTCAGCAACGTATTCCACAAAGATGACTTAGAGTTTAGACAGACCGGCAGCTGCTGCAGAGCTTCTGTAACAATTCTCCCAAAGTAGTGATCTGTTGCCTCTATTCGGAGCACTAGTTCTGGAGATTGCTCGGCAATTATTCCCACTCTAGCACAATAAGTCACAATGGTGAAATGAAGGAGTTGCCAGACATCAGCAGCATTGTTGGACAGCTGAACTTCGATACGATGCCCAGTGTGACTTTTGCCCGGGCCAGCGCCCAGCTCTTCGTGCGAAGCGAGGGCGAGCCGAAGAATTGCTTTCAATGCATAACCCGATATGCTCGTGCTTGCGCCCAGTATTTCCGACATCACCGGGACGTGATCTTGAGGGAGGTAGTGACCAGCAAGCATGCAAGAAAGAACATGACGGCATGGATGAGCCCATGCAGCATCTGGCTTACCAAATACAGTAGCCAAGGTAGATGATAGCTTCGAGATAACAATTTCAGATTCGGTGGAGGAAGCCAATTCCACGTAGCGCGTCACCAGATGCTGAAGAAGCTGAGAGACTTGGTTGCGGTCCTCACCAATTTTGTCGGTGTCCCAATCTGCGTTGACCTTGAGTCCAATGGTGAGGGCGCCATAAAATTGTAGAAGCTGCTCTTGGCTGTCAAGCAAATTTAAACCAGTCTGCCATGCCGCAGGTTCACGTTGTAATCGCTGAATCTGTCTTTGAATGGTGTTGATGGCATCTGGCCGACCTTGGTTATGCGGAGAATTGAGATCGCGTATCAATTGCTCCATTATTGTAGTAGAATCAGAAGAGACATTTGCAACATTTGCAACAACTGCAACAATGAGACTGCTGGCCCTTCACATCAGAAGGGGGACAAGAATGGCTATAGGAAGAATTTGTGTGCAGAAGAAAACGATTCAGTCCCTTTGAGGATCAGAGAAATCGAAGTCGTTAACCCCACTAGAAGGCAAGACGAGTGCAAACAACAGGTCATTTTCCGCAATAAGTGAGGCTTCAGAATCGGGACATTCGAGTATTATATCCTCCATGACGAATTCTGGTTATAAGATACGGGAACGATTCACTTTGTCGTGCTGGGAAAAACTCCATCGAGATTCTACAGACGGAAAGGTGTAGCCAGCGTGCCGCGTCACGCGAGGCTCGAAGCGGAAATTCGTTGACTTTCACACGACCTACACTGACGTAGATACCGCAGCAAACGAGAAACATGAGTGACAGCCGTTGATAAGTTGACACCGCTTCAAGACCTCGCCCACGCACCTCTCTCTCTCTGCCCGTTCACTCTATCCTCTGTCCTCTGTCTCCGTTATCCGTACCCACTTCGAGGACTCAGTAACGCAAGCCAACCGTTCACCTTCATGCGCTCACTGATATCGCGACTGAGCAACATCTTCCGAACCCGTCCGCAGCAGGGTATCTATACCGCTGCTTCCATCAGATCTTTCTCGATCTCATCACGTCTCCGCGCCATTAATATGGAGACGGTCGACACAAGCAAGCGGTTATCTCAACTGCGGGACCTCATGAAAGAGCACAAGGTCGACATCTACATCGTACCTTCAGAAGACAGCCACCAGTCAGAATACATTGCTCCCTGTGACGCAAGAAGGGAGCATATCTGCGGTTTCTCAGGCTCTGCTGGCACGGCTGTGATCACGCTAGAGAAGGCAGCCTTGGCCACAGATGGGCGTTACTTCAACCAGGCTTCAAAGCAGCTGGATAACAATTGGACACTATTGAAGCAGGGCCTGGAAGACGTGCCGACATGGCAAGAGTGGACGACCGAGCAGGCCGAAGGCGGCAAGACTGTTGGCGTGGATCCGACTGTGATAACTGCTGCAGATGCTCGCAAGCTCACCAAATCCCTCAAGAAGAGTAATGCAAAGCTTGTGGGTGTCGATGAGAATCTGGTAGACAAAATTTGGAAGGAGAGACCGGCCCGGCCCGCGGAAAGAGTTATTGTGTTGTCGGACGAATATGCAGGGAAAGACTTCAAGGAGAAACTCACAGAACTTCGCAAGGAGCTGGACAAGAAGAAGACTGCCGGTATGGTCGTGTCCATGCTAGACGAGATCGCTTGGCTATTCAACTTGAGAGGAAGCGACATCCCATATAACCCGGTCTTCTTCTCCTATGCCGCTCTCACTCAAGATTCTGCTACGCTCTATGTCGATTCTTCGAAGCTCGATGACAAGGTCTATGAACACCTTCATGGCGCTGTCCAAGTCAAGCCTTATGATGCTTTGTTCTCAGATCTGAGCGTTTTGAGTCGAGCTGGCGGCGAGGACACGCAGCAAAATGGTGTAGAAGCTACCTCAAAAAAGCACTCAAAGATACTGGTGTCCAACAAGGCGTCATGGGCTCTGTCCTTGGGCTTGGGTGGAGAAGAGAAGGTGGAGGAAGTCAGAAGCCCAGTGGCTGATGCTAAGGCCATCAAGAACGCCACAGAGCTGGAAGGCATGCGACAGTGCCATATTCGAGACGGTGCAGCTCTGATAGAGTTCTTTGCTTGGCTTGAGGATCAACTCGTCGCCAAGAGCGCGACTATTGATGAGGTTCAAGCTGCTGATAAGCTTGAAGAGATTCGAGCCAAAGGAAAGCACTTTAGGGGACTGTCCTTCGACACGATATCCTCTACCGGTCCAAATGCCGCAGTCATACACTACAAACCGGAACGTGGCAGCTGTTCGGTAATAGACCCCAAAGCAGTCTTCCTCTGCGACTCTGGCGCTCAATATCTCGACGGCACGACAGACACGACGCGAACGTTGCATTTTGGACAACCGACAGACATGGAGATCAAAGCTTACACATTGGTGCTGAAAGGTGTCATTGCTCTCGATCGTGCAGTCTTTCCTAAAGGGACCACTGGCTTCGCGATTGATATTCTAGCTCGGCAAGCACTGTGGAGAGAGGGTCTCGATTACAGACACGGCACTGGACACGGCGTCGGATCTTTCTTGAACGTTCACGAAGGCCCCATCGGTGTTGGCACGAGGGCTGCTTACTCCGAAGTGTCTCTCAATGTTGGCAATGTGCTTTCCGACGAACCAGGATACTATGAGGACGGCAATTTCGGCATTCGGATAGAGAATATGATCATGGCAAAGGAAGTAGAGACGAGTCATAAATTCGGTGACAGGCCATGGTTGGGCTTCGAGCATGTCACCATGGTGCCGATGTGTCGCAAGCTGATTGATTCCAGTCTCCTGACCGCCGAGGAAAAGGCGTGGCTAAATGCCTATCATCGGGAAGTGTGGGATAAAACTAACGCTTACTTCGAAGACGATTTGACACTGAAGTGGCTGAAGCGTGAGACAGCATCATTATAATAGAGCTTCCAGGGCAACCCACCTACATAGACATTGCTTGATCTTTTAGCATTTCAGCCAACATACTCAGCTCATGATTCGTGTAGCTGCTGTTCAAGCATTGAACGCAAACTCTCTGAGGTCACTGTTGAGCTTTCTCCGAATCTCTGTTACCTGGTCCAACATTGGACTTATGAACTAATCCACTTGCAGTCCTTGCCCAGGCTCCAAATCCTATTCACCCCTTCATCAACATGCATGGAGCGTGATATGCGATTGAAAGTAGCGCTCATAATGTTCGATTCTACGGCCTGGAGGTGCAGTCATGTGAAGGTTATAAATGGCTTATTTCTTGAGCAGGCTAGCCTGATCGGTGTGAAGATGGCTCAGAACGAATTCTCACGTCTAGCTGCAGGTTTTGATGGCCAAGTCAGAATTCTGAATGAAGAAGTTAATGATTTGCGTGGCGGCGTTCGCGTTCCATGCTGCACACTCAAGCGACAACTGTATAGAGATTGGTAGGGCGAACGACCAGGGAACTCGCCGGTGGAACAAAGCCAATCTTCACTGACTGCACTCTCCCAACAGTCACTGTGCATGTTACCGCGATCCAAAGCTGGGAAGACTTTACCGTCGTCACAACACGAGTGCATCTATTTACTTCAGCATATGACGGGAAGTGAAAAGGGTTCCGTTTCTCAAGGTCATGGTCCTCCTTCAATCATACGATCAATGCTCCACACAGTCACATTTTGAATACACCATTATGCCAAGCGAGTGGAACACCCCCTGGCTACCATAGGCTACTTACATGAAAAGCAGACAAGTTTGCAAGAGATTTCAACTTATACGCACAATCCAGAGGTATTCTTGAGGTGCCAATGACCTTCTGGAAGTGAGATCGTCGTTGACCATCGTGCCATTAAACGCGCTGTGGCATTCCCAAATTGAGATCTATCCAATTTTCTCTTGGGCTTAATGGTTGACATCTCATAGACGTGTGCGCCAATCTCGGGTACGGAGTTAGAAACTCGGGCTTGTCATTCCGCTCTCGGCCCGACTGCGGACTATCGGACCGTGTAGTGCTGTGCCCTAAATTTCGAGATGTTTTTGTCGATGACCCTTGGTATGGCAGCAAACAGAGTGATTAGATGCTCAAATTTCAACTCTTCAAAATTGGACAAAGACCATGAGTATCCAAACTGACTTTCACAGCGATGTACTCCCGAAGACATTGCCCGAAAGCCGGTCTTGACAATACTCATCTTGCAATGGTATTCTAACTTGCATTTTGCAACAGTACACAGTGAATGTACTCGCGGCTTTCGGATGCACCCACAAGCTACAGCCGATAGCTGCATAGAATGGAGCTGAGCGCTATTGAGCAGTCCCCCAGGTTAAGAACTATCTATACTCAATTATGCTTCTGCTATGCAACTCCTGCTGGCACCTCGCAACAATCCACGGTCGATATCTTGACCAACGGTCTCCAAAGACTGACAGCCAGTTTTCCCTGGCTCGCCGGCCAAGTCGTCAACGATAGCGGCACCTTCAAAGTCACGCCACTCGGATCAATTCCCGGACTGATAGTCAAAGACCTTATCGATGATGGCCCAGCGCCCACAATGGCCTCACTCAGAGCTTCCAAATTCCCTCTCAGAATGCTCCACGAAAAGCTCATCTGTCCTCGAATGACACTGTCAGACGGACCCGGCGAGATAGATCGGGATCCATATCCGTTTATGCTACTGCAAGCAAATTTCATCGAGGACGGTCTGCTTCTTACCGTGCTTGCCTGCCACAGCGTGATGGATATCGTTCGGCCAAGTCCGAATTCTTCAGCTGCTCTCGAAAGCTTGTCGTGGAGACAAATTCACCGACGTAGAAGTAAAGAATGGAAACCTGGATCGTAGAAACCTCGCTCCGTTTCTCAAAGACAACAAGCATTTAGACTTGAATCCAAGCGGGCGCCAAAACGCTCAAACCAGTCCTTTGCAACCTGATCAGACAAAAGCATCTGTCACATCACCGTCGTCATCTTCGACTCTATCGCTTGCCTGGTCCTACTTCACATTCTCGTCCACCTCCCTCTCTGCCCTGAAAGCATTCGCCATGTCCTCCCTCCAGACAGCAGATGAACCCCACCATCATGACCAAAGCACCCAATTCATCTCAACAGACGACGCCATCACCGCTCTACTCTGGCAATCAATTGCCCGTGTCCGCCTAGCCCGCCTCAGCCAGTCCAAGTCCATACTCTCCACCCTCGTCCGCCAAGTCGACGTCCGTCGCTACGTTGACATCCCCTCAGACTATCCCGGCAACATGGTGTCTCAAACAACCAACACATTTCCCCTGCATGAAGTACCGAGCACCATGTCCCTCGGCGCCATCGCAGCATGTCTCCGAGCATCACTCAATCCCGAGAACCTGTCTTACAATCTCCGAGCTGCCGCCGCTGCACAAGCCCAGGCCCAAGCGCGAGCACGCTCACGTCCGGGTTCAGATCAGTCCCCCGGCGCGAAGAGGGACCGGATCAACACCCTCGTTGTATCGTCCTGGTCGAAAGCGCAATGCAACAATGTCGATTTCAACCTCGGTCTCGGCGCGCCCGAGAGCGTGCGTCGCCCGCAGTTCACCCCGACGGAAGGAGTCGCGTATCTGCTGCCAAAGGAGGTGGACGGAAGTATTGTGGTGGGGCTGTGCTTGAGAACGGAGGATATGGATGGCTTAGAAGGGAACGAGGTGTTTAGGAATTATGCAGACTGGATCGGATAGAAAACGTCGGGTTCATTATCTGTAAGGTGTCTGTAAAGATCGTTGCCGGCTTGTGCTCTGTTCCGTGGTTGGCATTATTTGCGAACAGAAGAAGTGGGCTTCACATCTGCTCTGAGTCTCGCGGCCCTCCCTCTCTCCCCTTCACTCTATTCCACAACCTGGTCATCCAAGCCGCAAGCAACGCGTCGTCGCTGCTCGCGGCAACCGATCTCCAATTCAAGCCTTTTCTCCACACAGCCGGTAGCGATATACCCGACCTACCGCCCAGGCCCGCAAAGACGACAAGGATATGGCCCCAGCAACAAGGACGACCACCGCAAAGGCCACTGTGCCCAAAGCTCCAAAAACACTACCAAGACGACAGACGAGACTTCAACCACAACCCGAAGCAATTTCACCCAAGACTAGCCAAGTAGCCGAAAAATCTCTCACGTGGGCCTTGCTGGCCGGGACATGGCCCTTGTCGAAACCTCCGGGTCCGAGGTCAGCCAGGCATACATACACTGCAGCGCGATGCATCTTGATTCCTTCTTTCGCGAGCTGGCGCGATGGAGACCCCGCGTGGCTACGACCGACGAGGTATATGCAAGCATGGCACAGCCGGGATCGAGTATACTTTCGAGCAGTTTCCATTTATTCACTTGGTGACTTGCTGAATGGATCTTCTCTACTTGATAACTATCTGTACACTCCAACACTCAAGCCTACTACGAATCCCACATGATCTCGCCGAGTTGCAGAAGTAAATCGCCCATGACTTTCCGACTGCGAATTGCCTCCTCCCTGTCCTCGCCTCTCAGACTCGCACTGAAACATAACTCGATCAGTGTCCTCAGTTCATCGTAGCTGTAGTTGATATTGTTCTTTGCCTTGTTTTCTTTGACGTAGCTCATGATCGCGTCTGGTCCCTGGAGGAAAAGTTCGTAGTACTGGCTTGAGCTCGTCAGCAGCGCATCGTCGTCGTCGGCGTCGGTTGCTGCTTCTTCTTTCTTTCTATCTCCTATTCCTAATCCATCACCGCCCACTCGCACCGCATCGCGGTCGCTAAGTTCGCCATTTGTGGTGTAATCCTTCTTCGACGTGGCACCAAGACCACGCAGGACCTGCTGCACAACCATTCCATCAACCCTTATCCGTTCCGCGCCGTGTCGGTTCATGACGCCCACAAAATCCGCTCCAACAACCAGATACCGATCAACTAACTTTCCGAGCCCGCTCAGAATGAAATTCCTCTCATTGCGGCCGAGCAGTGATGAGATACTGGCTTCGAAATGTATGAGGTCGTTGTTTAGATCTAGTATCAGCGGACTTGCGGACGTTGGTGGGGTGGCTAGGACGAAGGGGTACAAACCACTATCCAGTGGCGGAGGTGTTGAGTCGCGGGTTGCTGGTTGCGTCGGGGTTGGAGTGGCTGTACCTGTCGCGGCGGCGGATGCCGGGCTCGTCACGTTGAGAGTAGGATCAGAACCTGGTGGTCGTAGAGCACGGCCGAGTTGATGAATGATGCCGCATCGTATATCCAGATGCAGTGTCAATAACGCTTTTGTTGCGAGGCTGCGGAACGAGGTAATAGTTTCGTCAAACAAGGCTGCTGTTTCAGCGGTTAGAGGTAGATATACTTGTGTACCCTGCGGAGTGAGAGACGCGCCTTGACCGCCTGTCTTGAGATTCGTGATGAGTGTCCATCGACGCGGGGTGTGTTGGCCGGTCAGAGACGTGTTCCTCGAATGTGTCTTGCCTGAACTTGAACTTGCATCGACGTGGCGGAGAAGTGACAAGGATGCGGATAGCCACTGCATACTGTTGTATACCAGCGATAACTGGTGGACTGATTTCGGATCTGAGATGATGTCGTATGCTTGAATTGGATTTGCTTTGGCAGCAGCAAGCAGAAGCTGGATTTCTTTCTTCGTTAGGTCGGATTTTGCAGCTCGGTCCATGTCCTTGTTGTTCCACAGCGAGAGGGTGGTCTCTCGAATATCGCCTTCCTCTGCATAGCCAGCTGCGGCCTTCATGATGGTTGTGTGAACGCCACCTGCCTGGTTTGCTTGAGAAACACGGCTGACGATACTCTTATAAAAAGTGTTGCAGCGGTCGTAATATTTGAAGAGCTGGGTGATGACCAGCTGAGTGAACATTAGATCGTGAGGAATGGCGCTTAGCATAGCTGAAAATGCGTGGATCAGAGACATAAAACCGACAGTGCCCTTAAAAATTGGGTGTGGTGAGAGCTTGGACCAGTGGGAATCCTCGCTGAACGCTTCAAAGTCCAGCATATTGTCTGTGCACAGATCCGTGACGGTTTCTTCAAACTGGGGATGGAAGACGTTGATAAGGAAATCATCCAGGAAGGAGGTAAGTGTGCTCATTGGGATATTCGACGTCTGCGGCACAATGTCCTTCAAATGCTGCAAGAAAGTCAACGATGGCGGTAGCAAGATCGTCATGTTGAACACGCTCGGCTCGATCAGCAGTTTGTGACCTCCAGCCGTTCCGTCGTGGTTGCCCCGGTCACCAAGCAAAAAGCTTCCGTCCTGGTTCTTCGACTTCGTGACCAGACCAGGAACAGAAGATTTCAAGATCTCATCTAGCTCGTCCTCTTCGACCTTGGTATCCGACGATTTTCCATCCACCTCGGACAGCTTGAACATCCTCTTGTTCTTATCTCGAGATTGTTTTGCAAACACATCTCCTGCTGCGATAGAATACTTGCCAGCGGAGCCACCAAGATCACCGTCGGAAGCTAGATAGTCGTGTAGCAGCGATCGGATCTCCATCTGATACAAGTTCCACAGTTCTTTGAAACTTGCACCATACTGCTCAGGCTTCGAAAAGTTCTCTCGTTGGACGATTCCGAGCACGACTTCATGCAGAACTCTGTGTCCTTCAGCAATCGCCTCAAATTTAGCATAGAGCGTCCACAGAAAGTCTGACAAAACCTTTGACTCGGCTTCGCCGGCCTGCAACACCATCGACTTCCTCTTGCTCTTGTTGCCAGTCATGGCCAATTGACTCGGCCTTTTCGCATCGATGTCCAGGGTCGTCCTTTCGACCACTTTGTACAACTCGATTGGAAGCCGCTGCTCAATCCTACTCACAAGCTCCTCAAGATAACCCCTACGGTTTAGGGCCTCGACGATCATCTGAATGTAGTAAAAGGTGTCGCTTTCAGGGTTCTTGCTCGCATCCTCGGTCATAGGCTTCTTCGTATCCAACGCGGCCAGAAAGCGATACACGGGCCTGTCCCACGCATTCCCACCAAAGCTGTCTCTGGGATTCGCTTCAGTGTTTCCGACCTTTCGGCCTTTCCATCTCTCCGAGCAATAAGGACTTTTGAGGTATAGATGATCATGCAACTCCTCAACGAGCATGTCGACGAGACTGCTTTCTTGGCTGGCAAAGTATGCTCTCAAGTCGCTCATGGCGCCAATCTCTTCCAGCCCCGTCTTTCTCGAGCTGATAAGAGCATCACCCAGGATATCCACAGCGCCTATCCAGCGCTTCTCGTTGATCTTCTCCTCAAGCCTGCTGGGTAGCTCGCGTAATGCCTCCATCTGGTTGATGGTGAGAAGGAGTTCGTCTAGTTGATCGCTCTGCTCCGCCAGGCCTCTGAGTTCTGGTCGGCTGGCCACCATTCCGCCCTTTACTCTTTCCAGCCCGGTCTTGAGATAGCGCACCCGTGACTGAGACTCTTTGATGCTGCTCTGAATCTTGTGATAGGTTCCTACGGCGCTGTTGAAGTCGGCATAGTGCTCGTTCACGACGGCTTTGAGGGTCTTCTGAAGGTCAACGTGAGTATCCGCGAAGTCAGGCTCGCGCTCGCCCAGCCCGAGACTCGAGGGGTCGGCGAGTTGGAGGGCAACTTTGACAGGAATGCACTCGTCGCCTTCCATCATGCGCCAATTTGTCTGGATGTGCTTTAGGATCTCGTCGATGGATTTTGTGGGCCGACGGGGTGAGTATTGCCTATTTGCGCCATAGGCTGTGGCTGGTCCTCCATTAGATCGAGGCTGTAGGTAGGGCTGTTGCTGTTGTGATGGTGGTTTAGGAATCGAAGGTCTGTCTCTTGCGGATCGAGATTGTGGAGGAGGTATGTTGTCACTGTCGCGTGAATCAGAAGGTGCACGACGCTCGCGATCGCGGTTGTCATCCTGACTGTGTGAATGTACTGTTTCGGTGTTTATCCTGTTACGGTGACCTGAAGCTGGCATTCGTGATCCAGGCGAAGGTGCACGTCTTCTGTCAGATTCGGACTCTGGTTGTGAAGGAGCTCGGCCACCACCGCCGGCGCCTCCTCCTCCTCTTGGTGGTCCCGAATCTGCTTGCGCATAAGAGTTTGCTGCTGCGGGCGACCTGGACCGCTGAGACGAGCCTTCGTGGGGATTGTTCTGGTTCTGGGGTGCAGGCGATCGATCGGAGTCACGGTCTCTACGGGGCGGAGGTGCGCGGCCGTACGGGTTCGAGGAAGAGGATGATACCCCGGGTGGTCGACTGCGGTCACTTCGGGGACCCGAGCCAGAGCTGTTGACACTAGCATTTGAGGCTGCTGCATTGTTTTGTGCATATGGATTAATTCCACCGTAGGGATTAGAGCCATACGGGTTCGAGGAGGAGGTATTGGAGGAGCCGTATCCGTTGACGGCGTAAGGGTTGTTACCACTCATGCCGGGAGGATGAGTGCGCGTTGTGCTCGTTCATTTGGCTGTCGTTGTAGTTGTGGCCCGACTGCATTTCTGCGTAGAAGGCGCCCTGAGTCAAGTTTCACGTCTGCCCTTGGCATGTATAATGCGGCTGGTGTTGGTGAGCGCCTGCTCGTCGTGCCCACATCCCACAGCTTCGGGCACCAAGAGTCGACATCGATTCAGAATTCAGCCAAGGGGCTCGGTATCGACCTTGGTGCCGGTTTGACTTTGGGCGCACGTGGAATGCGGATGAGGCTGGTGCCACAGCCACCTTATCGACATGGGTCCGGTCGACGTGGTCTCGGCGTGTTTCGGAAAGGAGCTACATGATCCACGGTGACTACGCTCATGGTAACAATAATGATGGAGAATATGTTTAGGAGACCGTACCAGGATCGTGTCCATCGGCTAGGCCTAATCGACTACTGATCCTGCAACAAAGCTGGGCTCGTCTTCCCCTTGAAAAATACCTGGCATAGATGGTCTCTGTATACCTCGCTCTTTCCTGACGCCTTGATATCCATATCTGCTTCCCTGCAGTAGTTGTTATACAAGAATGAGCAGCTTGCCAGCCGTCGGTCTCCCTTCCCGACCGTGAGTTCAAGGTGAAGATGTCTGTGGAACTTTTGGACTCCGACGTCCCCATCCGTAGGACCTCCCGCCAAAGTCGATGCCATGATTGAACACGCTCAAATGCAAAAACGAAATCGGACAATGCTTCAACAACGACCGTAGACCTTGCAGTAACATGAATGCTCGTCTGGGCAGTGCACCGCTTCCTGCCCAAAGATAACGTGCCAAAGATACTCCATGACCCTCCCACTTTTCGCGTCGTCTTTGTCTGTTTCTATCACCCATTGCCGGATCTTCAAGTAGTCTTCCAACGGCCGCTTGTAGATCTGTTCCCTCGATACTGCAAACTGAGCGCAGCAGGCCGCCCATATGCGAGGTCTCATCACTGCTGACCTTGCCTCCTCCTCTTCAGAGGTGAAGAAGGCTTCTTGTGCGGCAGGTATCCCACGCTCTTGAGAAAAGGCGGGGGTAGATGTGTTGCCCATGACTTCTGTCCAGACGTCTCCTGCGAAATGCGGATTCGATTTTCGGGGGTTCTTACAGCCGGGATTGATGTTGCACCTCAGGTTTACGTAGCCGCGCTCTTTGACATAGTCCACCTGCAGATGTCGCATGGCATAGACATTGTCGTGTAAAGGGGTGTCAACATGCCATGCTTGGAAGAAGCCATCTCTATGCGAGTGCAGGAACGCGACGACCGCTGGGATGGACGTGTTGTAGTTATCGATGATGTAGGTGAGGTAGGCCATCGCCTCGTGGCCTTTATTGACCGGTGTGGTCAAGGTGTTGTGCCGCGTCTCTTCTGAAGAGGGATTCACAATGTAAATGGCGTGTTGCCAGCTGGAAGACTGTCAGCATTCGAGGTAACATCCGACACTCGGGTCCACGGCTGCGGGCTGCTTACTCGGAGAGCTCGTCCGTCACCCAGGATGTGTCCTCCTCCTCGCGTGAGGGCACAACTATGATCTTATCCCTATCTCCTACCCTCCCTCCCAGCGGGAGAGGTTGGTCATCCTCTGCTTGGAGCCATGGTATCGAGGCTTGGATGTAGCCGATAGGGTCGTATGTTTCGCACTTGTCCTCGATGACAAGGAGGATTACGACGAGACCGACAGTGAGTGCGATGCCGGCGAGGACCTTGAATCTAACGCCGCATTTCATCTTTCAGCCTCAGATCATCCGCTGGCCAGGCACTGCTGGAATCTGACTGCGTTGAAGCGAAGCAACCGAATACATTCGTCAGGCAGAAAATGTCGTCTTTGAAAGGCTTTTGAATGAGTGTAGTGAATGGTAAGATTGAAGCACTGGAAAAAACGCTTCGCTCGACCCAGAAGAGCAAATGTGGTATTTGATCCTGGCTCAAAAAGGAAGGGAGAGAAACGCTCGCGATGACGAAAGGTGAGGAGCAAGCCCCGAGTGAAGTGTTGGGGCTTGTATACGAACAAGATTTAATGGCGCAGCGAAGTGCAGAAGGAAACGTAATGGCTGCGTTGCAACGATGATCATGGGTTGTGAGCAGATGGTAAACCGATCAACTCGCACCCATCTGCACCAACTGTCAACGAGACGCAGGCACTGGGGGAGACGCTTTACTTAGCTCCAAACGTAATTGCTTGGGGCGCAGGGTGCAGCTGTTCTGGGGGCGCTACACGGCTGTGCTTGCCCGGAAGCGGTCAAGCCTGCAGGCGGCGTGCAATAAGCTCCCGCCTTGCCAAGGGTCAGACCATCAAAAGCTTCTTCTCACTCGGAGCAAATGATTGATCGACGCGACCAGCCGAGTCCGGATACGCTTTGCTGACGCCGCTTGACAAGCTCAGCCTTTGTTCATGCTCCAAGATTGACAATCTTGGCTCGAATTAGTCGAGGCGTTGCTGATCCATTGCGGCCAGCCTCCTGGGGTCGATGGGATGAGTTCCATCCAAAAATCGTCAGTCGCATCCTTCGCACGTCGCACAAGATGATCTCTCGCGCACCCCGCCTTGCTCGAACCTGGCAAGGCTGACAAGCCCGTTCGTCGAAGCGCACGTGGCCAGCGTAGAGCGTGAAGGTCGGTCTCACTGTGTGGTGGCAAGTTTTTTTGCTGCGCGCTTGGGGAGAGAGTGCAGAAATCTGGGGATCGTGACACGTGCGCAGAAAGTCAAATATTTCAAAAATGCTGTCAAATGCTTACCTAAGGTGCTGCGTTTTCAACTCTCTACTTAAGCTATGCCGTTGCTCTCTTGTGATGTGAGGCGCAAAAGAAAATCCCACACAGCCCGGCAAAGCAAGCACAGCCGTATACAGTAGGCGTGCAGCGGTTGTCGCAAAGACGCCATGCTAGACGTAATCTCCACATGGCAAAGTCCAGAACCTGCCAGGTCAGTTACAACACCCCCACACCTATGACCAGAAGGGTTCAGAAAGAAAGGAATCAGAATAGATACATGAAATTTACGTCGTTGCGAAGATGCGCGCACTGGAAACCAAATATGCTGCGAGATTTCAATTCCCTTTGAGCTCACAGTATGGGTGAAGCTGATGGCTACGGAACCAAGGCGCCGAGCAGTCGACTCCGAAAATTGAGTTCGTCCACAGAGCCATGGAATCTACACTCTTGCTTCGAACGTGAGATTTTAACTTTCCAGAAATTGTAGCTTCCTCTGTCGTGAGCGATGCCGAAACACCTACGTATCTCCCTGTTGCCTCTACCATTCGTTTGTCTAGACAGCAAGGATATTGCCACTAACTTCTTGCCCAGTGGAATCGGTTTCTGCTTGCCCGTTTGCCCATTCACATCGATCACATCATTGCCATGATTTTGTTAGTCTCATCATTCTCCTTGGCTTCAGAATGACGCCATCGGTCTCGGGGAGTGTCGGTGCGCGCTTGGGTGTCTACATCAAAGTCCACGTCGTGAAATCGACGTCGAGCGGTTGAACTGACAAGTGCCCAAGTTTTGGTTACTATTAGCGACATGCCACTGACGCAGCTTTCCGACTTCGTCAGCGAGCACTTGTCTTGGCAATCTCATCCCAACAAACTTGTAGAACGGACAGCAACAGTTGCCAGAGCGACATGGCATCTGGGCTTCACGGCCTTCGGCGGACCGCCCGTGCACTTTCAGATATTCCACCGGAGGTTTGTCGAGGAAAGGAATGGACGGAGACCATGGATTGATGAACAGACTGTACGTACTTGTTCCTCACCGTCAGTGACGAATAGCACCGTCACCTTCGACCTCGATGCGGACTCCAAGACCGTGCTGACCCGAAGCCTGACGAGAACAGTACCAAGAACTCTTCGCCCTGTCTCAAGCACTCCCAGGACCGGCGAGCACCAAGTTTTTGTTCGTCCTAAGTCTGATTCATGCAGGTTTGGTCCCTGCCATTGTCTCCTTCCTGCTGTGGTCGTTGCCTGGCGCTACAGGAATGCTTGGCCTGGCCTTCGGCGTGCAACGAATCTCAGAAACCCTCCCAGACCCAGCTTACGCTTTCCTGTCCGGGCTCAATGCAGCTACCGTTGGCATCGTTGCCGTTGCCGCTGTCCAACTGGCTGAGAAATGTATCAAAGATGCACTCTCAAGGTCCCTCGTCATCTTTGGTGCTTGTGCAGGCTTATGCTATAGCGCGTTATGGTATTATCCCGTCCTTGTCGTCACAGGCGGACTTGCAGCTGTGATCTGGGATCTGTGGCTGGGCCGACAAATCAGACGTATCAAGCAGAGGCGGAAAGATCGACGCAGAAGTGCCATTGACCGAGCTGCCCGTGTTGAGCATGAGGCTGCTGGCAGATCGAGAAGCGACACTGCTGGCAATGCGGTGCAACCAGTCGAGCTCCAGCCGGCCGAGCCTGCCGCTGCCGCCAATGTTAAAAACGCATCCTCTCTCGTGCAAAGACGACAAGCACAACCTTCTCCAGGACCAGACGTGTCCACTTCCCCAATTGAGCATGCCACGCCACTTCCGCAAACACAAGCCGTAAATACTACCAACGTCGTCTTGCACGGTGTGTCAGTCAGGACAGGCCTGATCCTTTTTGCAGCATTCGTCGCCTCATTCGTCGTCATTCTTGTCGTCCGCTCACAGCTTGCCCAAGAAATTCGACCAGTCTCGCTATTTGCAAATATGTACCTCGCTGGTACAATCATCTTTGGTGGTGGTCCGGTCGTTATACCTCTGCTCCGCGAGTACGTTGTCAATCCCGGCTGGGTTTCACCAAGGGACTTCCTCATTGGGCTCGCCATCATACAAGCCTTTCCAGGCCCCAACTTCAATTTCTCCGTCTACCTTGGGGCACTTGCGGTTGGTGGGACGGCAGCAGCTGGCTCAACGGGTAATGCTGTGCTCGGCGCCGTGTTGGGCTTCGTCGGCATCTTTACACCAGGCCTAGTCTTGGCGACATCGGCTCAGGGCTTCTGGCGAAGGCTGCGGTCCAAACCAATATTCACCGCACTTCTGAGGGGCATCAATGCCGCAGCGGTTGGACTTGTCTTCACTGCTGTTTACCGCTTATGGGAGGTGGGATACCTGACAAGCGAGTCTGCTCCATCAAATTCTGCCGCCGTCGAAGGAGGTAGAGTCAATGGCCGAAGTCTTGCTGATGAGCCATGGTGGGTCGTGGTTGCTGTCCTCACATATGCTGGGAATAAGTGGTACGGTGTTCCTGCTGCCGTGAGCATAGCCGCTGGCGGTGTTCTTGGCTTGGGCTGGTGGGGAACGACCCAGCGTTGAGTGTCAATTTAGCACATCTTGAATACAATTAGGAACGCAAATCAAATTCTCACAGGATCAGTCTCGCGCTCACGAAAGCGTTATTGAAGCTCAGAAGAACTCTACCCCGTAACTCGCTGCAAAGCTATTGATTGTCCTCGGCCTTAGGCTTATGCTTGAAGCGATCTACACCGTCCGTGAGGTGAGACCAAGCCTATGCATGCACCTTCGCTTCATGCATCTGAGCGGCTGAGGCTTTTTCGGCTGTCTAGCCGGCCAATCATGACAAGACTCTGTCCCGCGTTCAAGGTATGCGTTGTCCAGCCTGATCAATGCAAGCTCGAGCGAAAACGTATATACTGTCGCTTCGGGTCATTTAGCATCATAAGTCCGGGACTAATCTTTACTCGTAGCCATGATGGCGGCCGTGAAGACCGCAAAGCAATGAAAAGGGAAGCCGATGACAATCAGTCAGCTGCAGAGCACCAGGTGGAGACAATGACTCGGAGGACTCCAAAACGTATGAAGCAGTATGCGAAGGCCGCCGCTAAAGTTGAAAAGGCCCAAAGCAATCTGCAGGCAGGTATAGCTCACTCGCACTCACTTCAGATGCTCAAGCGAGCAACAAGCGGGCCACGAGCAGGCGCAAAGCAAGATGGCCAAGCACAAACAGTGCTCGTTGAGGAAGACAAGGTGATACGTATGCGAGAAGCTATCAGCCTCCTCTTCATGCTCACCCGCGGCGCACCGGCCGAGCCACTACAGAATGTTGGTGCACCGGCTCGCCAACCCCTGCCGTCAGAATTGTGCCCGATACCGCTTCCTTTTAATATGGAAAAGGCTCTCCTCGAAACCTTCACTTTCTTGGCATCCAATACCACTGACTCTGCCAAAGTGAGAGCAATGTGCCTCGAGAGCCATGCTGAATCAAGTAACGAGTCGTATTGCTTGATGATCGCTGCAAATCACGGCGATCTTGAGCCTTTACAAAAAGGACTCCACACGATAATTCTCCTTGCCCAGGGTTCGACCCAGGACTGTGGAGCGCAGACATGTACACAAGATCTGCCGGCTAGTGGCTCCAGATTTCTCCATCCCAAATTGCACCTTGTGCTGCACGAAATTGTCGCCTTGAACCGCAACCGGATACTTTGCCGTCTTCGCTCGCGCCACGCAAAACAGGAGGGCAACTTCAAGAAAGAAAAGTCCGCGAGGCAGCCAGTGCCCAAGCAGATTTTCGAAGCGTACGATCAGATGTACAGCTCTGCTGCAGCGGTGCCGGATTTTGACCAGCATATCAAGCAGCTCAGGAAATTGTTCTCTGAGTTGGAGAATAACCCAACTTCTGAGATTACTCGCGTTGCGATATCACCGCCATTGGTTGCAATTTTGGTCGAGATTGTCAAGCTTTACTACCAATTATGGCGAAGTCCTGCCTTCCGCAAAGCATTTGAAAATCAGTGGATATCTTTGCATGCTTACAAGATGGCACGTTATGTGTTGGCAGCACAGTTTCTGACTGAGAATCAAGGTATTCGCCCGGCACTTCGCACGTTGAAAGTGGAGACAGTGAAGCTCCCTCCGATTGAGGTTCCGCCCTGTCCGAGCTCAATAGGATTTCTAGTCCAAGCGGCGTCTAGAATAAGTATACCGGACGAAGCAATTGAGCGACTGCGCGGCCGCATCACGCACAAAAAGGCCGGCCATGCACCTCTCTCGGATATCGAGTTTGCCAACCTTGTCAACCTCAGATGCGCAGTACACGCTGAGATCCAGCTTTTGTTCCATTATGAATGTCAGAACCAATCTCAGGCTCCACGGATGATCATGTCGACGAAAAAGCCATGTTATCTTTGTGCTCTGTTCGTGTCCCTTCATGGCCGATACTGGATGCCGAAGTCTCATGGTCGCCTCTATGAGAAGTGGACATTCCCTACTACTTTCAAACAAATCGCTGCAGAGAAGGTTAGACCTATGAACACAGTTGTTGATCGCTTTCTGCAGACCCTTTCCACCTGCATTACGCGTGCTCTTCTGGACAGAAGACCTGGACGGTTAGCGTCCTGTGAGAGTATGTTCAACCCGTCGGCCTTGTGGGCTCGCATCTCCAGGGCTCCAAGTCGTCTCACTTTCGCTCAATCTAGCTCATTCGCAGTGTCAGAACTGCAGCTGGATCACATCCGCTCACGGCCTTTCAGCTTTGCTCATCTTGGATGCTCAACCTCTTGGCTCGTCAATAAGTGTGTGGACTTCCTGCGCCTCGTTCGGGGCCGATCGATTGTATTCATGCTAGATCCAGGCTCGTCCTGGCACACTGCGGTCGGAACAGACAGGGTGCATCTTTCGTTCTCAGATGAAAGTGACCCTCGTGGGCGCAAGGTAGCAGCACGTCGACGCAATGAGTCACTGATGTTCAGAGTCCACCACGTTGACAGTGCTCAAACTTCGCACCAAGGCTTGGTGCACGTCGTTGACTTGGCCCACCTCGGCCCTGGCCAGGAATTAGTTCTTGATCAAGCTTCGCCAGGAACGGGCTTCAATGTATTGTATAAGAGCAATTGTCTCTTTGTGCAGATTCTAAGTTCTCCACTGGAGGCGTTTGGCTCACGCTAAGAGACACAAACCTTCTGTAAGCGTTTGCTTGTTAACAAATTTGACGTGTTAAAGCATCTCTCATGCTCCCTCAACTCCCTGCTCGTTTTCTTTCAAGCCCTCCATCGTCTCCGTGAGAGAATTTGCCGTCTTTAAGTTGCATCGTTTGACCAAGACACATCCAGACAGTCACGAACCTAGACACCGGGCTTTGCCTACACGTTGACAAAACCGTGTCACCTTTTACCTGATATAGTAGACCCGTCGTCTTCCATACAATATCTCACCTTTGCCCGTATGTTCTTCCAGGCTGCCACATCGACATATGTGCGGCGTAGATCGCTAGAAAGCGCTCATGAAAGAGGGAGCAGGAGTATGAGCAAAATTCCCGCGTCTGGATCTTCTCTCGCAGCGCGACGTGGCAGGGAGAAATAAGTCCTGGGAGTCTCGGTATTGTCGTGACCTGAAACATCTGACTTACTATGATGTCTGTCTGGAGATGGCAAGTGTACTTGAAGCAAGCAAGTAGTTCGGTTAGGTCAAACCACCATTCTAGAAAGTGAAGTAGCTGGCCTGTCAATGATAGGTCAGCTGGTCGATCAGAAGGCACACCATTGAGATTCTGTCAGGGGAGCACGCTTCCTCTAAGTGTTTCCCAGGGGTCAGGGACTGATAGCTGCAGTCGCGCTTCGCTGGTCAGACTGTGCGTGCTGTCGCTTCTAGGTCATTGTCTGCAAACACTTCCTTCTGGAAAACTAGGACGATGGTGTAACTCTTGGACCATGCTTTCAGTGTATTGACTAATGACTAACATTTTGGGGTCCGTCCCCTATCCTTTCGACGACGGCTGTATTTCGTCGACGTTTTCCCGACACAAGCGACATGATCGGCGTACCGGGCCCTGCAGATACGCAGAGGCGGAGAGAAATGTGCCTTGGCGTGACTGGCGGGTCTGCTTGGGCGGTCTTCCGATAACCGACCATGCGGAGCGTGTCGGAGCTCGCGAGAGGAGTCGTCGGCACGATTGGTTCGGGCGTCTCGGCCCCACCACCGATGCCCCTTGCCTTGTCACTCAGGTCCTGGCGCCAATTACGGAAGTGCTCTGCGTACATTTTGATTCTGCATGAACCGTGGTTGGAATCCGAGAAAGCGAGCTTATGCCATGACTAGCTCTGGTCTCGTTGACGGAAGACTCATCGGCAGTGTGTCCGATGGCAGATGGAAACGGCGCATATTGATGCGGGATTGAGAGACCAAGTATGGAGTCATTACATGCCGAGATGCCTCGTAGATAGCCCAGGCATCGGCTGGGTCTGAGGATCCCTGCGGCGGTTTTTCAGTGATAGTCATACAAGAATACTTTATCCATTCTCCACGGCTTCTTCACTCAGTATTCCCAAACATAGAACAACACATTCTGCTGACAACGCTCAGTCTATCAGAAGCAAAGCATATCTTGATCGTCTCATTATGGCTCCGAGCAGTATCATTTTGGACTCAGAGCCCAGTATCGCCATGGTGCACAGCACAAAGCCAACAGTCTACTTGATGGACACTTTCGTCCCCGAAGCCATTGACGAAGCCAGAAAATATTTCAAAGTCGTCCTCCCATCCGATGAGGATCACAAACACTGGCGCCAGGCCAAGTACCTCCTCATCCGCGCCTCGCGGCTCACCGCCCAAGACATCGCAAGCTGCCCAAACCTCGTCGCAATCGGCAAGCAAGGCGTCGGTACCGACAAGATCGACGCTACAGCCTGTGCTCAATCCGGCATCAAGATCTTCAACACACCTGGCGTGAACGCACGCGCTGTTGCTGAGTTGGTGCTTGCACTGACCACCGCGCTGGCGAGGGAGATCAGGCCGGTGTCTCTGCGCTTGGTAGGCGGAGAGGTCGTGCGAAAAGAAACGTGCAGCGGGCTCATCTTGCACAAATGCACGATCGGGATCATTGGGATGGGAAACATTGGACGCACTGTGGCGAAGATCTTTCGCGGCGCTTTTGAAAGCAGCGTCGTTGCGTATGACCCATACATGGGAAGCGATGCGTGGGCTGACATCGAGCACAACCGGGTTGGCACCCTGGACGAGCTCCTGCGTGCGTCGGATGTGGTGACAGTGCATGTTCCGTTGACAGCGGATACTAAGGACCTGATATCGTATTCGAAGTTCGCGATAATGAAGAGAAATGCGCTCTTGATAAACACGGCTCGAGGTGGGATCGTTAATGAGGAGGATCTGTGCCGGGCATTGGACGAACGGTTGATTTGGGGCGTGGGCTTGGATTGTCACGTGCAGGAGCCGCCTACGAGGGAGATGTACGATTCCTTATGGAAGCATCCAAATGTGATCAGTATGCCTCATGTTGGGGCGGCGACGAGGCAGACGCAGATCGATACGGCGGTGGCGGCCGTAAGACGGTTGCGTGAGTATGTTGAGTTGACAAACAGGACTATAGGTTGAGAAACATCCTAATTTGGGCTGTGGGAGGTACATCTGGTTCCAGGTTTCATCTCGTATGTAGACATGAATGCATGAGTTTTTGCAAATGATAGGGAACTGATACCTCGCATGCCAGGATGTCCGCCTGAAGTTTCGAGGAGTCACCATGTTCGAGAGCGGCCAAGAAATTCCACAGCATGTCTTTGAATGACCTCATGGGAGTGAACCTGTCGGCAATCGTCTGTAAAACCTCGATACATGTCATAACCATTTTGAGGTCCAAAATACTGAGGCGTGTGGGAGATGAATGTGTCGAGCTTGCACTTTGTCCCTGAAAGAACACGTACAGCAAAGCCGCGCCAAACAGGTCGTAGGCGTCTACGAAGGCTAGCACCGAATTGTGCTTCTCCACACACTCTTTGGCTCGCGACACAAATCGTGGTACCTCAAGACGTACATATGGCCATGCTGTGTGGAAGAGATCGTCCGTATAGTTTCGGGTAATTGCGCGGCTGACTAGCTGCACAAGTGCTCTGCACAAAAGTGCCGACTCGTGCTTGCGTACAAGTGCAGCTAAGGCATGACCTTCAAGGTTTTTGCTGTTGACATTCAGCTCGACTCGGTCTGCCAACTCAATGTAGGTCGACTGCCAGTATCGGATGCTGGAGAAGTGCAACTTAAAGTCAGCATCACTGTCGTGTCGCCATCTCGAGAGCATATGCATATAGTGAACAGTCCAGACGCCTATTGCTTCGGTCAAAGGTTCGAGATGATTCGATTGAAGTCCGTCCGGCATATGAGGCAAGTCGATGGTGATTTCGGCATCGTCGAGCCCAAAAGGGCGATCCATGGTGAAAGCCAGTGTACGATCCATAGCGTAGATTGTCCAGAATAAGGAGGAACGCGAGCCTACGTTAGCATCTTCGTCTTCTGCGGCTGGCTTGCGATGTAAACCGATCGATATTACTTTGGTGATCGCCAACCCAACAATATGCCAGCAGGAAGAAGCTTGTGGGTGGTAAAGTGCAAGCAGAGCCTGCAGCGTGAGGCCCTGCACGATGTGAAAGTCAGAGCCGCTTGCAGACAGTACTGAATTGGCTTCCACCACCCCTTTGACCAGCAGAGGTATAATGCTTGCAAATCCTGAGTCCCCAGGGTGATTCAAGGAGCGGGCACATGCCGATGCCAGAAGAATGATGCCCTTGTCCGGGGAATCGCGGAGCAGAGATGATGGATTGTCTGTTCTTTCACCTTCCACAGTACTTTTGATGGCCTCTTGAAACGCAATGTGCGGTACACAAGGCGTTCCCATAACGACCCAATGGTGGTGCGTCTCGATCAGTGAGCTGGGGTCAATTTTGCTCAAAGCGAACTCTACCTTTTCAAAGGCTTCCGCGGACAAAGCTGTTGCACAATCATTTTCTCGAGGTAAGCATGATGCAGGGTTCAAACCTGACAGATTCAAAACATTATAGATGATACCCGTCATGATGGGACGTTGCTCCAGGTGCTGTTCATGAGCATATGGTCCACTCATTGCAGTGAGAGAAAGGTATTCGACTTCATTAGCGCCAGCGTGCGTTGAACGTCTTTCGATATCTGCACAGTCTTGTAGTGCCGGTGACTGAGCATTCGCGATGCTGCCTGCTCGTTGATGGAAGCCCGCATCTGGTGCGATAATATTGGCTGAGCTTGATGCTAATCGGGTTTCCAAAGAATTGATCGTATTCCTGAGTCTTTCAATAAAGCTGACATTCTCTATTAGTGAAAGACGTGTACGTCCACTGGGATTCGAGACAATACCTAGTAGGGTTACCTAGGTGCTGTTCTGATGGCTCGTTGGACTGAACACGTCCCCAGACTCGCGGCTCGCATGGCGTGCCTGCGCGAGCGCAATTTGAGCATTGTGGCTTGTGACGGTCGCACTACAAATGAAAAGTTTTAGCCCGAACCTGTCGTCGGTTTATAGACATCCAAAGTTCCAGATGAGTTGTGGGCGTACAGCGCCTTACCTTCTGTTTCCTACGCCAACATCGCTGGCAAGCTTGGGCCGAAAGAATAAGCTCTTCATCAGAGCGGTTGCCGCCTCTCATCACTGGAATAAACCATTGAGCGCGGCCGCATACGGTCGCTCCCTCATGCACCTCTGGCCCGAGTGTTTATTTCGCGTTGTCATTGAGCTTATGATCGGATCTGTCGTTCACTTCAGCTGCGTTGACGACAAAATCGATTGGCATGGTCGACACTTTGAACATATTACATTCCAACTTAGCTAAACTAACACTAATCGGTAAAGCTGCCGAGCGTTTTCGGCATGGTGGGCCAAATGACCCTCAAACCAAGTCCTTGAGCTAGCCCTCACTTGGCGCTCTCAAATCGTCGCGTCGATGCCCAGCCTCAGACGGCTTTTCACCTGTCCTTCGTCAAAACTCTTTATCGATTTCTCGCTTACGCCCTTCCGAGGTCAGCCTCGTGGTCCATTGTCCTCAGCCACACTTCTTTCTTGTCGGTTGAACTGTGCCTGTATACCATGCAGTAAATATTTCGCAGGGAGATGCTGGTAGAAAAGCTCGTCGACAAATCATCAAGGTAGGTAGTGTTTAAGCCCCAGACCTTTGTCAGAAATCAGCGAAAATTCGAAGATGGCGAGACACTTCAACGGACTGTGACAGCACTAAGTGCAGCATGGGATTGATTATGGGGAGATGTACATGTCTTACAGTATCCTCAGAATTTGACGACATCACGCTCTTTCTGAACACGGAGATCCATTTCCCGGTAGGCCTTGCCTAACTTCTGCATACCCGTTTGAAGCATAGCACCATCAGCACCGCTCAAGGACCACGTCGCCCCCATTTTGAACCACATCTCCAACAGATCCATCCTTCCCCCAATACCTCCAATGCCGATTGGTTTTCTTGCCATAACGCCTGCTTGTACCACTTTCGACACAGCATTTTGGTACAAAGGATTGTCGTACTGTCCCAGAATTCCCAAATCTGTACAGAGATCATTGGAGCCGATAAGGATACCATCAACACCTTCGATAGCTAAGAATTCTTCCGCAAGCTCCACTGCGTCCGGTGTCTCAATCATGGGTATTACCATTGTGTGCCTGTTCAAAAGATCGTTCTGCACCAACGTTGGGACGGACTGAAAATTGAGTATGGGCTGGTTGTTGGCACAGCCCCGGCGACCAAGTGGAGCATACTTGGCGTCCTTCACAATCTCCTTGACTTGCTCGACGGTCTCACAATGAGGGATAACCACCGCAGCTGCTCCCGCGTCCAATACTCTGCTTAGATGCCAGTGCGCCTTTGATGGTATGCGGACTATGGGACTGACTCCAACAAAATTGCATGCGTTCACAAATTGCGATACCTCACGTATCGTAAGGACGGAGTGTTCCATGTCGATAAACATGCCATCAATGCCTGCCATCCTTGCCATCATGGCTATTTCGTTTGAGGTCGCATATTTGCAGGACATGACAGAGCAGACCTCTCCTCTCAGAATGCGATCGCGCCAGGGATTAGACACGGAGAAGCCACAATCGTTGCTACGGGCAACAACTTCGTTTCGCCAGCCTGCTTCTCTTGGATATTCACCCATGGTGAGGATGGTCTTTTGGATATATGTCGTGCAGGTGATCTGCTCGAATAGCTGTCTGTTACGGTAGTTAGATCTGGTACAGTGAAGGTCGTCGAACGATGAATTCTTCCTCATCAAATACTTGCCGTACCAGGGCTCTAAATCGGAGTCTATCGGTATTAGCCGAGCACTAGCCAGTCAAGGAGTGGAAGACCGCGCTATGGCCAGGGACGTCCTCGGCGGCGGTGCGGAATCCTGTCCGACGTGTCCGAGAGACCGTTGTGGGGTACCGACAGCCCCGAAAGACTGTTTTCTCTTGGCTAACGACCATTTCCGTCAGAGCGCACCACTTGCCGTAACCTGGACCGACGTTGGCTGTAAGTTGCGTCGCATGACAGCAAGCGGGCATCCGGGGTCAACGCCAAGCACCGGGGCGACTGACAACTCTCTCCAGATTTTGATGCCATCGGAACCCAGACCAACGTGTATGGCCGTGCTCCAAGGCCACATCTCAGCACACTCTCAGTATGTCTCTAGGAGACGGTCATGCTAAGAAATTTCTGTCTACATAAACAAACTTGATCTTCCTACAATCCAGACACTCTCTACCTGCCAACAGATTTTCTCAATCGATCACTCAACACTTCCAAGCACCGGAAACATCATGACTCGGTCAACACGGTCAGAGTCTCAGGGCTCGTTGCAAAACAAGGAGGGCGTCAACGTGAAAGTCCTCGAGAATGCCGCCACCAGCGAGGAAGAAACCTATCTTCGTCGATTTGACCTATTATCAGGCAAGAGCAAAGCAGAACTTGATGAGCTCAATAAGAAAGTCTTACGAAAACTCGATTGGAGATTCTTGCCATGCATCACCGCAATGCTTCTCATGAAGTAAGAATACTCTATCCTCTCCCAAGTAGGGCAATCTGATTGAATGGACAGCTATCTTGACCGCATTAATGTGTCCAACGCTCGGCTTGCTGGAATGCAACGCGACCTACACATGACCGATGTCGAATGGTCCGCCGGCATCTCGATGTTCTATGTAGGTTACATTATCTCACAAGTGCCTGCGAACGTCATCATTGCCAAAGGAAAGCCAAGAATTCTTCTTCCGTGCGTTATGCTGGGTTGGTCCTTCGTCACAATCTGTATGCCAGCGGTCACAGCGCCTTGGGGGTTCATGCTTTGTCGGTTCCTAGTTGGGTTGACCGAGGGGCCCTTCGTTCCCGCAGTCAGCTTGATGACATCCTCCTGGTACACCAAGCAGGAGTCTCCGTTGCGCATGGGTATTTGGCACGCTGGTAACATCATTTCGAACGTTATCTCAGGGCTTCTCGCTGCTGGCATCCTTGAACACATGAATGGCATCGCCAACTTGTCCTCATGGCAATGGTTTCTGCTCCTGGAAGGTACGCGCTCTCTGCGCCCAAACAAATCCCCATCTCAACTAACATAAACAGGAATTGCCAGTATCCTAGTGGCTGTCATGGGCTTCTGGCTATTGCCGAATTGGCCAAGCACGACAGGAACATACTACTTCACTCCAGAGGAATCGCAAATGGCGCAATACCGCCAAGTCGTCTCTGCTGGCGGCCTCTCGGAGGACGACGAAGGTGACTACTGGGGCGGCTTCTGGCAGGCGGTCAAAGATCCTTTTACTTGGTGCTTTGCCGCAATGCATTTTTCGCTCATCATTGCTCAATCCTTCAAAGACTTCTTCCCATCGGTATGTAAATTGAAAAAGCCATCAAAGTCATCTTGAGACTAACCTGTGCAGATTGTGCAGACCCTTGGGTTCGGCACGATTGAAACCTATCTTGTACAGGCGCCACCCTATCTGATTGCTTACTTTGTCACACTCGCAATATCCTGGTCCTCTGGTCGAATGTTAGAGCACTGTTGGCATATCGTTGGCTCGATTAGCATCTGCTTGATCGGTGCCTCTGTCATGATTTCCACGCTCAATGTTGGAGCGCGATATTTCAGCTTGATACTTCTTTGCTCGGGACCGTTTGTGGGCTTGAATGTGAGTGGGTTCCCAATGGGGGCCATGCAAGTGCTAACAATGCAAAGATTCAGATTTCGTGGGAAACTACTGTCGTACCTCGCCCACGGACCAAAAGAGCCGCACTTATTGCTATTGCAAACTGCGTGTCTTCTGTTTCCCATTGGTTCACACCTTACTTCTTCCTCACCAACCAAGCGCCTCTTTATCAGACTGGAGGAGGATCTATCATTGCAGGTACTGGCTTGACAATCATTTCCTGTCTAGTGACCAGATGGTGGTGTCGCAAAAAGAACAAGGCCCTGGAGGCGAAGGAGGCTGAGACCGGAGAGGTGAATTCGTGGCGATACGCCACGTAAGGAGTGCCTGCCGCCAAAGAGCATGATAGTCTGATCTAAGATGAAATTGGCTGGAGTAGGAAGTACATGTAGTGAGTGCTGGAACGATTGCTGGTAGATGATGCCACAATACTTGAATAGAGCGAGCAAAGCAAGTGCTCAGTACTCATTGCCGGATACTGAAGACTTTCCTACAGGTGTTGACGGTGCGGTTCGCACAGTATCGCAAAAGCTTGCAAAGGCCCTGCATCAGAGTCACACAATGTGATCAGAGTACTTCACCACTGCATCCTAGCGTGTTGTTTCTGCTATGCCACCTTAGTGCCTAGGCATCATTGTTACTGAAGCAGCTGCCTCCATTAACGATCCCTGTGAGCCTAGGCTTATAGGCGGGACCCCACCCCACTCGAGCTCTCCAAGCATTTCGTCTGGGGCCGTGGGGAGTGGGGTCGGCATCCGGATTGGCGCTGTTAACACCAATGCCACCTCAACTCTCCAACCTTGCAATGTGATGAAACTCCTTTCATTGCTTCTGGCATTACCGTTGGAGCACGCTTCAATGCTCGCTTAGGAATGGTATACGATGAAAGGGCTGACTATATTCGCAGATGTTGTTAGACAGTTTGAAACTGCCAGCTTGTGAAAGATGTCGAATACGCAAAGTCAAGTGTGACGGGACAGCACCGAAGTGTACAGGTTGCACCAGAAGCAATGCCGCGTGCATTCTTGTTGATTCTGCATCCCATGAGAGGTACTCACGGGATGTAGTCTACGAACTCGAGCAAAAAGCAGCAGCTTTAGAAGCTAGGTGGCAAGACCTCCAGAATGCATCACCTCTTCAAACTTCACCAACTTCAGCAACCAGTCCTGATACAAGGCGACACTACGTTGGGGATGGAAGCGGCCTCGAGCAAGTGATACCTCCGAGGAGTCCAGATCTACGTTGACAATAGATAGCCTCTTCACCCAGGTGTCGCGAGGTGCGCATGGACATGACGCTCGAGTGGAGATTTTGCGGCGTCCAAATGTACACTCGCCAATTGCCCTGTTCAAAGCGTCCACGAACGAGCTACCACCTTATGAAAAAGCTATGAGCTTGCTGAATCGATAGTCTGTGGCTCGAAATCGGCTGTATATAGCTAACAGGTCTACAGTTTCTCGCATTCACATCTACACCATCCATTGATGACTCGACGCGAAGCAACGGAGGCTTTCCAGAATGCATACCATCTGAATGTGCACTCTCCCAGCGACGAAGACATGTTCAGGGCATTTATGATCCTGGCTATTAGCTCTGTGACCATGTACAGACGCGGAGAGGTTCAAGAGCACCCGTACGTGCATTTCCATGCTGCACAGAGCTTTGCTGCAGGAGTCCCCATGACCGGAACCATCAACAGCATACAAAATGTACTGCTGATTGCACGCTTCGCCATGTACTACCACATTGGTAAGTATCCGAGGCCCACGTGCTACACATCGCTAACGCTGGAACTAGAGTGCTCACTCTGGGATCTGTCGCGGTTCTGTATGCGGCAATGTATTGAGCTTGGCCTCCACCGTCGACCCGCCGCTTCTCTACTGCCTATTGACGAGCAGAGGTGCAGGAACATATTTTGGGATTGCTACGTTCACGACAGATACAGCTCGGGCATCCTGGGTCGACCATTTGCAATATCAGAGAAAGATATTGAAGTCGACCTTCCAATCGAAGCAAGCGAAGATGAAATTACGGGGTCAACAGCAACGTCTTTGAGCGAGATCGACCCGATGACCGTGGACTTGCCGAACGAAACATCTGTCTCCCTCTTTGTCATCGGGTTACGGAGAATCACGACTCGTATACAAACGCGATTTTTCAGTGCCAAGGACGGACCGTACCAGCAAGCTGTGACTATTGCAGATGCGGGTAGGTTGCAGATTGACTTCGATGACTTCTTGTCAGAGCTTGCCGAATGGCGATCAAGGGCACCTGAGTTCAACAAGCCCCAAAGTCTATACCAAAGATTAGAGTGGTACGACTTTTTGGTAGAGAAAGACAAGCTCCTACTTATTAGGGGCATGATCTCGAAGCAGTCAGTCGCTGGGCTGCCGCCCTCGAGAACGCTCCTTCTGACGTGCCTACAATGTGCTGGAAAGGTCATCGAGCTTTATAGCGACATGTATGAGCGAAAGATTATTACTTGGACGCGAAGCTACTTCCAAATACTGTTCACGTCTGGTTTGTCCGTTATGTATGCCTTGTCTACACTTGGCAGCCAGGGAAGGCTAGAGCAGAACACGGGGAAAACGTTTGTGTTCGAGCAAGCTCGTGCTGCTCTGTCTTCGTGTACTCAATTGCTGCATCAGCTTGTGAGCGAGATGCCGGATGTTGGACGCTTCGCTCTGGTTTTTGATGCTCTGACCAGGCAGTATTTCACGCAAAGCCAAGAGTCTCAACTTTCTCGAGCGGGACCGGCTCCGCAGAGATTCCCGCAAGTTCGAGCACATACATCAGACGGGCAACAAGAGCCCAGCAGTGACGCGACGATGTCGCAGAGCCAAATTCCAGGTCAGATTCTACAAATACAAAACTCTCGCCACAATACCGAGCAGTCTTCGGATGTCATTACGTCAAGCGTCGACAACGGAGCTACACATGACAATATATCCTACAACGGGTCCAAAGAACCCGGGTTCGCCGCTTCTGGCTTTGCGATATCGCACAGTGACAGCATGGTCGATCCTACGTATGCTCTGCTGGACGAGCTACCATTTGACATCGGTGTCAACGAGTTCCAAGAGTGGCCATCGTTTCCAGACGCTGACAACGTACTAGGCCAGATGGAGGCAGGGCTTGGAGAGTATGCCTGGGGTTATGTGGCTGACAATGATCCTTGGACACAATACTTTGGCTAGAATTCGCTCGACAAGCTGGCCGGAGATTACAGTTTCTGTTTAGGGCATTACGCCCGCGGAGTGACTGACGCACAATGGAGCCTATCACGCCTAGTAATAAGTGGGATCAAAGCCTCCAGAAAATGACTGCGATCGTTGAGTCTGGCTCTCTGCCCCACCAGCGCCTCGAGGACAGCCCGGCCCAGAGCAACCTCAACCAGACCCTATCCATGCATACTTGACCAATTCACATCCGCTTCAGCCATTCCACACCGTCCCGCCAGCCCATTGCTCTGCACCACTCATAAGCCCGCGACTGCCGGCCCTTCGCAAAATTCGTAAGCGCATCATCAGCACAATCCCGTCTCGCTGGCTACCACCGTATTCCCCTCCATGCACTTCTTCAACGCCCACGCTTTGAACCTCGTGTGTCATGATAGATACAGACACCGGTGCATTTGAGGAACCTGGCTCGCTCGCAGATTTATCGCGTCACGAGGCTGATGAAGCTGTGGACCGCAGGTTGGCCAGAAAGAGGCATTTGACGGGCAGACACCTTCCCCGCTATTGTTCGACGTTGAGATGATGGTCTCGGTTGGCAGAGAGGCTAGGCATGCGGGAGACTTTCCAGTGGCGTTGGCGTTTTAGAATTTTGGTAGAAGCCAACAAACTTCATTACTGTGTACGCACTTTAGTCGTCTCGGATGAGCCGCGATTGAATATAGCGGCGTAAAGATAACTTGTTGTGCAGCGAGGGTCGAGATATCATGGTAGCAACTTATCCTGATGACAGTGCGTATTTAGCATTTGTTTACTTTGGCTCGATTGGCGCCCAGTAAATATATTGATAGAAAAAGACTTTTGCAAAGCTGTAAATGTCAAGATCAACGATGCATTATGAATTAATGTAGCAAAACCTAATTATCCAGCGCGTAACATAACAACCACCTAGGCTATCTTGTGTTTCCAACGCCAATCAAGAGCCTACTTAGCAGCAAACTTCGACCTTGCTCTCAACCAAGCACCCTTAGACCAGAGAATGTAAATGCCAATCACGCCCATGACCATCAGGCCACCGAGCAGCGACGCACCCCTCCCGATTCCCAGGTCGTGAAACATAGGCGTCGAGTAATGAATAGCGCCGGCAGCCATGGTAGATCGCACCGCATCGTTCATCGCAAAGAGCGACGCACTGTACTGCGGGTAGGTCAACGCCAGGTAGATGAAGATGACCTGGAAGACGATGAAGACCGAGATGACGAACAGGACGATGCCGATGGTCGGTACGATCCAGTGGATGCTTGGAGAATTGAAGCCCGTCCAAGCGAACATGAACATGGCTGCTGGCGCGACGAGGGAAGCGTAGAGGCCGATGCCAAGACGGCCTTCGGGGGCGGCCATCTTGCCTGCTGCGAGCTGGGCCCGGAGAGCTGGGTTCGAGTGGAAGTGAAGGTGGTAAATATAAATCGCGATTGCAATGGCCACGCCGACTGCAACAGAAAGGAAAATAAGTCCTTGCTCACCAAGGTTCATGCCGTAGCCGTGGGTTGGAGATGGTTCCTCAAGACCAACGCCATAGACCAGAGGGAAACACTCGAAGAACGAGTAGAAGATGCTGTAGATGAGGCCGGTATAGATGCTTGTGAATGCCACGGCGGGGTCGAGAAGGTTGATTTGAAAAGGGCGGAAGAGATTCTCGCGTGTAATGTCGCCGACTGTCATGTTTGCCTGGTCGATCTCAGATTGGGCAACTATTTGTGCCGCTTCAGCTGTTCTGCCTCGGGCTTCCAATCGCTTTCGGATTCTCCGGGCTCGCTGCAGGAGAATTGTGGAGGATGAAGTCTCGGGGAGAAAGAGCATCATAGAGACGAATATTGGACCAGCAAGCCAGAGGACTTCCCACATCGTCCAATGCCATCCTTCAACCGGAACACTGAAGCCAGAGATAAGAGGCCCCAGCGAAGGTCCCGCGGTGGCGAAACCGGCCCAGCCCGTGAGCAGATACGGCATCTGCATCAGGGAGTAGATATCTGTAATCGAAGCTCCGCCGGTAGCGAGAGCAGGACTGCCGAAGACACCCTGCACGAAACGCAAAACCACAAAACCGGCAAAGTTGTCAATCAGAGCGAGCGGGATCGTGACCATCAAGAACAGGAAGAAGGTAACGAGGTAAGGAGGGTTCCTGCCGATGACTGGGATCTCGCTCATCGGCGAGAAGACCAAAGCTCCAAGACCGTAAGCGAGCACATACATGCTCAGCCCGAGACTCGCCACATCGATGGACAGACCAAATATCTGGATGAGTTCGGGAATGGCTGGTGTGTAGATTGCACTTGCAATGTAGATTGCCAGGGTATAGAGATAGATCTGTAGGATGACGAAGCCCTTCTTCTTCTGAGACCAATTTTGTGGATTTGCTTGGTCGTCAGTTGTGTACCAGGTGACGAGGATGCGATTGTCGGCTGTTCGCTCGGGGACAAGAGCTCGGGACGGCTGGGCTTTCACCGTCTCCTGCCGCACCGCATCATTGTAGGCATCGGTGAGGTCGGCGACAGTGTTAACGCGAGAGATCTGAGGGCGCGACATGATGCGTGAGAGTTCTCGTGTTGTCTGCGGGCGAGCACCGGGGCTTGCGGGAGAGGTGTATCCTTCGACGTCAACTTGGGTTAGTGCTGTTGTCAACGCATTGGGAGTGGTTGGCAAATCAAGCTCTTTCTTCTCGCTGGCTGGCGACTGCACTCTCGTGGATGCATCTGAGGGGGAGGAGCCATTCAGCTTCTCATTGCCAGCATATTCTGCCACAGGACATTGCCAGTCGTCCCTCTCTTCCGGATACTGAAGGTATTTGTTGCGCGTGACAAAGCGGATAATCTGCCCGAGAGGGGCGTCTCGGATGAGATCTGCTACCATGGCAGGAGGTAGACGTGTCCTGCTTGGTACAATTGCACGAGTTGTAGAAGAGTTTGAGTTTCCTTAGGTTAATTGCACAACTCTGCGATATAGCCTAGCAATCAGATCAGTATCAAAAGGACGGAGCTGGAAATGGGATCTGAGATGGGGACTGTGAGCATTTCCTGACTATATAGGACTCATGGCACGGCTTTAGATATGTCAGAACAGGCGTTATCTGCTTTCAGCCCTGCAAGCATTGCAAGGAGGTTGACAAAGCATGGACCGCCAGCTGGGCGGTGGGCGTCGGTTCGGATGAAGCCACATGTTCTCCGACTTGCCAGACAAGCTAAATTGTTCCAACATGCGTCGGAAACCTTTGTACGCAATTTTGGCTGAACTCAAACATGGGCTCAGCGAGTGGTTTCGCAAGCAGTGGCTCAAAGGCAAGGATCAACCGAGTTACATAAGCGCAGCAGTTGACGTAGGTGTTGACTCGGAGTTAGGACGTGCATAAGGGCAAGAAGGGCATTAAGCGGAAGGACGAACAGAGTCATAGGCTCTGAACGAACTTTGCTTTACCTCCATTGAAACCGCCGGCCGCAGAGGTTGATCCTTTGATTCGGTCGAAGAAAAGAGAATACGGTGAAAGCAAGCTTGGTAATAAAAGCCACGGGCTGAAATGCTTGGTCATCCATCAATGACGTCGCTCAGCAAATTAATGCTGAAACGAGAAAATGGTGCTTGCCAAAAAGGGCTAGCTCAAAACGTGCGGGGACCAGAAGCGCAAATAATTACGAGCCTCAAGCGCCGACTGCGAAGCAGGGGCAGAGGCGTCGGAATGCCAAGTGTGAGCGGGAGGCCACGCTAAATTACAAATGCAGGACGATGAGCATGGTAGAAAGGTGGAGAAATGCAAAAGAGCTTCATTGCTGTCTTCTGCGAAGATCGTCCATAGTGGCTCAAGAATTCCTGACACCACGGTGTTTATACACATCAGATCCGGAAGCCAAGCGAGATTACGCACTGCAATGATCCAAGTCCAGCAATTTGCCTAGTTAGTTTACAGCTCGTGATTCACGTCTTCACGCCATTCCGACCTCCGTCTGCTTGACCTTCACCCAACTCATCCTTTTGTGTCCTCGTGTGACTTTGACCTTGACTTGGCAAAAATGTTCTGAGAATTGTACAAGGACGGGCTGTTCTTGAGATTGCTGTGTCAGGTCAGCACTACTGGTCGCTTCACTAAGGAATTGTCGTCCGTCGTGAATTTACCTAAATCGCTTGTTCTTGACCTCGCTTAGCTTCTTTGTTGTAGGGCTGAGAATATCGTCGCTCGGAGAAACATATGTCTGGCCTGCACTATGCGCCTCAGCGATCTTGCGGACCAGTTCTGGCTTTTGCGATAACGTTGATGCCTCGAACATGGCGTCCATCGGGCCGGTTTCCTCTGGGAACGATGCTTGCTTTGCGGCTTCCGTTGATGCAGGTGAGTTCGTGGGCGAAGGTGGAAGAGGAATCTTTGAGGGCGAGCTTGTCGGCGAGGAAATGTTCGATGAACGCTCCCCCAGCGGCTGTTTGGCTTTTGCCGGCGAAGCCATGTTTGTATTGAACGTGTTTCGGAGGAGAATCTGTTGGTGAACGTCGTACGGTGTGCTATTCAAGGTGCGCATATTTACTGTAGGGTGCACACAGCAATATTTATGCTACGACAGTGATGCGATGAGCTAGTCAGTGTTATCGCTATTGTCGCAAGCGCAATTTGTGAAACGGAAGCGAAGCTAAAGGACAAGTCGTTGAGTTGGGGTGGCATGTGCAAAACAGTCTAGGCATCGATTGTTCATGCTCTTGGATGCGAGGCAGTCGCGAAGTCTCACTTTTAGGTCAGTGCGAGGGGGACGAATGGTCGAACGTTGAAGTTCGCAGTTGCGATGGGTAACTTGGTGGAAATGCTAGAATCCCGACTCGTTGCCCCAGAGAGATGTTGGTGTTTGCCGGAAACGGGCAAGCTCTATTGGTCGACGGTGGATCCAATTGCGTGAAACGGTCTACCGTAGTCCTGTTGTAGCCCATCCGCGCCGTGGGCCCCGCGCAGCATGAACATATCAATCCGAATGTATTATTGCTCATCCCGCTCCGACCTCCCAAGAAGACATGCGCAGTGAGACCAAAGCTTGGAATAAGAGCCGAGAATATCGCAAGATGCTATCCTCGAATGCAATTTGGCTACGCTAAGCTATCGATCATCCCTCATGAACTCGTCAAACGTCGTGAAGCTGATGGTTTCGTTCTGACTCACTTGTTACACGCCCTTGAAATCTGACTTAATCTCCGTAGCAGTCTCCTCGTGGCTATGGGTAGTGCTCATCTTCCTCTCATACTGCTTCACAAGCCCTTCGTCACCTACATTCTCGTCGAAAACATCGACCTGTGTAGAAGCAAATTTCCTCGCTGATACACCTCGCTCAAAGAGCAGGTCGAGTTCAGCATAAGTCCGTCCTCGTGGTTCAGGAATGCGGAAGTATGTGTAGATAATGCAGAGGAAGCAGAACCCTGCCCAGAAGAAGCCCGTGAAGAGACCCCAGTCCCACTCGCCCTAAATGAAATGTTAGCATACGGCTTATCACTCCTGGACAGCTGAGCTTACTGGATTGAGCATATAAGGAGTCAGCACAGAGCAAATAATGCCAATGATGTTGTAGCAAGCACGTCCAAGCACAATCGTCTTGATCTGCAGTCGTCGAGTCGACATTTCAGCCACGAGCGAGTAGCACACAGTGCCGACTGAGAGTTGATAGCATAGAGCCCACACCAACATGATGCTGCCGGCAGCCATCGAAGCACCGTCATTGCGCGACTCAGGCACAATGCCTAAGAAACCAAGGATGAGAAGCATGGTGAACAGCCCGCAAAGACCGTAGAGGTAAAGCGTGCGCCGACCGATGCCCCAGGCCATTAGAAACCATGCACCGAACACACCAACGCAGTTGATCGAGTACTGGCCCAGTGCAAAGTTGAGGGCGAGGGATGAGTCGAGGCCGGCTTGTGTTAGGAAGTAGGTTGAATAGCCAGAGAACGAGTTTCCGCACAGATTCTGAATAGCCCAACACATGCAGACAATCTCAGTTCGTCGCAGGTCCGTACCCTTAAAACAATCCCAATAGTTAGCACCTGCCGTGATCTTGTTCTCAAGGGCGGTGGTGTGCACCATCATGGCCACAGTCTCATCAGCATCGAAGTCAGCCTGGCGGTTTTGGCTGGTTAGTCGCTCCAGGGACTTCTTAGCCTCATCAAGACGGCCCTTTCGTACAAGCCACCATGGTGACTCGGGTGCAAAGAAGATGCCGACGATAAGTGGCACAGGCCAGATCCACTGAAGCGCAAACGGCAGTCTGTACGCCCACTGCGTTGTGTTGCCAACCTGAGATTTAATCGAGCCAATGCCGATGACTTGACCGATGCCCCAGCAAAAGTTGATATATGTTGTCAGGTGGCCACGAAGCGCCACAGGACACACTTCGGAAGCATATGAGATTGTCAGAGTCTGGAAAACGCCCCATGGCAGACCCATGAGGATTTCGCCAGCAAGAAGTGTCTGCACGTTTTGCGCTGTGAAAAGAATGGCGATAAACCCTGTGATCATGGTCAAGCAGGCCATGACAGTGTAACGATAACCAATCCGCTCGGAGATCCAACCATTGAGGAGAAGGCCAATGATAGAGCCAACATTGGCGCCGTTCGACAGACCCGCCTGCCAAGGAGCTGGCACTTGGTAAGAATCGTCGGATGGCACATACTTGCCATATTTCTCGTTGAACGGTGGGAAAGCGTAGAAGTTGGGCAGAAGACAGACTTGGAACCCTTCCATGACGATACAGGTTGAAATGAGGACACTCCATGCGCACGCCTTGGGATAGAGCTTGATGCCCTCGATGAGAGTCATTTTGTGCTCTTTATCGGTGGCAGCTTTTGCATTGCGGATCATCACACTGTTGGACCTCGTGGGCATTATGTGATCTTTGGCAGGGAAATGGAGAGGGTACTCCATTGTGCCCTTCTCGTAGGAAGTCATGGCGACGAAGACGGTGACTAAAGGTCGGTGTACTGATTCAGTAAACCGTTCTGTGGTTGACTGGAGGAGAAAAGATCAACAACACAGGATGCGACACTCGAATTTATGTTGCAAAATGCTTTGGAAGGAGACTTTTGACGTGGAAGTCGATTTTGCGGAGCAAGAAACACGCCCGCTAGCTATAAAGGCCGACGGCGAATGACAGCGAGCTCTGAATTGTGCCAGGAGAAGCGAGCACTCCACCGAGCGAGATTGACAAATTGAAGGCTGTGTTTCTCGATCGCCTTACAGCTTCAGGAACGCTGCACTAAAGACTGACTCAAGGCGTCGTCGGTGCCTCTTACCGTATGAGATGACTTTGAGAATAGCTTTGATTTTGAAAGGTGCTGCTTTAAGGTGCGATTGAGGCCAGGGAAAGCTTGGCAGAGGAGGTGGTGACGCTGTTCCTCGGCGTGTGCACGGGCAGGTATGGCGCTGCTTGAGTTCTAGTAGCGCGAAACCTAGGCTGGGGACATGCACGCGATAATTGGCCGGCAAACCCAAAACCACTGTCCAAGACTGTTCTAGATGAACAACTTCTCTTGTTATCCTTGGCTTGTTGCAGCCGCATTTGCATTTTTCCGGCTTTCCCGTGCAAGTCCTCACACCATGCGCTCTGCATACCAAAGATCAGTAATTATGTTGGCTGCTCCTGCATTCCACGACGGAGGCAGAATGACTGATCTGGAGCTTTCATTCTGCTTGAAAAGGTAGTAATAGCACAGGACTTGCTTCTTGGGGTTTTTGCGATTCGGTGGGGCGCAGAGCCCCAAGGTTGCATTATACCTCCACAATCTGCCGTAACATCGTTCTTTGCGCGGTCGAGAAGCCGTGCTCCAGGGTCAGCTTCAGTTTCATTGCTGCAGATGCAAGTAGTCGTTGCACTTGTGGTAAGAACGAGTTGATCCTTCCTAGAATGGACAATAGCCATCAAAGCTGCTGCAAGTCATGGACTTCTGCTTATTCGAGCGCATACTGATTGAGAACTCTCAATCATTTCAATATCGCACGCACATGCGTGACCGACTTCTGACGCCTGCATCCCGTGCGCTGGCCTGCGCTTTTCGAGCACCATATACAGTCCTTTATCGATGCCTAGGCACGGGTCCAGCAAACTGTTGCTGGCCTTTCAACCAAGCATGTGAATTTGAGGTCCCATTGATTTCGTGCCATTCTTGAATCCTCTCAACTTCAATAATCAAAGGCGTCGAAAAGGCCAAGCCACAAGGGCTTTGAAAATTACCGAAAATGATCGTTTGAGGAAGGTGTCCAGGAACGGCATTATTCGAGAACCATGTTAGACTTTGGCGATCGGCCATTGACACGGCAAATGATCACGCATATCTTCGGCTCCAACAAAATCCGGGGACTCCTGTCTGGGGATTTTGCGTTTGCGAAAGACGATTTCTCCCTCCCTTGATAGATGTTCTCTTCATTCTGTAATGCCATTGACTTGATCGATCAGCGATTTACAGGAACTGTTGCTCGCCTTGTCCAGGCTGTGAGGCAGTGAGACTGTTAGTCCCAAGCTGTAGCGAAGCCGGCATGTGGCGCAAAGCTTTTGCACAGTCCGATATGACTCCTATCAGAGACGGAATTCTGACAGGGCGAGGTTTGTGAAGCTGGTGAACGTAAGAGCGGGCGGCAGCGATGCCAAACAACCAGAACCCTCTTCGTACTGTGGTCAAATCTAGGGGACCCTCCACGGATTTTAGAATCTGTCAGATCGATATGCATAGAACAGGTAGGAAAATTTCACGCAAGCAGCAGTTGATAAAATCCAAACAAGACCATTTTCCAAGATATCTATTCGAACTTCCAGATCCTTTCTATAGCTCTTACCAAAGGTCACTTCCCAAAGCAGCATTTTCCCAGCGAGTGTATTTCCGCATCAGGCATCAAATTCCGATTATGATCTAGACCCAGGCAATTCTAGCCTCCTGCACCCCTATCAGTATTATGGCATAGAATCATGCCTCACGTGAAGCGCAAGGGATGATTACCTAATTGCAACCGCCGAGTTTCAGAGAGCCTGGGAGACTCCTTTCGTCCTTTGCCCTCTTATTTGCTGCCTACCAAGACCTGCCTTTCTTCCTACCAGTCCAGAGTCACAACATTTTCCTCGCAACGGAATCCACGGCCAACGCATTATAGATCAGCCCTACCAGCGCCACGATCAGCGGTCCAACCATATGAAACGGCTATTCAGAGAACTGGGCACTTGCATAGGCTAGTACGGGTCTGCATGCGGAGAGACGAGGAGATCGCGAGCGAGTCTACCATGCCCCGCGACGAGTGTAGGAATGTAAGCTAGAGACCGTCGAGGGATTTGCGGCTCGCAAGCACCAACGTAAAAATCCGGGTGGGTTTATCTCCGAATGCATGGTCCATGCGGATGCAGAGCGTCCGTTTGTCGACGATCTGCTGATCGACGCAGCCATCCATAATTCGAGTGCGGGAAATTCGCTGTTCTGAACTTCTCGGCCGTCAGTGTCGTACACCGGGCTCGGGATGGGTAGGCGACGTGAAGAATGAGAGCAGAGCAACGAGAAGGCCAGCGCATCCAAACGCCAAACAAAGCCACTCCCAACCCAGCCCCGCCCATTCACGCCCTCGAAGGCACACATGATCCTGGTGGAGACGGGACAAAGCCTACGTCAGCACCAAGATTGTGATACCCTATAGTGCGTTCGTCTGTGTCACCCGTTCGGTCCCTGTGGACTACGTGCTCTGAACGTGCACGGCGCTAACCCGAAATTGGACATTGACCCTTCTGGGCAAGAATTGCAGGACGAAGAGTTGATCATTAGCTTTGTATCATCGAGTGGCGGGTCGCGACGGCAGGCCAAACCGTGGTGACAAGCGGGGGCTATGGAGATGGTTCAATGCGCCGGTGAGTGATGAGGACGTTAGTGGTTAGGCGGAAGAAGAGCTAGGAGACGTGGAAGATTGATGAGGGCAAGATTCATTGGCGTGACTGTAACGTGGAAGTTGGGGTTGAGGAAGTCAACATTCTTGATGCTAAGCTTCCAGTCAATCGAGAATTATGTGTGTTTTGTACATAGTAACCAGGCCGGCTGACAGGGATGTAGAAAATCATGTTGTCCAAACGCTAATGACCAAAGTGCTACAGCATCTCACGGCGCTTGAAGCTCCTCAATAAAACTCGGACTAAGCTGCTCAAGCCAACCGAGTTGCCAGGCATTCGAATCTGAATAACCCGTGTCCGGGTCACGAGTCCTGTACTCCTCATCATATTCATGATCTGATCGGGCAGACGAGGGCTCGTTGGTACTATTTGTACTGCTTGACGCAATCGAGAAGCGTGGCGATATCAAGCTGAGCGGCGAAGGTTCATTGTTCCACGGTATGTCAGACTTGAGCTCCGGGAACTTCTCAAAGAACTGCGACTTGACGGTGTAGCATTTGATATCCATGATGTGCTTCGTGAATAGATTAGAGTACAAGTAGAGACCCGTGAACGAGTCTTTCTGCCATAGATCGGTGACTTCGTAGTTCCAGGTGAAGTGCACGTTTCGTCTGAGGGCATCCATAAACTTGTCTGTCGCGTATTTACGTGGTGAGAAGAGGAGGCGCTCTCTGAAAGATGGCCATGGGAAGTGTTCGATTAGAGGATCGTGCTCAAGATATTGTTGTGAGGGTCGTGCTGCGAAAAATGCTGGCAAGTTGTGGTTCCAGCCATCGTCTGGGAAGAGCTGATGCAGAAACTGGTAGCGACAATTTCGGAGATGCATCAGTCGTTCGGCTGGACCCAGATACTTGAAATAGATTCGTTCGTCAAGCTCCTTTAGCCACTGCCAGCCTCTGTCGAGAGGGTAGCGTTCCATGACCGCGCTCCATCCCTCAAAGACAGCACGGATTGCAATGTCTTCATCGTTGACGAAGTTGATAAAGGCATCTTCGTGTTGTGTCTTAAGAATGTAGCTCAAGAGAACACCAGCCAGATACCAATGCCGACCATCTAGCTTCCTGTTATTGACGATGGATGATGCTACCTGAGAGATCGATAGGCACTTCCTATTGCTAATCAGTGCCTGGCTACCTGGCTGCGCATTGACGTTGTCCTCCTTCTTTGAGGGTGACCAGGTAAGCTGTGACTCGAAAGGACTATATGTGTTCAGGTCGACAAGGTTTTGAGCCTGTCCATTGTCCATGCTGTCTGAAGTGGGTGGCGCTTCGAATGATGGAGGTGCTTGGAAGCTGGACGAAACGACTCGTTTGGCCTCGTCATGATTGCTATGTGAAACGACCGTGGTCGTCTGCGTAGCTTTTGTTGTCGTTTCGGGCTGATCTTCATCCTTGGGCACTGCTTGCTTCGTGCTAGTTGGTGTCGATGCCAGCTCAGTGGAGCTCCCAGTCGCAGCAGTAGTGATCTTGACAATGCTGTTGAGCGCGTCTTTCAGTCTATTGATCTCGGCTCGACTCTCCTTGAGCTGCGTGACCAACTGCGCTACCTGTTCCTCTCTGTTACCTTGCAGGCTCTCGACGAGATTCTCAAGGTGTGCAATATGATTCTTGGTCCTCTCGCGAATAGTTCTCTGGGCTTCCCTATCCAGTTCCCTCTTCCTTTCCAATTGGAAATCAGTCAGTTTCGGCCGTTTCGATTTTGGTTGCTCATCCTTTCGTACATCGTTTGGACGCCCGTGTTTACGCGGCATCACGGTGGCTTGGGGTAAGGGTAGCTGCTGGGGCGAGATGTGTTAGTCGGTGTAAGAGTAGTAGATTCAGCCATGACAGCGACTCCCATCCTGCCGAAAGTGGCTGCGCGACGTCAAGTTTTGAACTTGGGTTGACGGCTTATTGCGCGGGGATGCTTTTTACTGAAGTCAAAATGATCGGCCTCATCTGGTTGGTGGATCTCGAAATAACCCCAGAGAGGGTTCATAGATCTGGTACCAAATCACATTGGCCGTGATCATCCTCGAGTGCCTTGAGAGAACTCATTGGAAACAGTTTAAAAAGACCAGCTACAGTAGTTATAGGAATCTCATGGCCATCTGCGAGAATGACGCCAGCTCATGTGCTTCTGTCAGAAGTAGCCTGCCATACAGCCCTCGGAAGGCGCAGTTGCAGAAGCAGTACATTTTGGGCGCTCCATATATGCTGAATCTATTCTAAGATGTATGACAGAGCGGAGCAAGGCGGCGAACATGGGATTCACATTTTGATGCGACATGTTCATCCATTATCGCTTCTTGACCCGTCTAGGCCTTCTTCTTGAGGTAGAGTGTCTGAGCGTTGCAGTATGCCTTGAGACCAGCTGCAGACCATTCAAAGCCAACACCAGATTCCTTGTGGCCACCGAATGGTGCTCGGGGGTCGATCTCCAAGTGAGTGTTCTAGAGAAGACGAAATTAGCACGCGCTTGCAGGATTGCACAGTTATTGTACTTACCACCCACACAGATCCAGCCTCGAGCTGCGCAGCAATTCTGTTAGCTGTGTCTACATCAGACGCCCAGACCGAGGCACCGAGACCCATTCTAGTAGCGTTGGCTCGTTCGACAACCTCCTCCTCAGTCTTCCAGGTCATGACTGGTACGATGGGTCCAAACGGCTCCTCTTGCACCAATTTCGAGTCTTCCTTTGGTCGATCAATCAGTGTAGGGGTGATGAAGTAGCCTGGCTTCTCTTCGTTCACGCCACCGACAGCAACCTTCTGGCCGGACTTCTCGATGTCGGAGAAGAAGCCCTTAACTTTCTCGTATTGCATCGAGTTTTGGACCGGTCCCAAGAAGGTGCCCTCCTCGGTGCCGTCGCCAACCTTGATGGTCTTCGTATGTTCGACCATGGCTTTGAGGAATGGCTCGTAGATGTCCTCGTGGACATAGATTCGCTTGATGGCAAGACAGATCTGGCCGCTGTTGAGGAAAGCGAGCGTAGCACTGGTATGTGGATTAGCAACAAGGAAGGAACGGCAGGATAGTGGAGCTACTTACACCTTGGGTGCAACCGTGGCAATGTCAACGTCCGGGCAGACAATTGTTGGATCCTTGCCACCGAGTTCAAGAGTAACTCGCTTCAAGGTCTTCGCAGCGGACTCCATGACCTTCTTGCCGGTGACGGTTGAGCCTGTGAACGAGATCTTGTCTGGGCCTGGGTGAGCAGTGAGCCATGGGCCAAGGTTGTCATCTCCGGACAAGACCTGGACGACACCAGGTGGGAAGAACTGTTGCGCCAATTCACCAAGCTTCAGGTCGCAGTAGGGTGTGAACGGCGATGGCTTGATGATAATTGGGTTACCGGTAACAACAGATGGAGTGATCTTTCCGGCAGCAAGCTGAATTGGAAAGTTCCATGGCACGATGCCGACCGCAATGCCCACGGGCGTATATCTGACTATGATCTTTTTCTGGTCATCCTCTTCTACGATCTCGTCTGGGATTTGGAAGCCGGACAGTGTTCGAATCCAGGTGACTGCGGCAGCGGCTTCGGCTTTGGCAAACATCAACTATCTTATGTGAGTCGGAGTAGCCTCTCAAAATTCCGAGATGTAACTTACAGGTTTGCCTTGCTCTGATGTCAGGAGCTTAGCGAAGTCCTCTTGGTGCTTTTCGATGGCATCCGCGAAGTTGTTCAAAGCCTTTTGTCTCTCAGCATATGGAACCTTGGACCAAGTCTTAGCCGCCTTCTTCGCGGCCGCGACAGCCGCATCGACGTCTTGCTGTGTAGCGACTGGAACCTCCGGAAGTGGCTTGCCGGTGGCAGGGTTGATGCCGTGTCTGGTCTGCTGTGTACTGCTCAGCTTGCCATCAATTGTGTTGTAATATTCGCCGAAGACGTTGAACGCCGGAAGTCCTACGGAACCCATTTTGTAAAGTGCTTTTAGTAAGCTGTACCTTCAATGTCAATCAACACGTCAACAGAAGTGCTTAGAAGGCGAAGCGGAAATGCAGACGCAATCACATAAGTACTTGCCCAGCATACAACACACTTCTCGCGTCAACAAAGGTGGGGTATGATTTTCATTTCAAAGCGAAGTACTCGGAGCATTCACCTCCTTCCTCGGTTAATCACTATTTCACAGGGTAAGGTGGGGCGAGGAAAACGGTATAATTCGGCAACTAGATTATGCAGAATTCGAAACGAGCTACAGACCGAGCGCGGCCTGCACAAAGTTTGGTCCGTCATCCTGAGGGCCTCGTAACCTCTCAGCGCGACACAATCAGACTCGGTGAGATTGACTCGACGAAACCCCGAGGATTCTGCTTCGGAGATAAAGTGTCTCCTGGTCAGCAAAGGCCGCACAAGATGCGTCCGGATTCGCCGGTGATCTTCGACATTCAAAACCTGTAGTTATCCGAACATTTGAAGATGGTAATACCAGAATTGTGGCCGTCGGTTGGCATTCACCATGTACCTATGTCTCCGGAGTATTGTACGTTGACTGACCGGCGACCCACCGCGGGGTTATCAGTAACATCGGATGTGCCAAAGGTGCTAATCTGCATGGGGTAACTTTGCCGATAACATTCATGCAGCACACCAGGAGCAGGAACCTGAAGCTTGTTGGTCCTGATATCAATTGAGCATTGACTTTCGAATTACCCATTAATCCTATGAGACAGATCCCTGACTGAACCTTGCCGTCCGTTTCGGATTCCTGCCAGCATATCGGATTCTTCACCTAGACATCGAGCATACCGAAGAGCGTTCTTGTTCTATTCCAGTATGCCGCCGCTTTCCGGTCTGAAGCATCCGCTGTGCTCAGGATCCCAGCCTGGCCACCACCCAGCGCAATTCGCAGATAGTGTTCATCGAGCTCGCTGCATGTGTAGAATGCCTTCTTGTCCGCAGTAGCCAACCTCTGTCGAACAAGGCTTTGCAAACGCTGGACCACTGATTTCGTCCAAAGGTCTAATCCTCCATTCCTTGGCATGAGAGTGCAAAGCTGTTGCAAAACGAGTACGGTCAGAGGTGAAGGCAAGTCTTCGGGTACCAAAGCTAAGCTTGGCATCGATTCCTTATTCTCGATTTCATCAAACAGCTCAGCTGCCGTTCGTTGTGCCAAAACATCCTCAAGTTTCGCTGCGCAAGCTGCTAGCGTCTCTGCAGCACTAGTTATAGATAGTGATCGAAATATGATTCGCGTCTCCCGAATGATTCTGAGCAGTGCAGCAACCTTGTTTGTCACGACCAAGGAGGCCGCTTGTTCTACCGTTTGAGACGTAACTTCGTCCACAGTTGCGACGAAGCTCGTGGCTGATTCCAGTGATGTACTTTCAAGTGTCCTCAAGTATGTCGTCGGGTCTTCTTTTGACAAACAAGAGATGATGTCTTGAGCGACTTCTTCGTCATCATCATCATATTCTTCAATCTTATCTTGCCATCTAATGCTTCCAACTTTCTCGAGCTCTTCTCTTATCAAGCGGACCTGTGATAACCACTTCCGAAACAGTCGATAAAAGGTGTCGAGGTCTTTGTCCACACCTACATACCGTAGTTGTATCGACCTCAACTGATTGTTGTTCGGTCTGACACTCATGTTCTTCACGATGTCTGAGCTCCAAAGCGGGTCTAACAGAGGTGCATTCTGCCTTTGCCACATCTTCGTGCCAATATCATCTAGGCCTTTCACTTGCTGCTTCATATTATCCTTGATTTTTTGAGAAAAAACATCGCGAAGGAGGCCCAGGTTGTGTTGGCCAATATGGAGCGAGAACACGGAGGGCAGAAGTATGCTGAAGACCTCAGATCGAGTTCTGAGGATGCCTCTCAGGCCTAAGCTGTCTATGGTGTTCTCAGCGTCCCTTGCCAGGTATTTGAACATACCATCAACCCAAAGTTGTATAGAGTTCCGAACTTCTGAGGCTGAGGGAATAGCTCGTTTGAGGTAGGGCGTGAAGGCTGAGATATCTGCTGGCAATAACACTCGGTTTGCGTCCAACTGCAAGGTTTCGATTCTGATCAGGTCAACGTCTTCGAGTATCGGCTGCTTCTGTATGTTGTGAAGTAAATCGGTGACATTTCGGCCAAAGAGTGCTTTGATGGCAGTGACTGAAGCCATCAGGTAATGACACTTTTGTCTAAGCTGCCTCAGTCTGCACGATTTTTCGATATTCTCGAGGTTTACTTGAACAATTCGATAGCCTCTAATCGTTTGAAAATACCGGACAGCATCTGTCAAAGCTGAGCTTGTAGTCAAGCAATATGCCGCGATGGCTTGATTCAAGACAGACAGTGGCTCGATTGGACTTGCGCACAGGCGATCGATGCAACTCAAAAGGCGCTGTCGAGCCGTCCTCAAGCGGTTCCGTAGCCATTGCAGAGTCTTGGGTGATGCAACGTCTTGTTCCAGGTGTTTTAAAAGTAATCGAGCAATGATGAGGGTTTTGCTTGCTAGTCCAACAGACTTGTCTTCGATGGCTCTTGAGGTGCACCGTAACAGAGAGTCCAAAAACTTGAGTAGGCTTGCAGTCCTAGTCGTCACTGAAAGCTTACTTTGCTGGCGACTACTGGCTGGAGGCTGGCACGCTTGGCCGAGTGCTGAGATACTAAATTCTGTTTCGCGACTTTGTTCGTTCAATGTGACGATCTGTTCGGCTGTAGACAGTAAATCTCGATAATTGCTGCCAACGAGCCCGCGCAACTTTTCTCGATCACGCAAAATGCTAGCACGAAGCTGCTTCTCGAATGCTCTAACGTACGAGACGGGGTGATTCTCCAGCGCCTCCTGCCACGTGGATGGCAATGTCCTTGTGTCCATGTGCTGATATGCGTTTTGGAATCATCTAATGAACGCAGAGCACATTGCGATCGTATTTCAAGCCAACCCAGAAAACGCAGGAAAGCGACGCGACCTGTTTGCAAACACGATTCACTTCTACATTAGAAAAGGCGTGATTGTCGTGCCAGATGGCAGTCTTGGCATGCATATCGAGGTATCTAGCAAAGAGAAAACCGAGAAAAGAGCCCCTTCACGATAAGACCCCATGAGTCAGACAGCCTTTGTCAGCCAGTCAAGGTATTTTACAGTCTATGTGGTGGCATTGATATACACTTCTTGCAGATCGTCGAGCTCCTCCAATTGATCGAGGATTGACTGCACCTCTAGAGCCTGATTTTCGTCGAGCTTCGCCAGCGTCTCCTCTTTAGGGTCATACAAGATCTGGATTCGTTCGGCTTCTAGACCGAGTGCGTCTTGCATCTGTTGAGCGACAGATGAGACCAATTCAGGAGGTGTCTCGACAACCAGCTGGCCGTCTTCGCTTGTGATCTCTTCCGCACCCGCATTGATCGCTTCATCCATCGCTTCGTCTTCACCAACAGTGTCGTGCTGCTTGAACCAAATTTTGCCCTTCTTGTCGAATGAGAATGCTGTGGGCGTGAGTGTACCGCCAGCCCTCTGCACAATCATTTTCACGTCGGCGAGGATACGATTCTTGTTCTCCGTCTGACCTTCCATGATGGCAGCCACGCCGTAGGGTAGCATTGCTTCGATGAGTACATTATCGAGCGAAGCACCACTCAGGCTCTTGCCTTGACCTTTAGCAATCGCCTTTTCTATTGCTTCCTTGGAGACTTGTGCCTTTTTAGCATTGTTGATCGCATAAGCCAGCGGAGGATTCATATTAGCATTGGGACCGCCATCTGAGAGAATCAGCTGAGCTTAGGAGCCATGAAAGAAGCGATCGCACCTTTGGATGCTTTGATTAGGGCAAGAACGAGGTTCGTGCGTTCCTTGCTCTTTGCGGCATCGTTCTTGCCTTTGTCGTGCTTGATCTTCGACCATCTATTGTGTCCCGACCTCAGCGAATCGGTGCCTGAGAAGCTCCGACGTGATGAGAGTGGAAGCCGTGATATAGCAGCTACTCTCAAAAGTCCTCGGCTTATCATACGGTTCTCGACTTGGTTATCGAATGTGATCAAATATTCGTCGTCCTCATGCTCATCAGAGACCTTTCAGGGATGCGGAGCCTCGTCAATGACCTCTGCTGGCAAGGCTATCTTCAACGACATCTTGACGAAGAGCATTACTCTTCACTTCGCGCAACGGGAAGCCAAATCTCTTCGTGGCATTTGATATGCTTTAGAAGAATACTGAACGAAGGCTATTCCGAATGCCGAACTCAAATGACCAGAAGGACGCCGCAGCGAAGGATGTTCCGCCGCCTTCCCTCGATGTCTCGAAGTTGCATGCGCTGCCAACAGAACAGCAGGATCTGTTCCTTTTGACATACGTTGCCGATCTCAAACTTTTTACGAAAGGCGTTGCCGCGCAAGATCTGCCTACGAAACAGTCCGCCATCAAAAAGGAGATTGTCAAGATTGTCGGGCTGTCGTCGCCTACCCCTTCCCGAATTATTCGACACAGTCTGGGTCAAATCCTAGCGGATACGTACACACGAGGCAGTAGACAGCTGCTTGTTGAGACAATAAACGAACTTTTGGCCTTCATCAATGCGGCCAAGAGCGATAGAGAGGTCGGTGCGAAACACACAGCAACCACGTGTTTGGGATACGTTTACAAAGCTGCAGGGGACAGCGCTATAAGTCTGCACGGTCTAGTAGTCTCGAGCCTGTTGAAGAGCCTGAAGGCTGCACAAAATTACACTGGACTCCGCGCCTCCATATTTCGCGCCCTGGATCAATGTGTCGAAGGACTTGGCACAAGCCTTGACGAAACTATCGCAAGAGATATCTGGAAACAGACACGTAACGTTGCGGCCGGTGACAAATCTCCTCTTGTGCGGAAATTCTGTTGCCTGTGTATTGGCTCTCTATTCAAGCATACCCCCTATTTTTTGAACTCAAATGATTTTGAAAATCTCAAGACCGTCTTGTGGAGAGTGCTTGAGACGAGCGTCGCAGCCACCAGAAATGCTGCATGCAAGACCCTCGCACATGCTCTGTTGCGTGCTTACAGCGAAGTCAAAGCTGCCGACCAAGTTCCACAAGTCCGCAAGCCTAAACGGGCAAGCAAGAAGCAATCCCCGGGATCAGACGACGAGGATGGGGTGCAAAGGCCAGATGCGTCAGCATCTTCGAAGTCAGTCGTTAGATTATATCTAAACTTGACCGAAATTCTTAAGACAGTCTCATACCAGTACGTTAAACCATCGACCACGAACAAAGCCCGGAGTAGCCTTGGACTTTGCTACAAGACCGTCCTCGAGGATCTACCGGAGAAAGTGGTGCAAGACAAGTACAATGAGATTGCAGATCATTTTTTCTACGATCTTCTGAGCTACCCAAGCATTTGGTCCAATAGAGTCCGGTTACTATTGACTCGAAAGCTCGTCAACGGACTCTTGAACAATCTTGTTGGGTCGCAGTTGCTCACGGAGAACGGTCAAATCAACGCTGCTCGTTGGTTGATCAATGATGTTCTCAAGAACTATCCTTCGGTTATACAAGGAAGGCGCGAACCGTCAAAGCATGCGCTAGCAGCAGCTCTAAGAGCTCTATCCATGCTTCTCGTGCGACTTGGGCCTGCAGCGAGTGTCTTTCAAGATTCGTGCCGGGAGGCCCTATTCCAGGTTGCAAAGCATCCAAGCTATACGGTCCAGGTCCACGCCGCAAGTTCCTTCAGGATCTTTGTGATAGCGTGTCCTGCTCAATTGGCGCCAACGCTCGGACAGGCATTAGTCCAGCTCAAAAAAGAACTAGAACAGGTCGACGGCAAGCTGTTTAAAAGAGCCTCTGTGTACGGGCTAGCTGTAGCTGCAATGCTCAGATCAACTCACGACAACCCTTTGTCAGGCTCCATCGACACGTTTGCGGAGGTGTTTGCGTACGCTACGGAGCTCCTCAAGGCGAGCGCAACTTCAGAATTGAGGCTCTGTGCCGCCCAAGTGCAGATAGCCTGGACACTGTTGGGAGGTTTGATGACTTTAGGCCCTAACTTCGTCAAGGTTCACCTCAACCAGCTGCTTTTGTTGTGGAGAAATGCTCTGCCAGCACCGCTACCTAGTGACAACACATCGCGAAGGTCACAGCTAGAATTGAGCTTTTTGACACATGTCCGAGAAGCTGCTTTAGCAGCGCTCTCGGCCTTTCTTGAGTACAACAGCAGCCTTATAACGAGTGATGGTTGCCGGCGTATTTCAACCATGCTGCAGAATTCGATTGCATTTGCTGACAATCTGCCCCCAACACGTCAGACTGAGGATCTTTCTAACCGGTTATTTGCCTCATTACAATTACATGACCACTCCGTGAACCTAAGAAGACGGATCTTGCAATGCACAATCAAAATACTGGGTCTCAAAAAAATTGACCGCAATGAGGTCGTTTCTTTGAGTGATACCGTAGGAATGTCCATTCGGCTTTTCTCGGACCCAGCGCAGCCTATACACCGGAGTGTTGAAGTAACGCTAGCCAGCTCGGTAAGTAGTTTTGAAGGTATCTGGGATCCTACAGATAATTGGGCTTATGGTGTCAACTCGATGGTTAACAAGTTGGAAGTTCTGATCCCTGCCAACGGTTATACGACGAGAGTGGGCACCCAGGATGTTGCGCTCGAACCACTTGAAGCGTCTATCACACAAGCGGCGTCTACGCCGCTTGTACCAGCTCTTGAACATGATTCAACTGCCATCTATTGTGACGAGGCGACACTGCTTCAAGATGGCTCATTCTTGCCAGAGACCGCATTAGTCACACTGGCTGTGCACTTGTTCGCGGTGGCCTTACCATTGCAACCGCCACGGATACAAGAGAGTTGTCTCGAGCAAGTGGCCACTGTGCTTGCACAACCGATGCAAAGAGAACCCGGACGAAAGTTTGCTCTGCAGGTTAATGCTATCACTGCTATTCTTGGGGCGCTTACTATCGCGAATGGTGAGACAAATTTTCACGCAGGCAAACTTGCGACTGCCACTATTGGTAAAAGTTTGGCCGAGATCGTGCGACGTGGCATACTTGGTCATGATGCAGTTCTGCGGTCGGTGTCTACTCAAGCTCTGGGACGACTGTGCTACTTGAGTGGCAATCAGTTCACGAGTACAGAGGTTAAGAACTTGATCGATGTAATTGTGGCAAACCGTGAACCGCAAGTGCGTGCTGGGTGTGCACTCGCTTTGGGCACGATACATTCACAGGTTGGTGCAATGGCCGCAAGCTATCATTTACAAAGTATCATTGGAGTACTATTGTCGCTATGCAGTGATGCCCATCCAACGGTGCATTATTGGGCGCTCAAAGGGCTTGCAGAAGTTGCAGAGTCGGCCGGTTTGAGCTTCTCTGCTTATGCCAGCAGCGCGCTGGGTTTACTTGCTCAGCTTTACTCAAGTGACAATCACAACGAGGAGTCGTTCTCATCTACTACATCTTCAATTGAGATGGAGCTTGAGACACCTGTTGTCATTGGACAGTGCGTGGATTCGATCATCAATGTGCTCGGTCCCGATTTACAAGATGCAGTAAAAGCGCGGAGTCTCATCCTTAACCTGGTCCAGTACTTCCAGAATGACAACATTGCGGCACTACAGCTCCAAAGCTACGTCTGCCTAGGCCATATCTCCTTGTACGCCCCCGCACATGTTCAGCTGGCCGGTTATGTCCACAACCTTCAGACTGCTCTGCAGTCTCACCATGTAGCATTGCAGGAGACTGCTATTTCTGGGCTCGAGAACTTGGTCAAGCGCAATGCGGCAGAAGTCTTTCTTGTTGCTAGACAGGGCCTTGCTGACGAGCTGTGGACAAAGCTTGACAAAGACCCAAACCATCCAGGACTCAAGAACATGATCCGAACATGGATGCAGCAGACATGCAGGACTGAAACACTCTTCTGGATTGAGCAGTGCCAAGGGATCTTGTCAAAGACAAGGAAGAAAATCGAGACGAACGCTCCTACTCCAGCAACAATACAGCCGAGGACAGCAGTGCCTGACTTGGCAGACGAGGATGTCGCTGGGCTTACCGCTGCGGTGGGAGCTGCTGAAGCTGATAAGCAGGAGCAGACCGTCGAAGGCCAGGAGTACATGCGCTGGCAGGTCCGCGATTTTGCGATGAGCTTGCTCAGTGAAATGCTTGATCTTGTGCGTGATGCGATGCTTGTTGATCACGTCATCGCGGCCGAGCAGATTTTGCAGAGTAAGGTGGCTGACGTTGTCCGGATGGCTTTCTTGGCTTCTACGGCTGTGGTCGTCGAGCTTCGAATCCGAGGGCTGCACATCTTTGACCAAATACTCAAGATGTTCGGACGTACCCCCGACCCAGATTTTCTCGAGGCTTCTTTGCTAGAGCAATACCAAGCGCAAATCAGCTCGGCTCTGACTCCCGCCTTTGCTGCTGACTCGAATGCCGAGCTCGCAACCAAGGCAATTTCTGTCTGCGCAACATTTGTTGCAACTGGCATTGTTACTAATGTGGACAGGATGGGCAGGATCTTTAAGGTGCTTTCTTCTGGGCTCGACAATCTTGCTTCAAACGCGCCAGTGGTATCTATTGGTGATCTCAAAGACCTCAGCTTGAATGCACAGTCAATGTTGAAGATGGCTTTGCTGTCAGGTTGGGCTCAACTTCAACTCGCAAGTACCGAGCAGACCTACTTGGAGGAAATCGTGCACCCGTATGTGCCAAAACTGGCTCCGCTGTGGTTGAAATCTCTGCAAGAATTTGCGAGCTTGAGATTTGAGCCAGAGATATCCGACACACTTGGCGAGTATGTATCGAATGATCCTCATGAGAGATACTCGGCCCTAGACAGAGACGTACGCCTTTTATTCTATCAGAAGAGCTGGCTTAACATTGTTGACGCGATTGCGCTTCTTGTAGAGAAGGACAGCAATGCAGTTTTTGACGCTCTCGACAACAAGGTCACGGTTCACGAGCCCAAAGTCAACGGAGATCATTCTTCCGGTAAAGACATGAATTTCAGAAAAGAGCCCGTTGCCTTTTTCTTCGTCCTCTTCGGCCTTGCCTACGAAGCACTTGTGACACAGACAACGGATGATCAGGCTCATGCACTGGCAATTTTGGGTGCGCTGAAACGGATCCTTACACCAGCTGTGTCCGGCAGTGCTGTCTATCAGGACGCGGTTTTCGATGAAACGACTGATACATTGGACAGACTTGCGTTGACAAGTACGCCTGAGGTACAAACAGTGCTTGTCGAGATCGCGCGCAACCTCTCTTTGGACCATGTCATCGCGAAAGCAAAAGGTCGCGACGATAAGCTCTCACAAGATGTGGACCAATTGTTCGAGTTAACAAGAATTGTCATTCTCGTCCTGTCAGGGCTGGTGCCGACACTTGAAGAATCGCCGGGTCAGAGAGCACGTCCGTTGTCTGAGGAGAACATCAATCTTATACAGCTATCTTTTCAGGCTCTCGTCGATATGGCTGATGTCTATCCGTCAATTATTCGTGCTGACTTATACGCGTGCATCATGCACGGCTACTGCACCATGCTCGCCACTGGCTTTTGCCAACACGATGTGGTTCCGCGAATAATGCCGATCTTGCGTTCCTTCCTCCAGACAATGGTGAAATCTAGTAATTCATCCGGAACAGACGCCACAAACACCCGACTTATCCTTGGATCGCTGACTCGCATGCTATCGACACTCACCACGGCCCAGCGCCGTGAGAACGAATTTTCCATCATTTGCGCCAAGAACACCATCCTGTCACTTACTGTTGTACTGACTACAGCATCATCAGCCATTCCACCAGCAGACAAGCTGGTCAACAAATCCGTCTCCGAGATCCTTGACACGCTCGAAGATGTCGGCCTAGCGAAAATTGCAGCAAACTGCATCAGGTCACTTCTCCTTTCCCCAACCAAGAATCCTTGCGACCAAGCCATTGGCCGCATGCTATGGCCAAGAGTGCTTCACTTTATTATGGACACCAACGCTGCGGATCCTGAGTCAGTCAAGACAAGTCTGATGCATTCCCTTGTGTCCTCAGTACAGACGCTCTCAGACTCAGCAGCGCGATCGGCAGCAATATCGCTCCTGGTGCCCTGCCTCTTGACACGAGCACACCATCCAGTGCCGAATGGAAGCAAGGAGGATTTACCTAAGGAGTCATCAGCTCGTCTTCTTGAGTTAGCAAATGCAGATGGGATAGCATTCAGGATCGTATTGACGCAGCTCGAGACGGCGCAAAGAACGCAGCTTGAGACTTTACTGAGAAGTGCTGGATTTGATCGGAAACAGAGCGCTCTTAGAAGGACAGATACGCAAACAAGCCTGCCAGATGATGAGGAGGAGAATAAGCCTGCTATTGCGCTGAGAATGGACTTCTAGCTAGCACTCAATACAGTCCAATACTGTTATTTCGTCGTCCAATTAGCTACGTATTACAAAGCTCGAAAGCGAGCGGTACTTTGTCAACTCTTGGCATGCTACATTAGTGCACCACCACACTTTCTTTTCTTCAATCAATGTCGAAACCAATGGGCTTCCGTAACATTCAAATACTCGCAATCGCCTCGAGTAGCGTGTACGAACAGCGATTCTTAACATGAGTGCGCGAGCGAGACTAGCAAGCATATGTACTTTGTCCTGGAAGCACGCTATGTCACGTTTCTATTACACGGCAGGTCCATACAATACTGGACATGTTAGCCGGAGGCACGACCGGCGCACGGCAAGTTGCGAGTGGCGACTGACCGTATCGCTTTGTACTTAAGTTGAGTGCAGAAGGGATTTCGTTAGAAGCTATTTCCAAGGCTTTCCATAGTTGTATGCCAGAAGTCCTTTGCAAATCGAGCTGGCCAAGCGCCGATGATACGCTTCGGACCTTACCCATAACGAGCATTCGAACGAAACCCCTCTTGTTGATAGACAGCAGCCGCCTACTCTAACAGTGGATAAGGTGGCCCCTGGTATATGAGACCATATTCTGTTAGGCAGCGACGTCATCTAAAAGGACGTGACGTGGTGAATCCTTGACGAGAGCATTGGCTTCTGCGAGCCCGAATCCTTCAAATCTCAGCACCATGTGGTAATGTTGCGCAGCGGTTTGCTGAGCTTGCAGAACAAATACCAGGGGTCAATCTTCGTAGCACCAGCGGTCAAGTTTACTCCTTCGAGTTCGTTGACATCCAACCGCTACGTCTTCGTCCGTTGCTTATATACTTAGCAATAGCAGACTCCTGACTCAAGCCGCCGCTAGTGACGGCTGCAAGCCAGAAGTAGTGCCACCGCGACTTTCCCTGAAGTATTCTGCTTCTTAATACTGAAACGTATATGAGAGGCCATGAGGCTTGCTTAAGATCGGTTGTTCTTCCAGCCTTTTTGAGCACCCAAAGAATGAACGAAAGGATGAACTTTCCGCGTAAGGCAGAGAAACAATAGCCTCTGCCAACAAGAAGACATACAAGCATTTTACGGAATTGTCTCGTCCCCGCAAACCTATGCCCGTATGTACAAATGCATATTATGGTAGCGTCGTCTCACAAGCCCGAATCTTGCCTCATTTCCTCTTCGTTGCTCAATCTCTCCCCCAACATCAAAACACACGAGTCAGTCACTGACAAGCAAACTCTCTCAGAATGCGTGTGATCGTGGTTAATTGAACCATGACCAAGGTCCCAACGGGCGACTGCTTCTTCTCCTACTCCGAGCGCCGCTGGACGCCTGTATCCACAACAAATACTACGGTTTCCACAACCAATTGACACATTCGTGTACCAGAGAAGAAGTCAGAAATAAGCGCAGCTGAAGCGTTGTAGCGGCAGTTGTTAAGCTTTGGTGCTCCCTATTAGACAGCGCTGCCGTTATATCATTCCAGCGGTAGACATTGTGGTCGAGCCCACGCGCCAAAAAATGCTTGGCTCCTCTGACGCAGACTGACTGTGAGCACGGCAGAGTTATTGTTTAAAATCCTTTACGTGCCAAACTCTTCACCCCAAAGGAGCTATGTCTTCCGTCTATCTGTCTCCTCAATCTGGGTTATATATTACCGTCCCGCTCATCATAGTCCTGCAAGCATCGTCCCTGTACTAGGGCTTCTCAGCAACGCCATCATCTCATCTCGGTCGGTTGGTCTGATGTAGTTTCAAGCTCGGACAAGACTCCGGCTGGCTGCATCGTTCCTCTGGCGAAGAGAAAGCTGAGCTTAAGCAGGCACAAAATGCTCCTGTTTCTCGACAAGCAAAGCACCCTGCAGTGACGTTCTTAGCACATTTTGAACCTACCCGGACACGTCGACCGCCACGTAATAGCACCGTTGGCCTCATACACATTTGCAAGCAGCCTTCACAACGAATTCGTCTAATCCCTCGCTTTCGGACACTCGCTTCTCTTCATGGCTAGTGTCCAGACCTATGGGTTGCATGCTTGGCATTGCTTGATTGGTCGCGGACTCGCAACCACGCGAACGCTTAGCGAGCTCAAATTGCTTATGTTGTCCTTCTTCTGGCTAGAGCAGACAGTAACCAACCAGTTTTGGCGTTCACGCACAAAGAATGCATTTGGGAGGGCTGAAAATCATTGTATTCTTGCATATGGATCTCGTGTAAGGTCTTGGTAATGTAGTACAGATGCGAGGTAAGCGTGAAGTAGCTGTGCTACAGCAGTCAGGCAATGGGCACGATGAGTCAATTGATAAACAGCCTTGCCCGCTGTACTTCTTTCCCTTTGAATCTGCCAGCAAACTGACCGGCCAGCTCGATGCAACGCAACAGTAACAACGCGTAGCGATACAATGATGAAGCTATCACGACAGTATCTTTTGGCTGTGCTCATAGCAGGCACCGCTGCATCGACCATCAACGAGCCTTGTGTGGGAAGAGATGGTGACCCCGGTATGTCTGGCAACATACATAGCTGCACGATTTGGAAACAAATTGCCTTCGTAGCCCAGACCAGACGACTAACACGACAAATCACAGGAGTCTGCATAGAAGAATCAAGGTGCAACTCTGCAGGGGGAACAACCATTACTGGCGCATGCCCCAAAACGGCCATCACCGTCAAATGCTGCACCAAGCCAAGCTGCGGCGCTAGCAGCGCCATCGCGCTCGACATCTCGCAGCAAGAGCCTCTGGTCGCAGGAAACTGCCGCTGGACCAGCGACTGCCCTGGCACGTCCATCAGCAACGAGTGCCCCGGCCCGCCCTCGTTCAAATGCTGCCAATCATCCGCCAACGGCTGCGGCGGCTACACCGGCGGCAACTCGACCTGGAAAGGCGGCTGCAACGCCGTCGCCGTCGCCGGCGCAGACAGAATCCTCGCGCAGTTCCCTGGGCGCATCCGCGAGATCGGGAGCTGCAAGCGCAATCAACCGGGCGCTGACCATAACAATGGGACGGCGACAGATGTTATGGTCTCGGACGACCTGGACCAAGCGACCATGTGCGGACAGGATATTGCGGAGTGGGTCATGGATCACGCGGTGGAGCTCGAGGTCAAGTATATCATCTGGGGCCAGCGCATCTGGAACCGCAAGACGCATAATCCACCGGATCAGCCGGAGCCTTGGGGTGAGTGGAGGGCGCAGGACCCGGATGGGCAGACGGGGTTCCGCGTCCACCATTGGTGAGTCTGCTAGTATGCTGGGAGTAAATGTAACTAAGATTGCCAGGGACCATGTTCACGTCTCCTTTTGGACTCCGTGAGTGCAGCGTTGCGAAATGGTAGTGTGAGAAATCAGAGTTCAAATGTGGAAAGACGATCGACACCGCGAGGAAGGAAGAAATCCTGACAGCATCGCAGATAAGATGGGCAACACTGCGGTCACAGGGGATGGGACCACAGCTTCAAATCGAGAAGGGAGCAGGAAGCTATTCAGTGCAACAACATGGAGAGATCAACGAACTGAAATTAGTGGGAAGCACTTATACTGATCGTACTCGTGCAGGTGCACCCGTCCGTCACCAGCAACAGAGCAGGACAACTCAGCAGATAGCACGCAAGCATCGAGAACCTTAGCTAATTGCTGGACAGAACGTCCACTGTGTCTCATAATTTTGCTTTTTGGCCAATCACCTGCCCGAATTCAAGTCCCTCAAGCCAACCAAGCATGACTTCCTCTTTGGGGAGACCCCTTCATAACTTCGACTGGGCCGGGAAGCCTGATACTTTACGCCCACCGAGCTGCTTCTCCATAACACGATACTTCTTCATGAGCTCAGCAGCCTTCTTCTTCTGCCCCTGGATCCGATCGATACACTCCTGGGCCCTCGCGCGATTCTCCCGTCTCCCAAGCTGATTCAAATGCACCTCATCCGGCCCGTCCGCGATCCTCAACGTCCTGAGATGCGCCCACGAGTTCGCAAGGGGCGTGTCCTGACACACGCCCATGGCCCCATGCGCCTGCACGGCGCGGTCAATAACTGCGAGCGCCATGTTCGGCGTCAGGATCTTGCTCTCGGCGATCTCTACGAGTGCGCTCTTCGCGTCGCCAGCGTCGATCTTTATCGCGGCGTTCAGGACCACGAGACGCGCGGCATCGATCTCGAGGCGGGATCGTGCAACCCATTCAAGGAGTACGCCGTGTTCGCGGAGTGGTTTGCCGAAGGGAACTTTGCGCTCGTCGTTGAGGCGTGCGATCATCCATTCTAGGGCGATCTCTGCGGCGCCGATGGAGCGCATGGCGTGGTGGATTCGGCCGGGGCCGAGGCGGCCCTGCATTATTTCATTGCCGCGGCCGTGGCCGAGGACGAGGCTGGAGGCTGGCACTCTGACGTTGTTGAAGGTGATGTGTCCGTGGCCGTGGGGAGCACTAGGCGTGGGTGAGTGTCTGTGGCAGTAGAAGGGTGGGAAGGGGGAGACGTGACTTACTCGTCGTATCCGTAAACGCTCAACATGCGATGGCACGTAATTCCCTTCGCATCACTCGGAACGAGCACCATGCTCTGTCTCTTATACCTGTCGGTAGCATCCGTGGCGTCCGAGTCCCTGCCCATCACGATATAGATCTTGCATCTGTCGTCGCCAGCGCCAGAACTCCACCACTTGGACCCGTTAAGCACCAGCTCGTTCCCATCTCTCCTGATGTCAAGACTAATGTTGCTCCCATCGCTACTCGCCTTGTCCGGCTCCGTCATCAAGAACCCGCTCCGGATCTCCCCGGCCAACAAAGGCGTCAACCACCTCCTCTTCTGCTCCGCACCTCCATACCTCGCAATGACCTCCATGTTGCCCGTGTCGGGCGCAGCGCAATTCGTGGCCTCAGATGCACTCCTGGATCGTCCGAGGATCTCCGCCATGAGTCCGTACTCGAGGTTCGTGAAGCCGCCAGCGCTGTTGGTGGGATCGTACTCGGACAGATTTGAGTAGTGGTTCTTGGGCAGGAACATGTTCCAGATGCCCAACTCGCGGGCTCGCTTCTTGAGATCATCGAGGATGGAAGGGTGGCCGTCCCAGCGTTCGTCGCCGGTGCCCAGTTGGGCGGCCATAACGGTGTCGGCGGGGATACATTCTTCCTCGACGAATTTTTCGACCTAGGAATGAGGCGGGTGGGTTAGCTCTGGAGTCCCAACGAGTCTATCATGTGAGCGAGGTAAGGCGTGCGTTGCACCTGGCTTGAGCTGCAGCCGGAAAGGTACTCACAATATCGAGTGTCTTTCTGGCTCGTTCACTGACGAATGGCTCTGCGATGATAGGGATGCGTTGACTGGCAGGGAGCCGTGGCTTAGCGCCAGCTGTCGGGAGAGGAGGTGCGTTGGACATTGTAATGAGACGATATCAGTTTTCTAGCTGCAAGGCTGCGAGGGGTATGGATAGCAGTAGCTTGGAAGTATTGTTGAGTTACTATGTTCTTTTGTCAAAGTTCGAATGCCATCCAAACACAGCAGTGGTGCAGGTGAAGGATATTGCACAAGGGAATGAATGTGTGTGATGCTCAGTAGCCAAAGAACTCTGTGAATTGTATTGTCCCAGTGATTGCGGCAGGGTTCAGCATCACACCACGAACGAACCTCGGGCGCTGTTCACAATTGGTAAGCTAGAGTCTACACTGGGACGCCCGCAGGAAGCGGAGAGACAGACCGGGGCTTTTCTGCCTCGGTACATTTGCTTGGCAGTCGGGCCGATACCCTCCCGACGTTGCTGGCTAACTAATGACCTTGTGGGAAAGGCAAAACAAGGTGAAATTCAAAGCTGGTGATAGAACAAAGGGTCAGCGCGTGGAAGACAAGCTTTGTCTCACCCTGAGCAAGGATTCGACTGAATCATAGGGAATGAAGTCGTTTCGAGGAAGTGATTTGCCAGAACAAGGTTGCACACAATGGTGAATAAATTAATCCCCGTCACGATCTGACGAGTGCCTTCAATTTCGCTGTGGTCGAATGAAACCCGAAGTCTTGCAAGAAAATAGCACGCATGATCACGCAATGTAACAGCTATTCGTATGAGAAAATCCTCGCAAGGAAACGGAGAGGAGAATAGGTAGGGCGAGAAACCGAAGCGGAAACCAAAATGTACAATCGGTATACAAGTAATTTGAGAGTGGACACGATGTAGTGATCGCTCGCAGTTGCCACAATACAAAGCCGAAGACAACTAGTACGAATGGCACGTTCACAGACAGAAAGGACGAAAGAAGTGTTAGTTTGAGAGGGTTGAAATCTTCATTCAAGCTATATAAGCGAGATCGAAAATTGCTGTAACATCGATGTTGCCGTAACCGGCCACCAGATGATGTTGATGCTTGAAGCCAAGCCTCTCACTCACTCTCCCCAGAGTGGTATCAGTTCAGACGCGATAAGAGTTGTGCTTGAAACCTGTGCCGTAGTGCCATCGCTTCGCCATCACCAATGCTATTCCAGTAAACCCTGATAAACCCTTTCTGTACCCTTATGCTATGTGAACGCTCATGTGATTGCCTTTTCGCTCCATTTTCAGGTTTTGTAGTATCACATAGAACTCCGATCCAAGTACCCGTATCCCATCGCCCGTAATGCATCGAAAGGTTGAAAGTCTCAACCTGCTGTTGGTACACAATGACACCTCGTCAAGGAGGTTGAGTGCAACAAGCGATCCGCAAGTCATCAGTGTCAAGGGTCCAACCAAGACTGCAATGAGGGTAGTATGGCTGTAGAAGTTGAAAAATCCCTGCTTCCACATCCATCAAAACAATAAACAACACAATAGCGGCACATATCAAGCATTTCTTTCGCGTACAGGGGAGGTTTGTGATTGTGAGTGAAAATCATTTGATCCGGGCCATCATCGAGCTTACAAGTGGAAGTTGTGCCAACCTCCAACCCACTCGTGGTCCTCGTCTTCCGAGCTGTCGATAACCTTGTGTTGACGCCAATCTTGATTCAAATATGATGGTCGTGATTTATTCGATTTGTTTCGGCTTTGTCTACGATGCCATGATGCATCTTGTGTTACTGATCCACTTCTCTTCTTTGTCGCCGAGCTTTGTGTCACTGTACTCTTCCTGGTCACGGTGAGCGGCGCCTCGGCTCCGGTTGGAGCACGGCGTCGATTGCCAAGTTCAGCCCATTTGTCCAGCGGAAACTGTTTCGGCGAGCTTCGCTTCGGTGTCTTTGGCTGCCATACGAGTGGATCGTTCTCGTTGGGCTTCGTCGTGGACGAAACCTTTCGAGAAGTACGGTAGGGTTGAGACTGCACGTTGATGGCAGAAGGTCGCTTGACCTCCAGGGGCAGAGCCGGAACAGGTGGGACATCCTTGACACTTTCGTGGCTGAAACTGCGTGAGTTGATCTCCCGTCTTGCACGCATTGATGCTGCTCGTTCTTCCTCTTCTTCATCCTCTTCCCACATCTCGCTCCAGCTCTTTGCAACAGTGTCTTTCTCGCCAAAGATTTGTGACATCGTTGGGATCGGTCGCGTCCGTTGAACTGGGAGTGAGCTAGGGACCGGAGTGGCTTGAGGCCTTCCGGCCCGGGTGCTTCGTGTCGGGATTTGCATGGACTGGAAAGAAGCACCAAAGCCGGATGCCATGGTGGACGGAGTGTTGTACTTGCCTGAGAACCATGACTCACCATAAGCGTGACCTTTGTCAGAAAACATATCTTCCTCGTACTCGTCTGGGATCGAGGACATCTCATGCACAGCTTTGGCCGGGCTAGTAACGTGGAGCGCCTGGGGCCACGGGAAAGATTCACCGTCCATCTGAGGTGAAGCAATGGATGGTGTTCGCAATGGCGACCGGTTGGCACTTGCTCGGAGAACATCGCGTTGTTCCGTGCAGAATTCATCAAGATCGTCGTCGTCGACGGTGAATGTCAGGGTTTGCTGGACAGCAGATCGCAGTGCGTGCAAATCCCTCTTAGCTGGATCAAGAGCAAGAGCGATGGACAAGATCCCGAAGGTGTCGTTTGACATATTTGGGAAGACGTCAAACAATGATTGTCGATCTCGGACGTAGTCGGCGAACAAGACATCAGACTCCGTAGGGGTGACGAAAGGATTTCTGGAGAACAAAACATTGAGCAAGCATATCCCAATGGACCAAATGTCGGCGTGAGCTGGAGAATAGCCATTACCGCCATGGTCGTACTGTTCTGGCGCCATGTACCGGTCACTTCCAACGCAAGCCTCTTCCGACCACAAGCTTTGGGTGGCAAGGCCGAAGTCACCAAGCTTCATATCGCCATTGGCGGTGAGGAAAATGTTCTCAGGCTTGATGTCTCGGTGATAGAGACCATTCTTGTGCATATGCTCAACAGCACTAATCAGTTGCAGCATAAATTTCCGAACATGCTCAGTTTCCAGAGGACCACGCTCGGAGCGGATAGCCTCGTAGAGGTCGCCCTGGGCGCAGTATTCGAGCACGAGATAGGTATGTGCAGCCGTCTCGAAGTGGTGGACAAGATTAACCAGGTTGGGGTGGAACTTGAGAATTGCATGGCATGCAAGCTCGTCTGCACCTTCATCTGCGGCGATGGGAAGGCCTGATGGCGCGATGGAGGGTTTTGTGAGACACTTGATAGCCACCTCTTGCTTGGTTACTAAATCCTCTGCGAGAAAGACCATGCCAAAGGAGCCATGGTTGAGTGGTGCAACGGCTCTGAAGCGTCCGTCAAGCAATTGTCCTCGGTGGAAGTGATCCTTCATGCAATCCATTTCCAGGACGAGGTCGAGTCGAGAAGTGGTCGGCTGAATGAAATAGGGCAATGAATAGCAAACTTTTGAACGCTCAATAGATTCTTCCGATGAGCCCAAGACTTTATACAACACCGTATAAACAGAGAAAGGTTGCTGGGTAGTGTTGGTGCGAAATGAAGAGAGGTCTACAGCCCCAACACCTGGTAACTGATTAACCTAAGCTCCAACGACACCTGATCTCCAACCTCATATGACTGAGAAGATGTGGGCGACTTGCAAACTCCGGGTGACTCGGTTTTCGTAGGATCAAAGACTCATGTAATGTTGGGGGTCGTTATTATGTAGACAAAAGAAAGATGACCGTCGGACAACTCAGAGCTAGTAGCTCTTTGTTCGATCGAAGGAATTGCAGAGGAAAGGACTGTCGTTATACTCGTATCATAGCTTGGTGGTCAGGGGATGTAATGGCTAGGCCAGAACAAGTTGAAAAGAATGGGCTGTCGTAAGGTAGGGTCGTGGAAGAGGGGTCGTGCTGAGGTTCGGCGCCTGGACTCTGGTACAGTCACGAGGTGTTGCCTGGATGAAGGTGACAGTCTCGCTGCACGAAGCAGACAGGCCAGGTGTGAATGTCGTCGGACTACAAGGGGGCCTTGCTATCGTATTGTTGACGTGAATAGCAGCTGTCCGATGTCGAATTTCAAGCTCGCCAGCGAGGTCACCAAGCCTCAGATTGTCGATGGTTCAAGAGCAAGGTCGATCTAACGCGGGATCGTCGAAAAAAGTATTAGAGCAGAGCAAGTAAAGATGATGTCGTAAGTTGCAGGTGGTCGTAGCGTCTGATAATGGGTGGTCGTCGGGCGAACGCAGCTGGAATGTGGTCGAAAGCGGCTAGTAGTGGTGATGACTCAAGGAAGGTCGCCGGAAAGAGGCAGCTGCCACTGCAGAACACACACTCGAACTCTTGTTGAGGTGGAAATGGAGTTGGCAACTCTGATAGAGAAACCTACATGGCAACGTGTTTGATATGACCTAGTAGGAAGACATGGCGACGGACATGGGACGTAAAGAGCGGTATAGGTGTTGGATCTGCGTGGGTGGGTGAAGAGGTAGAGTAGTTTAGTTGCAGTGAACAGAAACTCGGAACAAGAAAGCGGCGAAAGTGGGTGTCAGCTGCAGCTCTGGAGGGCCGACAGACGCACCTTCCGGTGAAGAACGGCGAACGGACTGTTTCTACACATTTCGACGGCACTAGTTTACAAAGGGCTTGGTGGGATGCAGCTATCGGCTGGTCTCACTTCTCCACCGCGCCTGACGAGGATTGGTCTTTGGAAAGCGTCAACAAAGAAGTTGGCGTCGCAATCTCCCAAACCTAGCTCTCACCCAATCACGTCTCACCTGGCCAGTCTCAGATGTACTCGTGTTGAAGGCTGCACCACCGCTCTTTCCAGGGCACACCACTGGCCTTCGCCCATCGCTCGATGCCATTGCTCGCCCGTACACTGCCCGGCTTCGCGCCTTCGGGGTCTCGTCTTTCGTCAGCTGTTCGCGGCTAGGCTTGCGGCTGTGGTTCCAGAATGGGGTCACCTACGCGGCTTGCTATGGTTCTCTGTCCAAACTGGTCTCACATCCGTAAGAAGATGTCAAGTAAATGCTCGTCTCGTGAGCAACGTCGAATGACGCTGCTGGTAGAGTCTCGCTGTATTCCAGCTTTTGTGATGAACCAATCACTCATTGGCTGCAGATCGCGAATTTCCAGGGTTTTGGGCAAACCTCATTCATCAAACTCGTCAAGTCGGACGACTCTTCGGACGCGGCTACCTCCCTGGCTAACGCGCAAGCAATTCGTAATATTCGCTTATAACTCACCATTGTGAGTGTTGGAAGGGGCTTCACCAAAAGCAAGAACACTGGAGCAGGATGAGGACAACGGGCAAAGGATTGGCATCACGCCATCCGAGACTGCCGCTATTCGCACTTCGAATAGACTTCAGCCTCAAGATTATTGGATGGCCAGTGCAGATAACGCTCAAGCCGCTTTCTGGCATACTATTGTTATTATTGCAGCGAATCTTTAGGCGATAATTCTGCAGTGGAGTCGATAGCCATCCAGCAGACCCTCGATTGATTGTCCTACTTCAGACAATGGTGAAATCGCTTGGGAGATTTGTTGGCCTGAAAGGCTTGGGCGTTACTGCGCCGTTCGTGATGTACGGTAGGCGTTTCCTTGTTACCCCGCAAGTAGCTGTACCTATCCGAGCCCCTTACAGTAGTAGATGCCGCAGAACCGAAGCCCGCCTCTGAAACAGAAAAGCTGATTCTTGTTACGATGCCGATGTCACGCGAATACTCCTAGAAGCATTAATTCCGAGTGCTCGGTTTTCAGCGTGATTCATTGCGTGCAGAGGGAAGTGAAGTTTGAATTCATCAGCGTAACGGGTTGGACAGCACTCGTCATGAACATAGGCAAATTTGCAGATCGCTGACGCTTTTGGTAGAGTCAAGTACCCATCCTGAGGTGTAATATTGCATCGGCCCAGACACAGGTGCCTGGTGGCGAACTACGCAAAAATCGAGCTCAGATGCCGTTGTGATGGCAACTCCTGCAGTGCGAGTTCCTGATTCAAGGATTGCCCCATCTCCGTTGGTGCAGGAGCACCGACTATGAAACAGTCCTGCAGAGAAGGAAGCAGGGAGACGATTTGAGTTCACGTCTCCCGTGCTTGCGATTTGGTTCCGTGGCACATTTGTGACAAGCTGGCTGGCGACCTTGCCTACTCTGGGTCAACGCAGATTGGGGAAACCTGATGACAACAATCCTGGCAGGAGTCCAGCCAACTATGCCGGGATCTATTTCCATGTCACGTGCTAAGTAAGCAGCCCATCAATCCACGATTGGCTTGCCAAGTTCGCAGTTTGACTTATCCATACCTTCAGTATGATTGGCAGAAGATGACTAACTTGAAGTGCTAGGTAGGCGTCGATCAAGGCCCTTCCGGCGCTTCTGCCAGCAAATAATTTGCTTGCAATGTGTCGAGAGGACTCTGGCAGGCTTGCAGCTAACCGCGCTCTTCGTGACACAGACTACGTCGAGCAAATTCAACACCCCGACGTAGGGCAGAATCGTCTGGCTCTGATTCATTCTTGTTGCTCTACAAAAGCTGCAAAATTGTGTGGTCGAACCGCTTTTCACGAAAAGCGGTGAAGAGTTGCAATTTCCTAGATTCCTAAGGACGAATAACGAGGCAGCAAAGGCAAATTTGGAGTACGCAGTCTCTGGCATCGGTGCTGCAGGTCGTGCAGAAGCGGCAGGATGAATGCAGCATAATGCCGGTGGGTACCCTGTAGTCCATGGTGACCTCGGTGTCACGAGACGGCCCGTTGGGTTGATGCAACTTTTCTTCTCCGTGCACTTCTCCGGTCGAGTCTTTTGCCGATGTCTAGCCAGGTCTGGCGCATCGATCATATCCATATTCGGCTCTGTAGTGGGGTCACTTCTAAACTGCCGGAGCTCTTGCGGTCGGCTTAGGCCGTGTTTGTGTTCCATTGGTGTCCGTCGCCCCGCTGGGCTGCGTTCACCATCTCTTACCGTCCCTGCTAATGTTGTCGTCAACTCGCCGTTGCAATTGCAAAAGGCTGCATGCCACGTTGTCGTATCCCGCCGTTGCCGTCCAAAAACGTTTACTGCGACACTACACCAAGACAAACTCGCTGAAATTTTAAACCTTGTACAAATGCGGCGTCCTTTCCGCGGACCATATTATAAGATCTGCCGGGTCTAATCAACTAGTCCAGAGGTGATAGGCTGTACGGTAGCTCCATATTGCTTTTGTTCTTTTGACGAGAATTTAACGTCGAGACTGCCAAGTTTCATACACTTGAGGCGGTGAAGCCACCGCCAGATCAGGATGTTTGTTGTCCCGCACAAAAACTTTTCTTTCAATTTCCGCGTCGATGTATTGAGCAATCTGTCGTAGATGCCTGAAGTTTTGGCATGGTCAAGCTACCATGCAGTGAGACCAGGCAGCCGAAGAGGGAATCTTCCTTGTGTTGCGGTGTACCACAAGGGAAGATGCGACGAACGAAACGTTGTGCAGCGATGTGCACATAGCCCTCCAGAACGAAAGACCGCACTTTCTTTGGGTTCCACGTTCGGCTGCTAGCTACCTTCCCTTGCAAAGCCGAAGGCTGCCAGATGAATGGGGAGGCTACCGAAAGAACGTGAATCTTGATTATTGTTACAATCTATCTCTTCACAGCGCCCCTCCAAGTCGTTCTACTAGCCAAAGCGCTGCTCGCACTCGAGCGCCCACTCTTCTGTCTATCTTCATCAGATCATCCTGTGTTGTTACAGTGGCGTCCTTCTCAAGCCATGCGACCTCAGCCCTGAGCTTGCGCTTTAGCTCCTCGTCACCTGTCACGATCAGAGCACCAACCTCTAGGTCCAGGCTGTAGCTCCGCTTCGTGTAATTGCTGCTTCCAACTAGGGTCAGGCTTGGTCCGACTTCTTCCTCGACCTGGCCTTGGTCGTTGATCTGGGGCGGTAGAGTGGCCCAGATGCCTTTTGCGTGGTATGTAAAGCCGTCTGGTTCGCCGACTGTGCCTTTGCGCCATTCTTTGAGCTGGATGACGTCTTCCTTACCAGCTTTCGCGACCTGCCTCAAGAATCGCCTTGAAAGTAATGTGTATGCTGCTGGTAACATGCCTGAGACGCCAGGGGACCCGTAAAAGCCGTTGGCCCATGGCGAAGCTGTTATTACCGTACACGGCTTCTCCACGGTGTTTCCCCTTTGTATGGGCGCAAGGGACTTTGGTGTTGCTTCTAGCAGGAGCTCGCAGATCTCGGGGTCGATGTTGAAGTATCCTGCTGTAAATGTCCACCGCGCATTTCGTAAGCGCTCATCTTCAGCAATACTTGTTAACACCCGCGTTAACACAGGCTTCTCGGTGGAAGTGTATGTGTCAATCTCGTAGTCTAAGATTGCCTGTCTTCGAGGATGGCCAAGTAATATGTCAAATTGAGCTAGAGGATAGACAAAGGTTTTGTTCTTTGCAAATTCGACAGGAAAGATTTTCTGGCGCGCCCTCTTGTGTATCAAGGGCTCCAGAAGCTGTTTTGCATGTCTCTTAAAGCGTTGTGGATGCCACACGGGATCCGGGATACCTCTGTACATTGGCGACTGTAGCTCAAAGCCAGCTGGATGCTCATCCGATGCGACGAGGTCATACGACATCTCCGAAACTGCGTCATGTACACTTGCGTAAAAGTCTGCAAGCTCTTTCGACTTGAAGAGATGATATCGATCAAGTCTGTTGGTGAAATAATCCTCCGAAAGATTTGCTCCAGAAAGCATAATTTCATCGTCAAAGCCGTAGAGCTTCATGTGCTGAAGTCCCCATCCTTCATTGATGCGCTTGGGCATGTACTTCTTCTTCCACCCACTGAGGTTCGGGGTGTGGAACATGCAGACTTTGACCCTGTCGCCAAAATCTCTAACAAGCGGTGCTAATAGGCTGGCGCAGGACGGATCGGGATCTTCTCGTGTACCACGTAAGTAGTCCGTGAGTATAGCAACCTGAAGCTTGGGATTCTTCACGAGAGCGTTGCGCAGCGTGTCTATAAACTCGATCTCCGTCTTTCCTATGTAGAGAGTCGATAGATATATCCGCTGTCTAGCACCTTTGATTTTAAACTGCACAACATCTCAGTGAACATTCCTGACTCTTGTCTAACTCAAATTACCTTCAGCGTCTCGTAAAAGGCAGTAGGAGAATCGACGATCTCGAGCTGAGAAGCATCGATCTCGAATCGAGGGGCGATATCGTCAATTTGAGAGGTTACTCCAGCCCAAGGATGTGCCTTTGCCGTTGCGGACGTTGGCACAGGCACTGACGACGTTGTGACATGACGCCGGCTTGCGGCTCGCAGCTGTGCAGGACGATGTCCTAGTGTGCAGCTACACTGGCGAAGTGCTTTGGTAGCTGCACCTCTTGTGAACATGACCGGGCTCTTTGCCCATATAATGATGGAATCAGTTCATAGCGAGCCGCAGAACGAGTAGAGGAGTTGTTCAGACGTTGGTATCCTTTAATGGCTCTTTCCACGAAATTATTGTCCATGCCGGGTGAACTTCGGATGAAGAGCGTGCCATTGCGGGTGCGCCGAATCGAGGGTGTCGCGTCTGTGTGTTCTTTCCATTATCACTTGCAATTCATACAACATACAGCTTCGTTTGGACGCGGCTTACAGCAATTATGCCGTATTGACGGTATGATGTCGCCTCCGCCTCGGCCGCCTTGTTCTGTTGGCATCTGTTAGTTCCTAACGCTATTGCGTGTCGTCTGAACCACGAACGCTGGGATGGTTGTCACCACCGCACAACTAGTTGGACAACTGCTGTATGGCCTTGCTCTCGCCTCCTCATCAGATACATCAGTGACCTTGGCAACAACCCTGTCACCAAGTACCTGCCCCTTCCGGACGGTTAATTACATTGTCCATGGCCTCCCACAGCAGTGCCTAGCCACCTCTCGAGCAGGAGCCAATGGTACCACGACGACAGGGACAGTGACCAGCAGCACTGACAGGACGGCTCCTGTGGTTGAAGTTGCGTCTTCAATCGATTTCACGACGCCAGAGTCGTCATCTACCACTAGCAGTCATGCAATAGCCGAAGGCACTGATATTACTCGTGTTTCTTTCACCAGCGAGTCCTCCCTTACCAAACAGACCGCCATTGTCGCGCAGAATTCAAAAACCAGTGAGCTTGAGAATGTTGCAGATACTCTCGAAGAAGACTCGGCGCTGGAGAATGGGAATTTTCTCTCTTTTGAGGAATGGAAGAAGCGGAATTTGAGGAAGGCTGGGCAATCCGAGCACGTTGGCCGAAGAACTCAGGTAGATTTACCAGAGCCCCGCAAGAGACCTGACCGTGTTGCAAGTTCACTAGACTCTCTAGGGGACGACGGAGAAATCGACTTGGACTTTTCTGGGTTCGTGCCGACTGGTCCAGAGAAGCCACCCCGCGAGGCCTCTATGCCGATAGTTGAGTCATCTTCTGGTTATTCTGAGAATGAGTCCTCTGAGCCCCGAACTGTGATAGCTAAGAGTAAAGACGCCGGAACGACATGCAAGGAGAGGTTCAATTATGCCTCCTTTGACTGCGCCGCCAACGTCCTTAAAACGAACAAGGAGGCTAAGAGTCCCAACACCGTGCTGGTAGAGAATAAAGATTCATACATGCTCAATCAATGCTCGGCTCAGAACAAGTTCATCATTCTTGAACTATGCAATGACATTTCCATCGATACCGTTGTTCTTGCAAACTTCGAGTTCTTCAGCTCTACTTTTCGCACTTTTCGAGTGAGTGTCTCTGACCGGTATCCAGTCAAAATCGAGAAATGGAAAACAATTGGAACATACGAAGCTCGCAATACAAGAGAAGTGCAAGCATTCTTGGTCGAAAATCCCATGATCTGGGCAAGATATGTGCGAATTGAGTTTCTTTCCCATTATGGCAATGAGTTCTATTGCCCGGTAAGTCTGGTGCGTATTCACGGTACAACAATGATGGAGGACTGGAAGCATGATCGGGAACAGGCGATGGACGATGACAATGACGAAAGTGAGCTCATGTCCCCTGACGAAGCTTCGGTCGATGCATTGACACCGGAGGCTGCGGCCGAGTCACTGAAATCTTCCGGAGCCGGCCGAGTCAGTTCAACTTCTGGTGAGATTACGCTGGACTCTGCAGGGCCAGCGGAACCTGCAGAAATAGCAGATAATGAGGCTAAGGCTCAAGGGAATCAGACTATTGCTTTATCGGTGCCTGGCTCGCTTGCAGCAATGGAGGCCATTGCATCTGTGATAGAATCATCCGACAAATGTTCCCTGGCTGAGAGTCCTGATGAAGTCCACAGGAATCAAGAGGCATCTGACGGGTTTGGCTCCTTGCAGACGAAAGAGCATTCTCCCACCCGGTCTGCAAAAACGTCTCAGACGACCGCAATCGCGAATGCTTATCAAAGCTTTTCATTATTGGGAGAGATGATGAATACAAGATCCTTAAGCCAGGATCTGAAAAAGAACATCACGGATCGTTCATCAACTAAGATGGCTGCGGAAACACCTTCACACTCAGTGAGCCGTCAGCCAGCGACCAGCTCAAGCTCTCAATCCGCCAAAAACATGGTAGCCGGTAACGTTGGCCCTTCCAGGGTCAAATCATCTTCTCCAACATCGTCGTCCATGAGTGACCGACCGAAGTCGAGCAGCACTTCTACTCAGCCACAGCCTGCAACCCCCACAATGCAAGACTCGTTTTTCAAGTCAGTGCAGAAAAGATTGCAGATGCTTGAGAACAATTCATCTATGTCTCTTCAATACATTGAAGATCAGTCTCGAGCCTTGCGTGATGCGTTCAAGAAGGTGGAACAGCGGCAATTGGCTAGAACTGACACATTCCTCGATCAGCTCAACCAGACAGTGCTCAATGAGCTTCGTGACTTCAGGCAGCAGTATGATCAACTGTGGCAGTCTACTGTCATTGAGCTTGAGCTGCAGCGAGAACGTTATGAGCGCGACAACGAAGCTATCAATGCAAGAATCAGCATCCTAGCGGATGAGGTCATCTTTCAGAGAAGAATGGCGATGCTGCAAATGATCTTGATCTCGGTCTGCTTGGTGCTAGTGCTCTTTTCGCGAGGCGCGATCAACAACTATTTGGAACTCCCCATCGTGCAGAACGTTCTGGCCAAGTCTCCAAGCTCGAGATGGCTTAATCTTTCGAACGAGTCTTTGACTCCGCCCGCTCAGCTCGCTCGCACAAGATCAGCTCATCAATTACGCACAGAAAATTCCGGCATCCTCAAAGGACATCGCAGAATGCAATCAGAAGACTCGGTAACAGACAATCAAAGTGGCCCGGAGACCGTCTATTCACCACCAAGTCCTGTCAGTGATTATGGAAATTCTGAAGCAGAGCTTTTCTGAGAAGAAGCCAAAACGCCTACAGTGGAAGCTTACAAGGACGACGAAAGCTTTGCAAGAGGTGGACCAATACCGCAAAAGACGGTGCCCAACTGTGATAGAATATGAAGAAGACCAACAAGACAAGAGCCTTCTGTCTGGTGGAGCTGGCCTTGGGGGACTGTATCACGGATGTGTCCTGCGTGATTATTCGCCGAGTTATATTCCGGATAAAGGATGGATTCCAAGACGATGGCCCAAATAAGGCCCCAAGCAATGGGGCGGAGCACCAATGGCAGCTATTCGGAGGGGCTTTCAGGCGCTTGCTTACCCGAATCGTCCGCTGCCCGAGGAAGGGACGACGCAGCTTTGTGCGTTGCAGAACTTGTATTCGAGAGAGCTGCTCATAAAGGTCCCAGAGCAGTCGTGACACAGGAATGCAACCGATTTGCATACCACTTCGGGAATGCGCTATACTGGGTAGCTCTCGTAAGTTCCTACGTATGCCCAATCAACACCCGGCGCCTTAAAGATCATATCAATATACACTCCTGAACATCATCACCCAGGAAAATAGTCTCTTCAAGGCGGAGATGCGATAACTTCCCGCTGATCTACCGTACATTACACTCGGTAGAACATTGTCTAAGGTAGTTTAGTACAACAACATCCACATTTAACAAGCAAATTACACCATCTGTCTGCGCTTGAAATCACCAAACCTTGACACTTTTAACTCCCCTTTCCAGGTCGACCCGCTCTTCCTGTCTGGAACGATGCTGCCATACTCTCCACCCGGTCCACAATCCAATTGTTGTAACAGTTGCGGTGACACAACACAGGAGGAATATCCACCAAGCGCCCGATACCACGCGATTCTGTGGCGCTGGTCGATGCCAGTTCTGGAAGTCGAAAATGGTGGTTGAGAATAGCGCACAAACAAATGTCGAAGGTAGGAAAAATAGCGTGAGGTAAGACACAGTCTTCATCGACTCACTGTCTGTCAGGGAGTAATGACTGTACTGATGCGTAAACTGCTTATTGATGATTTTCTCCAGATATGCAAGGTGCTCCGCGCGTAATTTTGTGCCGCGTAGAACGCCTTCAATTTGGTATTGTACGCCCTGTCCGACGTGCTTCGAAAGCGCTAGGAACGCATCTTCGATAATCAAAAGTTCTTGACAGGCCTTTGTGCTCCAAGACACGCTTCTGTAAACGTCGAACAGCAAATCGATTCTCCTTTTAGGCCCTTTGGTTGGATGCATTCTCAAGGCATTAACCCAGTCAGCCAGGCCGGGCGTTAAGAGCGATTCTTGACCAAGTCCAATCTTCCAAATTTCAAGGTTACGATTCTGGGCTTTGGCTTCGATGAATCGCTCGCAACATCCAAGCAAGAGCGTAACAAGATTCAAAGGATGTTCCGAGAGTCCGTCGGTGAATCGACTCATCAAGCTCGATACGGAAGGAAATTTGAGACCTTCAAGTTTGCAATGACTCATCTCGTGATTCAGGACATCTTTTGATGATATAATCATCGTTAAAGTCGATTTTGCCGTGTCGTACCTGCCAAACGCGATGATGAAGTTGCCGTGCCCTGTACCCCATCTGAATCCGACGTTAACAGCTGTAGCAAGACTCCCAATCGTTGACGAAGCTTTCGGCCCCTCAATTAGATAGTCAAATCGAGCCAGTGCCCCAGGGCTGGTCATTCGGGTATGAAATGATTGAGGGATCCGCCAATTCGAACAGATCTTTGTGAAAACCTCCTTTGTGGCCTGAAAGCCAACTGATTCTCCACCGATTGACTCCAACACCAAGATGTTTCGGTCTTCTAATGAGTTATATATTTCAGTGCTGGACAACACATTCGGTATCGATATGTCCCTGACATGGTGATCATCAAGGCTGTAGCGGAAGCAACGAAGACCAGACTCTGCTGGTTCTGTCTTCAAGAATTTGGCGCCAATACTCTGCCATCCGCCAGCCCCAGCCATTCCGTCCACGGCAGAAACTTTCAATTGCTTCAACCAAACTTTCAGCTCTTTTCTGAATTGATTACTGACATGAATCAAAGTGACCCCACCAACGGGGTACTCTGAGTGTTTGACCGTCTGTGTTGTCCGTGCTTATGGTAAACTCTGAAGCCTGGAAAAAGCGGAAACCGATTTTGCAAGCAACTATATTGGAGAAATCGTACGTACTTCAGTAGTTAAAACAATAGCCCCTACCTGAAGCAATACTGCCTGTGTGAAAAATTGGTAGAAAGCCAAGTCGGTTCGCAAGCAGCAAATTTGTCGACGGAGAACCCTTCTTTCCTGGTTCTTTCTTGCTAGATGTGATGGATGATGATGGCGCATTCGCTCTCGGGAGCGTATGTGAAACGTACGTACGTGGCACAACAGTTGTCGAGAAGTTGGACGAGCGCCAGGAATGGGCTGACTGTCCGCAGCTTCAGGGCTTGATTGATTCAAGGAATGGGCTGGCCTGGAAGCTTTTGAAGTTGACCCACAGGCGAGTACTCGAACCTCACGACGATTCTGGCCTTACTGATAAGCCCCCCACCCGCGTGATGCGCAATCAGCTTGTGGGGCAAAGTGTCGTCTCTCGCTTATGGAGCTTGTATTCACCAAGGAGAGAAGTTAGAGTGTGAAAGATTCGAATTTGTAGATGTCAACACACCAAATTCGGCGTTCAGAAGCTACCAGATGCCTGTTTGGAGGCTGTTAATATCAAAGAGCAGCCAATTCAAGGTGGAGCAGGCGCGCATGATGGAGACTAAGGAAGAAGCGAGGTCGACATCTGGAATGCTGCGCCAAAATAGGAAATGTTGCCGGACAAACTTCGGAGTAGATTCCCTACGCGTAATTATAGACCATCCAACCTACGGAGTACTTTCCTCAATCGACATCAACCTGGCACAAATCTTTGCGGCCCCAATAATGCGACTGTAGTTGTCACCAGACGCTCCTGTTAAAGGACGTCTGTTGAGATGGCATTACCCAGATGTAAGCCGTAAAGACAACATGTCTCTATAATGTCGACACACCTCAAAGCCCTACCAAACTCTTTACCCACAGTCCGACCCTTCAAGATCCCCGGCGCCAGCTTCGAGAACCTCTCGATCAACTACTTCCCCGGCGCCGCGCTCTTCCGCAATGATGCCGACGATCTACGTTCCAATAACCCGGTCAAGCGTCTCACGACGAGGGAAGCATTCCAAAAAGCACAGCTGCAGCCCGCTTTGCTGCGGTGGAAAGTCGTGGCGCATACCAGTCAGAAACAGTTGCCGTTGAGCACGCAGCGGAACAGACTGAGGAGAAAGTGGAGCAGTGCTATCATTGGAGCCTTACGGCGGCAGGGAATGGGAGCTGATGGGAGGTTGCTGAAGAGCTCGGGCATGGCAGAGCTACAAGACCTGGAGCTAGGCGGGACCCTGGAGATTTTGGTTCATGGGGCGTACGGGTTCAATCAGGGCCATGAGGAGATCGCGCGCGCCGCGGACACAGTTGTGGATGGGTTGTTGAAAGCTGGGATGGGCATGAGGAGGTTGAGTAGGAACGATTCAGAAGATCGAGAGGCGCGAGACTCGCAGTTTGACCGAACTCGAGACTCTAATGCGCTCTCTGTGGGTGGAGCAGGGTACGAAGATTCACGACCGGCACAGCCGAATGCGAGAAACCGCTTTGAGCGATCTCGGCCCGATGCAAGACCCAGAGTACGACGAGGCCAACAGCTCTCATTTGGATCGAAGTCCAAATCTGGCAGATGAAGAATATCGATTGCGTGGTTGGATGATTTACTGGGGCGAATGGCAGAGAGTGGTTATGGCTTTATGTCAGTGCTTACTTCTACTCGAGCGGGATACTTAGGAGCATTCAAGCATGACGCGATTTGCAAGTCGAAGCATTCAACTTTCTCAACGATGTGCTTCATCATGGCTGTAGCTATTCGTCTTCTAGGGTCTCTCTGGTTTTAGACTTCTGCCTCAACGGTAAGAGTACAATGTAATGTTAACATATTTCGCGAAAGGGCCCTGGGCTCGTCCGTAGTACACCACCACTGCTATACTTTTGCGTCAGTTGTGCAGTAGAGGACCTGCATATCGACAGATACAAGTGCGCCGGGCCTATTCATCCAAGATTGTTGGCATAACACAGGCTCGTAAACTTCATTGGCGTTCTTGCCAGCCACGCGAAGATGTTGATCTCCTTGACAGTCGGCAAAGTCGACGCCGGCGTTGCGGTCCTACTTACAGAAGATAAACGACTGGTATGTTGAAACCTCTAGCCCTAGGTCGATGAGCGGCTTAGGAGACTAGTAGTAAGACGTGGAAAGGATGCGCTAATGCGTCGCTTTTGTAGATAGAATTTCCCTCGATTCTCCTCCCCTCCTCGATCCGCTCCGGTAGCATTGTCGACATCACAGTCAAGCAAAACCACCATGCAGAACAACAAGCAGAAGAACAATTTCAAGCCCTTCAGTCGAAAATACTCACCCGTTATGGCCTGCAAGCGCCATCTCCTCCCGTGCTCCGCCTTCGAAATGCAACTCAGACAAGCATCGTGCTGGAATGGGATCCCATACAACTGGCCACGTCGACATTGCGAAGCCTAGCATTATACAGAAACGGAAGCAAAGCAGGCAACATCCCACGACCGATGGACATGCTGAGCACGAAAATGAGCGGGTTGAGTCTCAATACAGAGTACAGCTTTTACCTCGTTCTGAGGACAAGCGGTGGCACATACACATCTAATACCCTCACTGTGAAGACTCACGAAATGACGAATCTGACGGGCATCACAATTACGCCAGGCGTGCTACCCGCTCCGCTACGCGATAGTCTCGATGCTGCGGTGGAGAGGATAGGCGCCAAACTAATCGACACGGTTAGGATAGACACTACACACTTTGTCTGCACAGAGCCGAGGGGTGACGCATGGCAGAAAGCGGTGGAGATGAACATACCCGTTGTTAGGCCGGAGTGGGTCCAAGGTTGCGAGCGTGAGGGCAAAATCGTGGGTGTAAGGGGGTACTACCTTGATGCCGATCCGAAGCTCAGACAGGTTGGGACAAATCCGCAGATACAACATCAGAGTAGGGAGAGTATGGCTGGGGATCCCAGAAATCAGTCGAGGAGGACATCGACTGTGCAGCAGGGTCAAACTCAGCCGAATCAGGGCCAGTCAAGTCCAGCTATTCGGAGGCCTAAAAGTCCAGATAAAGAGACAGTGGAGGGTGAACCTGGTCCAACCGCTGGTTCTACGCCTGAGGTGCAGCAGGGTGAAGCACCGACGCTAAAAGAAAAAGATCTCCCTCCTGATCCTCCGAGGGCTGACGATCATGATGATGATAGCGAGGAGGATGATAGACCCGAAGAACCGGAGAAGCAGAGGCCACAGCCTGAATCTGAGGAGGAGGAAGAGGGCGAGGATGAGAAGGAGAATGCTTCGGAATCCCTGCAGAGTAAAGGGAAGAAAGCGGAGGTCGAGGATGAGAACGGCGAGGACATGGAGGATGTTGCATTGTGAGATAGGCCTCCAATTCCATAGTACATGCAACGTGGCGGAAACATCGCCCCTTAGCATTCCTGCTTATGTATAGGTTTTCCGAGGCAACATCACTCATTGCTTCTAGCTCATTATTCTTCAAGCCAAGCCATGATCCGCGTGTCAGAACGTTGCTCGTAAAACTGTTGGGCAGTGCAGTTTACGCTTGACAACTATACGGTCAATCTTTCGGAACATACACGCAAGACCGATTCTATATCACGTGCCCATGCACGTAGCACCCCTTTGGGGAAGAAACCTTCATGGCTTTCGGAATAGTAAAATGGTCCTTGCAAAAGTGCTCGCATCAGTCTCTGTTAATTTCAACGAAACGGGACCTTTAATTCCTTCATGGCTACCACTCACATTATAACCGACTCTCTCGCATCTCGCAGATGGACCTACAGTTCTGCATTATTGACAGACAAACCTCGTCGTTACAATGTTGACGCGCAGTATTAGATCGGCAATGGACAGAGTCAGGGATGCTAAACGCAGTCTGGGTCAGCGACGCCATCACATTGAACGGACTGTGCTCAGTCATGCACCGTGTGCACGAGCAGAGCACAGGCGAGGTCCCTAGAGGTTTGGACGTTTTCCTGTTTATCGTGGACTTTGCGCGCGAAGATCCCTCTCACTTGGACTATTGCTCGAACAGCACTGTGCAAAGGCGAATATCACTATCTGAAACTCCGCATGATGTTCGTTTTGTGCGTACTTTAGACCATCCGATGCAGTCAGCATACAAAGTGGCTTCTTTAACGAAGCGCCTTTGACACGGCCTCTGGCGTACTCCAGCATTACTAGCCACCGCAAACCAAAAGTCAGTACGTCCAACACTAGCCAGGTAAGCGACTGATCTTCAGAGAATCTAGTCGGCAGGGTAGGTTTATTGGCGACAGACAACAATCTTTCAACGGAAATTATCTTCCCTTTTGTTCCAGTGCCTCGATAGTCGCTTGCCCTAGCAGAATTTTACGGGGCTGCTCTGGTTTACAAAAACAAGTTCAACGTGGACATTATGGCTGATTGGAAGTGTGTGTCATGTCTTCATACTGTCCTTGCGTCTGCGGGCGAGGGCGGAAACAAATCTAGAGGGCTCAAGAAAAGCGGTTTCGGAGGATGGCCAAAAAAAACGATGTTATTATGATGCATAGGTACCGTGACATCGCACTTGGCAATGTCATAGTTTTTGAAGTTAATGGCGAAAATGTTCAATGTGTCCTTCTCAGCGTGACCAAGTCGAGTAACGGACTGGGAAAGAAGAGGTTGTTGTGGTGATGAGAGCGCTCATGCTGCAGGCGGGAGGTCTTACACTGGATTCACTGGCTAAAAGCGTGAGATTGTGATATTACGGTGAGACAATTCAGTAGTGGTTTATGACTTGCATGTTGCCTTAGACCACGAAAACATACTTGTGACGCTTTTGTGGGAGGACTGCGTGTTTGGTAGTCATAGTTTTGAACGGATCGTGAGGAATAACATAGAGCTGAGTCCTAAAGGACACCTCAATTAACGCAATGAATCTTTGTTGACGTCTGATCGAATTGTCACATTCCACCTGCAACCTCGTCGTAACCTTTGGGCATCTCTTCGCATGAGGTCTTTGAGATTCTGCGAGCCTCATCAGACCTCCCGTTCAGGGGAAAGGTTTCCAACATCTTGCCCCCCAGCAGCTATTCCTGGATCTTACTTATTTGCAAGAAGTGCCATGACGACAACGACGGTATTCCAGACGGAGTCCTCAGCGTGTGGTCCCGATATGTTTAATATGACAACGGCCATGGCGTCCAATATGCTTTCCACGACGCTGCCCTCATAAACGAAAGCTGACCTGATACTGCACCCAAATTATGCTTGAGTATGGCCCCTGTCCAGCAATGATTTGACGATAGATATGAAGCGGGAGAAAAGGCAAAGAGACGGGCAGAACAGAATTCCAGACTTAGAATAAAGCAATCGAGCAATCCATCGTGTTGGTCAACCCACTACGTGACAAGCACTTTCATTGCAAACGAAGCAGCGCCGCTTTCTATGAACGCGATCGTACTGTAGCAAATGATGACGATACGTAAGTCCTAGCGGTAGCTTATATTGATTTATGTCGAGGTAGAAGCCATCAATAAAGCAACCATCCTTTTGATTCTATCGGTAATATTGCGTCGAGGAGCATTTTGTCGTCTTCTGTCAAAGGCTAAACACCGAATTCGAGAGGCTGACGATCAGCTACAGTACTAAGACAGTCGCTTTTGGTTATAAAAGTTTGTGTCATAGATCTTTACGGCTAGAGTCCTCTGAATGACCTTCACAATATCTTACCGCAAACCTTCCTCATCGACTATGGCTGTGCTAGAGTCGGAGATGATGTGATAAAGATGTGACATTGTGTTGCAGGATATAATGAGTGACCACAGTAATGCTAGATTGCTGCTCGGAGTAGGACTAGACGGGAACAACATCAAGGTATGTGAGCTGTGAACGCTGACTGAGGCAGCCTTGGAGCTTAACTAAGTGACGAGCGGGAAACAAAACAGAGTCTCGTAATAGCTTAGTTCCATAGATGCTGAAATGGGCCGTCCTGCTTTGTGATTGTCTCGCTCGTATAATTACCGCTCGTGTCGGCTTCGTAAAGCGTATGTCCGTTTCAGCTCGTCTTTGTCATTCCGTCGTCGGTCAATCATTGTAATCGGGAATAACGTGTAATCTCAGAAATTTTACGCGCTTAATTTCTACCCGACGGCTGCTAGATTCATCTTGGGCTGTTCGCCTAAGCAGATACTCGCCCCGGACACCACATGAAGGTGTGTATTGACCGTTCCCGTCCGGACCTCAGGGGAGCCGGCACCCTGCGTGCTCGGCAAGGAGGCCTGAAATAGTATAGTACAGTACCATGGCACACAAAAAGTCTTGCGGAGATTGATCGTGGTGGTTTGGAAGTATCAATCAAATCTGCTCGCGGCAGCGCATTACTTTAAAGGTTGGCAAATGAATTCAGAACACGAAGATCCATCCATAATTCCGCTTCGGCCGTTACCCGCTTCTAGCTTAGTGCGCGGCTGACTTTTTGTTTCGGCAAAGTAGCTTGGTTCTCGCTCAGGCAGCACTCTCGGAGCTGAAACCGTAGCCGAGTGGGAGTAAAGCTGGTAGACGAACTAACTCCAGCCGCAGTCTATACGATGACCTCCTCACCAATTAACACGCTGAGATCTTCTCCTACCTCAAAGGCGGATTAATCGACCAACCCCGCAATCGTTCACCAACTAATTCATTTCCACCTTGTAGGCGAACTCTAATCGGAGACCTGAATCGCAAGGCGAAATATCCCAAGAGCCCTCCTCCTAGCCCTTATTGACGCAGCCACCTCGCCGTCAGTTCGCAGCGCATATGCGATGAAGACGCAGGTGCCTCAAACAGCGCTATACGGTTTTCATGCTAATTATACTCATAAGCCTCGAGTAGTCGCGATCTAGCCCCCCCATGCTAAGGTCTGGTCCGGACTATCAATCGCACGTTAAACGTTGCGCTCATAACACGTTCTCTGCCCTTACTGTGCCAGAATAGAACCCCCTTTCATTCTTGTTCTATCACTACACCACCACTTGAATTCATTCTTCCTCAGACGAAGTGTTTCAATCTTGTTTCTGGGCATTCGGCAAGACACTGAACGTCCGACAGCATGTTCTTAATTATCTTACTATTTTGCATTACCTGCCAACATGTGACAGCGCAAGATCATTATGAGCAGTACAGCCTTACTGAAGTTCTTGGCTCACAACCGCAGCTCACCAATTTTACCGCATTGCTCTCACTGTTTCCAATCTTATTTACTCAGGTGTCAGTGGGGAATCTTACCAGTAACTATGCTCCTTCACTTAAATCCTGATCCATAGCTGATGTCCCTCTTCCAGTACTAGCACCTTCGGATGAGGCATTTTCCGGCTACCTAGCGAATAACAGCAACTTTACTTATAATACCGACCTCAATGCTATACTGTCTTATCACATAGTCCAAGGCTTTTACACACTGGTAGAACTCGAGACCGATGTACAATATCTTCCTACGTTGTTGACAGACCCCAACTTCGCGAACGTAACCGGCGGCCAAAGAGTCGGGGTTCACCCTACAAACGAAGGGATTGTTTTCGAGTCTGGAATCAAGTCAAGATCAAAGCTTATTTTCCCCGTAAGTTACTTCTCTTACTACTACTTACGACTTTGTCTCATTTATCTATCCAGAACATCCTTTATACGTCGACTGGGGGTCCCGGTGCGATTCATGTCATCGACAAAATGTTGGAAATTCCCCGAGACTATGTGACAACTGAAACAGAAGCTGGGCTCCCCGGTGTGATATCCACTACAGTCTCGTTGCCAGTCAGCCCAAATATATATGGATTTGTGGGTGCTACATCTGATTGGACCTTGTCAGTCCTATCCTCCTGATTCCTCAATAGCCTTTTTGAGCCATCGACTCCTTTCACTGCTAGACTAACATTTTCTTTACGTCTCCAGTTTCGCACCAAACAGCACCGATTCGGATTTCGAAAGCCTGCCCACAGATCTCCTCTACGACTATGAAGAATATCATTTTGTCTTTGGCCAGGTCCTCTACAGTCCGGACCTACAAGATGGCTTGCAGATCCAATCACTCTTAGGTCCGAACCTGACGGTAACGGTAGCTCCGAACGGAACTAGGTATCTCAATGACGCGGAGATAATCTATTCAGACTTTCTCACCAACGTTGGCGTAATGCACGTGCTCGCGCATGGTGTGTCCCCAGACAAGACGGATGCAAGGCCAGATCTCAGCGTAGAGACGAACTCAATCATACCAACAACATCTGCTTCACCAAGTTCTTCCTCATCGCTCAGCACGGCTGCCAAAGCTGGCATTGGTGTCGGGGCCGGTATTGCAGCGCTTCTTCTCATCGGAGTGTTGTATTTCTGCTTTCGTCGCAGGAAACCTCAAAAGTCGCAATCCCGGACCACTCCCATACAGGAGAAGTACCAATACGCTTCGGAAATTCCACACTCCGAACCAGTGTACTCGCATGAGATGGATACGCCGACAGCAGGCGCGCAGCAGGAAATGAATCGATATGAATCTCGAAGAGGGAGGCCGGCAAGGTTCTATGAGATGCAATAGATGTTGGACCACTTCACAGTGATCTTCTTACTTTCCAAGCGGTATGAAGTTTGTATGCATTTAGTCAACCATGAGCACGTCAAAATCCTCCCCGAAACTCATTTGGTCCTGTCTGACATGGGCAGAGGCATCTTGAAATCTGGATTGTTGATCCTCTCGTTGTGTATGTGGCTCATAATCTGCTTCTCGAGTCGCCGCAACCCGCGTGCCAGCATCCGGAAGAACTTTTCATTGACCTGAAGAATCGATCAAAACATAGCTAGATACTAACTTGGATATTCAGAACGAACTTCGCGATGGTGTTACTCGATATCAAAACCACCGGAGATATTTTACGGGGCTGTCCTCGTCATGCCCATATTCGATCAGCTCTTTGATCGAGAGAAGAGGTTCGGTAGCAGTCACCAGAATACTAGGCCGGTTACGCAAAGACTTTGAATGATTTCTCCTCGAACATTCTGGACAGAAAAGCCTGACGATATCGACGAATGAGTCGCACTCCTTCAAGTTGGACTTTTTTCGAAGCGGCTATTGCGATCAATCGAACTCTACCCTTGTTATACAGCTGAGCAGAGCATGCTCCGTTTTGCCGTCAGAGCAGCTCTCAACTGCTCAATGCAGCCATTGAAGCAGCCGTTGATGTCGAACAGCGGTTCAACTAACATGTTAGCTAATTTACCGGAAAGGAGCACGTCTCGGTCGCCGATGCTGAATTGGATGGTATGGACTTTGCTGTTTAGTCCTCTGATTCAAACAACATTTCGCGTGATGCGATTATCAGGGGAGGCCGTCAGATCAGACGAGCGGCTCATCATGTTGACATAGCTTGGTCGTCTGGTATGATCAGGCTGGCAGTTAATAGTAGCAAATAAAGACTCAGTGAGGATAAAAGTCATACTTCTTTTTCTTGAAGTTCAGTACGAGCAGAATCGGAAATATGCTAGAAAGCCGCTGTACCCTTATTGTTAACACGTATATAGCTTCTAGACTTTGTCCCTGCAAACTACTGCCAACAAACAAATGAAAGTCCGTGTGTACGTTGTGCAAGTGCAACAATCAGCTATGCCCCAGATCTTGTGCCCACTTTGCCGCGTTTGCGTGGTTGCCCTGAAAGTTGAATCGCTCCAGCATCGAACGAAAGCCCGGTGCTTGCTGCCCCTTGACTAGAACTAGTTCCTGTCGCAGCAGGTCTCACATCATTGTTGATATCCGCGTTAACAATTTCTGAAGCATTTCTGATGAGTTCATTTTGCTTGCGTTTCTTCTTCTTTCCCACATCTAGCTCTCTCTGAGCAACTCTTTGAAAGGCGTCTTTGAGTATCGGAAGGAGGTGAGGTTTAGCATAATCGAGTAGAATGATTTTCATCATGTGACAGGCCTTCATACGGTCGTAATCGTTGATGCGGATCACATCTTGGAAATGGTAAAAAAGCGGACCGTCCTGGCCAACGCTTTCTGCCCGGTGCATCCTTAGTTGAATAGTTTCAACATTGAGGCTTATCGTAAATATCCGCACACTGTCAAAGAACTTTGCACTCAAATCGCTTTCGTATTTCATCCATTGATATATGTTGTACAGAGCCTGACTTGCGTTGTAAAGATTGCGCTGTTTGGCATCTTCGAGAGTATGATCAGCCCTTTTCGCCTCCATAAAGAAAAAGGGAAACCATCTCTTTTCGCCTTTGTTACCTGGATGCAGGAATTTGTTGAGATTGGGAGGGTATGGTAAGAGAGTTGGACCTCTCAATGCATTCCGCTGGAAAGAGATCGCGAGGTCTGGTTTCGGTTTTGATATCGTGCTAGGCGATCCGAGAGAAGGAAGATAACAATCTGACTCCATAGACCACAACTCCTCACAACTGTAAGAGAAGAAATTTTGGAAATCAAAACGATCAATCATGGAGATCATGAGGGTTCTTTGAAAGTCGGCTTCGCCAGAGGCCAGACAATGCTCCCGGTCAAAAGTAAAACGTCGGCGCGAGATTGGGGGAAAGCGACGGTGAGTGTCACTCTTGGGCATCCAATCTTCTATGTCTTCTCTTAATGCTTCGTACAGATCCAAAGAAGTGTTTGAGACGCCTTCTTTGATGGTTTTTTTGATTTGCATCTGGTGCTTCTGCAAGATTGATAAGATGTTGTACAGGCTCTCTTCGTTAAGATGCACGACGGCATCTTCATCAATCTTTTCCAGGTTTAGTCGGTCAAATCGATTATCTTCCGAAGGTTCAGTTGCGATGCCTCGAAATTCGAGCAGATCTAGATAAGAAATCTTTGCTCTTTTGACGGTGCTTGACTTTGCACTCGTGATAAAGCTTGTTGTAGTGTCCTCACTTGCATTTATAGAGCTTGATGAATTCATGCTTTCAGCTTCCCATTCGGTGGAGGGTGTTTGCCGCGTGGACGAGGAATCAATCGGTTCTTGTCCTTCAGGACGATTGATGGTAACGCGACGAAGCCAAGCTGAGACTGGAGTCTGAGAGCCTTTAGTAACGCTAACATACAGTCATATGATACTAACTTCCGTGTTCAAGTCGACTTCGAAGTTTTCTGTGTTCTTGTGACTTTGCGAAAGTCGTGCGGACCTTCGCGGCTGCCCGCCTTCGCCTTCCGTAGGTGCAGCTTGATCTTTCCGGAGCTCTGAGCTATTTGAAGCTCCTGCAGCCGTATCGTGCTGCTTTCCAGATCGATCTGGTCGTTTCAGTCGTCTCGGTCTCTGAACTTTCTCTTCGCTTGTACGGCTGTCAGCTTTGAAGAGATCAGGGACGACTAGTCCATGCTTCTCTACAAATGCCCTTGTTCTTGGGTACTGGGATGGTATTGATATCTTAACGTACGGAACTTTGATTAGATTTTACTAACAATTAGCGTGGCGAAATCTGTCACTGACCTTAGATTTCCCAGTGCGCTGTTTTACTGCCGACGACGACATGAGCTGTGAGGAGTTCGCGCGGAACAAAGGACAAAACAGCCACCAAGAAAGGTTCGGCACGGGCTGCAGAAGGAAGCGCTGTCAGAACACGATTCCTGTAGGGCTGTGGAAGGAAAGGTCTGTCATATCGGCAATGCACTCCATGTCCAACAAAGTGGAGTCTAGGGGCGGCAACAGCGGCAGCTACCGTGACTGTCGTAGTGACCCACTCCAAGAACGATGGTTGATTTGACCACCAAAAGTCGTGTTTGTCCTTTGTGGCCACTAAATCGGCGAATCCAGTTAGGTCGTGCTCGTCACGTCGCCATAGAACCCACTGTGTGCATTAGCGTTGCAACATTCTTTCGACATGCTGGAGCATTGTGTTGGTTTGATGCCACTAACACTCTGCTGTAATATGAACTGCATCTTCCCCGCGCTCAGAGATAGTTGTAAATAACAACTCCCACAGGTCAAAGTAGTATTTTCTCGTCCCAATGATTACCCTTATGCATAGAGAAATCTTCATTTCCTCTGCAGCACGCTCAAATTACTATTGTCCTCGTGGGCGGCTGCCCAACTTGCATGTACGTGCTATGTGGCTCGTGCTGATTAGCTCTGCAATTTTGACAATCAAAATCCGGAGCAAGAAGAACTTGGCGTCCTGATCCCTGTAGTCGCATACTTGTCAAATCGTTCCCGGTTAACATGAAAACAAAGTCCACCCGTTCTTCCATATCGGTCCAGCTGGACGTCTCTGGCGATTCAATTTTGCAGGTTTACATCCCGATCTGTCTTAAAGTGCTCGAATGTAGGTGGCTTGATGAACCAATGCCGACAAAATCTCAACAATTCAGCCTATCTGTCCGACCGTGCGATGATCATGACGGTGATAAGACCCTGAAAGAGAAGAGACGAAAAACGCCAAGTAGGCGGGGAGCTTGCTGGGACCCAATCCGCAAATGCCTTTAGAAAGGAACAACCACTCGCGACAAAATGACATTGAAGTGACTGACAAACGCATTTTTACAACCAGAGTGCCCATTTCACGCATAGCCTCCATCACTTACACATCAACTGCAAGTCAATCGTCGAATCTGACCGGTGAGATAAACATCCAACCCGACCCGTAGCAATGAACACTTATAATGCCACCTTGCGTTCCGTGCCTCATGCAACGCATTGCTTCAGCAAGCATAGAAACGTGTACGAAAACGAAGGTCCCAAAGTCCTGTCTGTGTATCGGAATACTGTTGACACATGCACTTTGATGGGCGCCTGCCGAGCTAGCGAGCTCCAGACCACGTAGGGAACCCTGTGCAACATACTTCGACCATGTTATTGGTGCTTAAGCACCCATGACTGCAGCCAGACTTGATGCGAACCAGTTCAGACGCAGTCGACCGATTCTCGTGAGATGGGTCTCATCTGGCGCTCCGTCCACCGACCCCAAGCCTAAATTTTGCACTTATCGCATCCTATAATCGTTGCGCTATTACGGCTTGCAATCTTGGTAGCATGCGCTTCTGGCATACAACCTTAATTTGTTTTTACCAATGCATCGGTCACTCCGTGGCCGTAGTCTATCAAGCCTGATGTCTCCGACCACATAGGCTACTTAGTCCTAATTGCCGTATTGCTTGGGTTGAGCATAAGCACCGGTGTTACTGCAATGGGCCCGCTGGCTCTGCACTCACTGCTCGGCAAGCCAAGCTCCGTTGTCCGTACAGTCTAGAATTGCGTTCTTTCCGGAAGGTATAATAAACGGACCACACAAGTCATCTCTACCGGACCCTAAAAAGGGGAAGTTCTTGAGCAAGCCAAAGTTTTCTCGGACAGATTAGTCGGACCCGTCTCGATTTGGAACAGTAACTTCGTCGCTATTCATGATGGAAATGAAGTCTCCTTTCTTCCGTGGTGAGATTATCTCTCCCTCAAATGAGAGTTTCTGCATCTTTGTAATACCAGATGTTGACCAATGCATCCTGAAAGAATTGATATTAAGGATGCGCCTACTACTGTTTAACTAGGGTCCAAGACTACTTTAGACATCCTTCAGTGGACGCAAGTCTGGTTGTTCTCGGTCTAGGCATCAGCAGTACCCCGGATTCAAAATGAGTAAAGGGTCTGGCGCTTTTCCGTAGCCAAAGAGGTTTTCATCCGTTAAAAGCAGTGACAGCTGTTCCAAGTGCATCAGTCATACCCGAACGGCGCAATCTGTGGATCAAGTTCGAAATTGCAAGTTCCATTCGTCGCCACATTCACCCGAACTAGGTGACAGCAGGCGTAACTGTCGATTCAAGTTTGAGTGATGTGATTGTTGTCGATTCCGAGTGAGCTGATACCCAGCTAGCGAAATTACCGCGATTGTAGTTTTATAGCTCAAGCTGCTGAACACCCAAAGTACGTAGGTTTTGGCGGCAGCACCGCGATTGTCGTTGCTGAGGCTCCATGACATGGACCTCGTCAGCTAAGTCTTCGATGCTTTGAGAGAAGTGAGTCGTCTTTGCCATGATACAAGCGTTCGTGTGACCTGTATTCCCGTACTAGTGGTCATCTACGTGAATGTGCGTGTAGCATGCGTTGCGCAGTCCGGTGATGGTGGGAGCTTGAGCTGCTGTCAAGAACTCGTCAAGAGCTCACATGAGAGTTGACAGCTTGTCTGAATGGCAGTTTGGCATGTTCTAGCCGCTAGGAGGCAGCACCAGCAGCATTAGCAGAACAAGACTCAGTAGGGAGAACGTGCTTTTCATATTGGGCTCCGTACAAATAAAGTTGGAGGTATGCTGGGAGGACGCTTGTCCGCCGTGGAAAAATGGTTGTGACCTTCGTTTTTGCCTGGCTCGATCGCTATACTTGTTATTTCTGAGGCCCTTACTTGTCACTAAGACCACCTCCGAGGAGCCTTCGTAGAGATCATGGTACGCTGCGCAGCCTAAGAAGGACGATGCGAAGGAAGCTTGTGGTTGCTTAGCCAAAAGTTCTGTGACTGCCGATCGTCAGACCTTCGTCCGAGATACATCGTGGTCACGATATCGCTGGGTCTGGAGGCTACAACAGGGTAACGGGGAAGCATTTTTGGAAGATGATGCTTACCCAATGCGGCTAGCAAAGGCCCCACACCAAACAGCGGCTGCGCAAACGTCATTCATCGACAGGGGCTGTTTTCGGGTTCCAACTGTGTTTCAAGCAGCAGAGCCTCACAGCCATTGTTGGATTTCCATAAATACAACGCCGCCTGACTGCGACAAAACCTCTGTGTTACACTTATCTTGTGTGAAGGTTTTGCTTTGATGACCATACCATAGCCACAATGATCAGCATTCCACATCTTGCTTTTTCTCGCTTCTGTTTTGCTTTCCGACATTCTCTGACGCCTTGACATTCCTCAGCTTTTAGCACACTCATTGCACGGCTGACTGCCTCATCAGACTGAATGAACACTTTCTGAAGACGTGATGTGAATTGCCCTATACCCACTACTAGAGCAAGGACGGTAGTTCAGGGTCTCCTTCGACAAAATGTCAGTGAACAATCTCACATTCATCAACTGCGATGTGGCACCAGAAACGACACGCTCAGATGCCGGTGTCGCAGGAGCCGGAGTAAGAAGCATTATCTACTTCGACGGCCCGACCGCAACGCTGACATGATCAGATCCTGCTCGCTTTCATCATAACAGCCGCCCTGGCTCTGTTCCTCTCCGCTTACATTATCCTCTCCGAACTCCGCTCCTCCAAAAGCGCCTACACCATCTCGCGCAAGCTCCTCGGTGGCCTTTCCGACCAACAGCTCGTCGAAGGCATAGCAATACAGGCCGTCGGTCTAGCGAGAGTGAAAAGCATGGTTGCTTACCACTTTTTCATCATCTGGATGTTATCGCTCTTATCAACGGCGACGAATTTCGCGGCGTTGCTTGCACTTGTGCAGGACTACAAGAGGGACTGGGTGCTGCGCTGGTTGAGACAAGGTGCCATGTTTGTGAATCTATGCTTGACAGTTGTATTCGGGGTGTTGGTACTGGAAGTCAACTGGAACGGTCTACCTAGCACTTTGCCCGTAGGCTGCGTCTGGGAAGAAGGTCACGCCAAAGAGAGCGATAGCGAGGCCAAGAGCGGCAACAATGCGTCGTCGGTCGCTGGCACGATCGCCGTAATTGCAGCAAGCGGGATAATCTTCATTCTTGGGACGTGGTATCTGCATTTGCGCAGGCAGATATGGGGAAGGCTCGTGAGGGTACTAAGTCTGGTGGCAGTGATCGCGATTGCCATTGCAGCCACGGTCAGAGTTGTTCTCATCTCACAGGCGTTTGGCGAGCCATCGGTCAATTTGGCCGACAAAGGCGAAACAGAGTGGAGTTTCGGACAATTACTTGCGTTGGCCGTGCTGATACTGCCTCTGATATCGGCACTCGAAATCTACAGGGGAGACCTGGCGGTGCCAAATGAGAAGTGTCCGGCCGAGGTTGAACAGCTTCCCTTAACAGGCGGAAAAAAGGTGTCAGACAGATACACGTATCAGCCAAGCCCATGGTCTAAATGAATCTTCGATCATTCACAGTTCCAATGTGGGAATTCGAGTCTCGAACGGGCATGAGCCGGACTGGATCAGGCAGGCCCCCAACCAACCTGATGTAAAATCTTGGGACTGAATGACTTGGGTTCACTGCCCCGGCGATCAAGGAACACGGCTGTCAATGGAGATGTTCTCGGAGCACAGCCTAATCTTCCTCAGTGACAGAAGGTGTGTGTTGTGATATTTGAACCTAGTGAATCGACGCTCTGGGCATCAACGCGAGCACCGATGGTAGCTTCCGTCTACGAATTTGCGCAACGTTTGAGCCATGTTTGTTCATGTGCGACTCATCAAGCTCGCAGCGTTCTCACGCGTGATTCCTGACTCTACCTTTGACGCTTGACACGTATGCATCCCATTCCACATGTGGGACCCCCCGCTCTTTCAGACTAATATTGGATTTGTTATGCCAACACAATTTCTGACGCGCCCAGCTTCGCGGTTCTTGACTCAGCTCCACTGACGAGCAGCGCCGTCGTGTCGTGTCGTGTTGTGTTGTATTCGGGAATCTAGTGTCCGCACGAGACTCAATGCTGGGTCGAAGAGATGATAAGTCGAGATAACGATATTGCTATAGTGTGAATTGTGAGGAAGAGGCGAAGGCCACTCTTCTTAAGGCGGGGCTGTAAACAATTCTGTATAGAAATGGAAGAGGGGAATACTTCGTTCTGTAGGGAGCTTGGTAGGCACTCAACGACCGTAGAAAAGGCCCATATCTCAAGAAAAGGCCAGCATCTCGATTGTTATCCATCGGAAATTGTTTCGGTACTATATACCTATCTTTTGCGTCCTACTACGTCATATCATATCGCCCATTCGCCCCTGTCTTCGCCTTCTTTGATGAATGGCTCATCGATCGCCTTGATACCAAGGTCTCCGCATAGGACGCACTGTTCGCCAACGATTCCGTCGAGCTCTTTGATCCATTTCTGCCTTTGCGGACCAATTCCCATTCCCTGACTCACTTTTCCTTGGAGGTCCTTGATGTTCTTTCTCCTCACACTGTTACTGTTCTCGAGCACCCTCTTGCCCAAACAATCCGAGTGAAAAGCATGCTGACACGGAAACACAAAGAATTGCCGACTCAGGACAGGCAAAGTACAAATCCAACACCGTTCCCCGGGCTCCACAATCGCATACCGACTATCCAAACTCGCAATCTCATCCCTGATAGCCGTTGCCGTGCTTTCGCTAGCATCCATTTCAGACTTGAGACTGTCGATGTGCCGACTATACGCCTCCAACGCCTGACAGATCTCCTCTTTAAAGTCATCGATCACGACGAAGTCGGGGAAAAATTGGATGAGATCCTCGATCTTCAGGAGTTCAGACGATGAGGGCGAGCGTTTGAGGAAGTCGATTGCGGCTTTGATGGATGTGCCCTGCTGTTTGATCTTGCGCTCTGCGATGAGCAGCCAAAGGTGCTTTCTGAGCTGGCGGTTCGTGGGTGTTGGCTCAACACGATCGGCAACTATGGCCGCGAGATCTATGTCGTTGTGTTCGAGGGCAAGTGAAACGGCGGCGAGTGGTTGATTGAGAATGGCGCTGTAGATATGGATTGCGGATTGAACACGATTGTATTGGTGGCAGAGGCGAAGCGCAAAATCTGCATCGAAGAGCGGTGGTGTTGGTTGGGCTTCCAGGTATGAGAGGAGGTTAGACTCGCTTGAAGAAGGTTGGGTGGCAAGGAAGGAAATCAGGGTGTTGTGAACACTGGCGGGGACGTCAGGATAATTGTTCACTATGAAATTCAGGTAGCGGATTGCTTGGTTGTCTTTCACTGAGGTTTGATTGGTGATGGTTGTTTCGTTGTAGCTGAGGAGGGCAGGTATCATTTTTTTGGGTTCGATGTTGTCTCGACGCATGAGAAGCTCGATCAGGCCGGTGGCGGCGTGAGACATTAGAACGTTGCTGTAGCGGTAAAAGGTTTCAGGGTTGGATTGTTTGTTGAGGACTTGGAGGGCTTCCTGCCACTTTTCGCGCTGGATCCAGTAGGCGAGAACATATTCGTAATCTGTGATGGTGTTGGCGAAGTAAAGAAGTTCGTCTTCCCTGTCGTGGGAGGAGATAACTTCGTAGACAGTCTTGGCATCGAGGTCAGATTTGTGCTTTGAAACGAAATCCTGATATTCTTTGCGGATCTTCTCAAGCTCATCCTGAGCGCCTTTCGCATCAATGTTGTCCATCAATTGTGCATTTGTGGCGACCATGTCGTCTAGCGAGTTCAACTTCGCCATGTAGATCTGGATAAGCCACGACGATATCATGACTCTCTGCATAATTGAGGATTTCTTGTAGGTCGTCAACTTCGTCAGCAGGTATTTCCTGAGCGCGTCGTCCTGGCCGGAATCTATCAGGCTCAGACAGACCTCCTCGAAAGCTTTGCTGCTCCTCCCCCAAACGGATGCTGCTTCTGTCCACTGTCCCTTGCTGGAAAGGTGGTCACCTGAAGCCGTTGCGACAGAGTCTTTTTGAACGGCGCCTTTAGCATATCTTAGAGCAGCATCATAGTTCTGTTGTTGCAGCATGATTTTCCATACATCTCGGTCTTCATCTGTAGCCACAACTTCAAAAATCTCTGAAGACGTGAAGAGCCAGAACGTGTTCTTCTTGGGATCCGACACAAGTCCCAAAGCTGTCTGACCGGTTTCAAGTACAGCTTGATCGTAAACAATCTGCCCTGTTAGCCGATTGATGGCCAGAATACGTCCTTCAGCGAGCGCAACAGCATGCCACTGCGTCATTGTCACTGACTGTACCGGATCTTGAATCAATTTTCTTCCGCCCCTTGCAGACATAGTTTCAGGGAAGATCGACCTCGGATGCAGTTTTGCATTCTTGAAGATCATATTTCCCAAAGTCTGCTGAGCAGGATCGGTACTCAGCACACCGGTCAATACACCTTGACTGCTCAACCACCCGAAAGGTCTCGCCCAACTCTCATCTTGCACTGCGTCATTCGGCAATTCTGGGGCAATAGCCAAGCACGACGGTGCAGACGCAGAAGGGTTAGTCGCGTTCTGTGTGACTGGCTCCTCTTTCTGAAACAGCTCTGCAAAGATACTAGCTGAGCCTTCCCTTCCTCTCCCTCCGACCTTGCCGATGATGTGGTGTATTTTACTGTTGCTTGTAACCATGACTCTTCTCACATCATTCTTCCCGGGTATTGTATCCGCCCAAAGACCCGTCACAGCTCCTCCTTCCGGTATCTTCCAAATCTGGGTCACATACCGCTCCTCACGCCTGTAGAACTCTGTGCTGGGCTCAATGTAGGCCTCCCACACCGTTCCATCTGTAGCGCCAACAAGGATCTCCCGTGTTGATGCCGTGGGCTGCGATGTGTTCCATGCTACGGATTCGATGCTTACGTTCTTCAGTCTAGCAAGTGCCTTGGGTTGTTTAGACTGCGAATGGAGATAGAAGTTCTCGCTGAGAGTGGTGCTAACGATGAGGTGGGATGCGGTTGGGTCGAGAAACATACGTCGGATGAGGCCGACTTTGGACGAGGGTTGGGGGAGGTCAACGTCTGTGGCCGCATTAGCTGTCAAGATGCCGAGCCCGGGGTGGAAACTTATTGTCGCTCACCATCGATGTCAGAGGGATTCTCTAGATCGATCCTTAGTATCCTATTCGTCGCGAGGGCGAGTATGAGGACATTGTTGGCGACTTGTCCAGCCACGAAATCAGCTGCGATGTTGAAGTTGAGCTGCACGCGCTCTACGTTGAAGATGGGTAGACTATTGTCGCCAGTGCCTGCACCCACTTGTGAGGCAAGCATATCATGATCTGTGTTCAGCGCCATGGCGCATCTTACAAAAGGACTTTCAGCCCATCATGCCTTTGTGAGACATACCAACTTGCAGGGTGGTCGCGATGCCATGGTCGAAGATGGGCAAGTGCGTCACTGGACCGACATGATGCCGGATGGTGCCTCAACCAGGCATTCATACTCAAGGAGCAAAACAAGGGTTGATGAGTCTCTACTTCTACTGCGCTTTTCGCTCACAGCACATACCCACCACATCCGATATTTCTCCAGTGCCTGATAGGCCGGGCATCCTCAAGCTCGATACACCACCACAGAATCTTTTTCGCTCTATCTACTTCTCCACCAAGCTCGTGCGCCCTCGCAAGCGCAAACCAGGCCTCGGAGCTATCCCATCCGCTACCTAGCTTCGTCAGAGTGCTAAGCAATCCGTACGCACGGTCCCGCGCAGCTATGCGGTTCAAGTTCTCAGGAGTCTTTCTAAGATCATCGCCTGACGCACTGGGAAGTGAGAACGGATCTTGGAGGTGTTCTTGTGATGGAGTAGCCGTTCCGAGGATGTCCTCTTCCTTTACTTGTTTAGCCGCTGTTTGCACGCCGAATGATCGACCATCATCGACTTTCTTTGCAAGGTCGATCTTCTTCTCGTAGTAATCGAGAAGGATATTGCTGAGGCCCACAATTCCGGCTAGGTGATTAGGGTAGTACATTAAGGTTTGCTCGTACTGCTCGACGATCTCTCGTAGGTGTGCGTTGGTCGTAGGCGTTCCTTCCTCGTCTCTTCGCCGAGCGATGGCATGCAGAAGCTCGGCCTTCGCGCAATAAACGTCGGCCCACACTTCATCTGAGCTCTTGCCGCCACTGACCCAGCTTGCATCAGCAAGGGCTCGTGCGGACGGGTCGGCGGCGGAAACGATGGATTCTATTCGAGACGCTGCTTTCGCTGCTTCTTCTATCGCCTCTCGAGAATCTTCGAACATGTGTGATCGTTTGTATAGCATAGCAACCGTCAGCCACACCTTGTTCAGTACAACAAGGGCGTGTTTCTGGGCTGCAGTTTTGGGGAACCTTGGCGTTGGCGATGTAGAGCTCGTATGTGCATTCACCGTCGGGAGTCGTACGTCTTGCTCCGGTGGCTGATCTATGTGGCCGACTGGAGGCGGTATCTTCTCGTGAGACGATACATTGTGTGGTACTTCGCCTAATGGCTGCTTGGCCTCCGGGTGCGAATCGTGGTTCGCCCCAGTTGGCGAGTCGTGATCGACCGCATCAGTCGTTTTCGAAGACAGCGTGGCTCCATTTGTTGAAGGAATCGGATTTTCAGGCGCTTGTCCAGAGTCGACCTTGATGCTCTTAGCGCTAGCAGGGCGGGCACCTTTCGATAATCGCCTCGATCCAGAGTGATGTCCATGATGCCTATGGACTAGATGATGATGCTTCTTGTGAGGCGACTTCCCCATCTCATCCGTCACCTGTATCGTTGGAGCCTGGCTTGAATGTGTACCAGGCCTGACAGTTCTGTCCGGATCAGCGGCTGGTGTTAGGCTAGCTGTTGTCGCCGGAGGTCCAACGGACGATGTTACTTTCCTTCTTGAGAACATACTGCCTTTCAAAGTCTTGACGGTGCCAGCAGAACTCTTTGGCGGCACGAGAATCTGTTCAGCTGACAGCTTCAACTCGCCAACCTCAAACCGCTTGAACAAGACCGAGTAGAGACTGAGCAGTTCTCCGCTGCGATTCAACGCTGCATCTGGCCCATCCATGAGCTCATTCAGCGCCAAGTAGGTGATCTGCAACTCAACGACTCTTTGAAGATCATCGCACTCCAAGTCGTCTGCAGCATGAGTCCCAAGCTTATCAGGTTGCTTTGCAGTGGGTTCGTTTCCTGAGCTACTCGGGGTTTGTTGCATCTTCATATCCATCGACAATATTGAATCTAGGGCAGCAGCACCACTTTGTAAAGCAGTATCAAGATCCTGTTGGCTGCTCAAAAGTAGCGTCGCCAAGTGCCAGAAAGCACATCTAGCTCGTCCGGAGACGACATCGTTACTAGATCCTCTTCCTTGTGACAGCAGCTCCAACCCGGCTTTGGTCCACCGAAGTGCTTCATGGATTTCCCTAGTCTCAGCACATAGCAGAGCCAAAGCATACAGTGTTGGCAGGCGTGGTTCTGGCAGCCTGACGGCCTTTTGAAGAGCTGAAAGTGCTTCGGCTTGGAGGTCGCTCCTTGTCTCACTAAATGGTGTCCATTGGGCCCAATGAGCCTTCGCAATGCCAATAGCACGGTAAACAACTTGTAAGGCTTCCTCAGATGGTGTGCGCGATGCCGTAACATTGCCAGCGCCGTTAACAGGTGGGAAAGCCTCCGTATATCCATTCGGTATTAATTCTTCTTCCTCGGGCATGATCTGGTCGAGCCAGTCTTCCAGCTTGATTGCCAGATCAAATGCTCTTTTAGCCTGCTCATGTCTCCCATACGAACAAAGTCCTTCCACTCCCTCGGACACAACCGACAGCAGAATCTCGTCAGACTCTGGACTTTCTTCGCCAGCCTTCTGGGCTCTTTCTCTGCCACGATTTGCCAGCTCAATGTAGGTGTCGAGACATCTGTAAGCAAGGTCAAACTCCGTCAACGACTTATGTACCTGAAATAACCTCCTCAGAATCAGAGTTGAGTGGAAGGTCTTTGTGGCAGCCCGATACAAGATGTCGAGTACGTTTCTAGTAACAGCATTTCGTCCGCCCTCGCCAAGATCGCTCTCTTGCCAGGCAGGCCCACACAAGATCTGCCAATTCCGTATGACTTGTTCGACCCATTCTTCTACTTCAACATTGGACTCGGTCGCCTTCGGGAATTTCCGATTTCGCAGAAATGAAGTCTCATATGCAGACTCGACGGCTCGAAGATCAGCAGCTTGTCTTGATCGCGGTATTGACGTGGATTGGGGATGTGCAAGACTTTGCGAGAGGATTTGGTAATACGCTTTCCAAACACTACTGCGTGTTCCATACGGACTGGTGTTCCCGTATGCACTGGGCGTCACTTCCTGGCTCTTGGCAGTCAAAGACGACCACAGTCTCAGCGCTTTCAGCTGCTCATCTTGTGTGACTGCGCTTGATTTAAAGGTTCCATATACGGCCAATATTTGCTCTGCCCAGTACGTCAGCTGTAATGTGGACTTGATCAGCTCATTGTTGAGTTCTATCCATGCAGCTGCAGCTCTGTAGACGACGATTGCCTGTGTCCCCTCCCCTCTTTGAGCGAACGAGCTACCTTGAATCAAGGCTGCTTTCACGAGACAAATCTTGGTCCAAGTAGATGTGCCCTTTTGTCCGTAGCGGTCAAACAGTGATACGACCTCCGAGATGTCTACCAAGTCGGCCGAGCCCGATGCTGCACCAGTCCATGCTGCCCAAGCCAGACATGTTTGACCTTGGAATACCTCTTCGGCCGGAGCATTCTCCGCACCATTTATTGTCTTTTGCAGCGTCTCTATAGGTGATTGAGTATTGCTCGTAGCCGTTTGGGGCCGCTGCAAAGTACGCGTTGCCACAAAGTGTTCGGCGGTCGCGGTCTGGATGAGGACGGTTCGGTTGGGCGCATGCTTGGTGACCTTTCTGATCAGCTCCGGAAGCTCGTTCCAAGACCCATTAACTCTTGCAGCGTCCAGAAGACCGATATACCGGTTCCCTTTGTCCTCGTGGCCCTATCAAAGTCAGCTCTCGCGCAGCTACTTGTCGCAAATTCATATTCCGTACCGACATCTTTCTTGTAGGCCGGAGACGAGCTTGTCGAGAGGTATCATCATGCAAAGAGTCTCACGACCTCAAGTTAGCGCATTTTGCGCGACTCTATCGTCAACATGAATTCGCAATATTACAGAAGAACAGTCTCAGCTAATGCACAGATACCACTAGTTGTTTCGACAACGATGGGCCCGCGACATCATCGCGCAGACCGCGAAACCCAGTGTCTCCGCCAGGAAACTAGCCTATTTTAGAATAGCCTCCTTACTCCAATCCTATTGAAACCAACCGAGGAGTTGTGCAGCGTTATGCAAGGGTATTTGGTATAGTAGGCGAATTTGAGGAACCACAAAGTTAATATGATGATTGTTCTAAGCCTACTCATCCTCGTCCTCGCTATCTGACATCCCAACGAGCGTGGCATCAATAGGCGGAATATCTGAGTCATCCGAATCATCTGAGTTGTAGCCTGCTTTCTCCTTCCCTTTAATGAACTCTGTGACGGGGACATCGCTGACAGCCATACTCAACGATACAGTATGTGCGGGGGAGAACAACGCTTCCGTTGCAGAGACAGCCGCTAGCGCTGGCGACGTTTCCTGTGCCATCTCTGCTTCTCGCTCTCGATCCCCAGCCGTCTGCTCCTTCACGACCGGTGCTGCTTGGTCGTCCTCTACGCAGAGTCTTTTGGCCGCTGAAGCATCAACAGACACGTCTTGATCCCGCTCTTGGTGTGCCATATTGAGTGCTCCATCAGCAGCCAGCTGTGCGTCAGTACTTTGCTCAAGTAGCGTCGTAAAGTCACGTTTTTGTGCATTAGCAAACTCTTGTAGATCTTGTTGACCTGAAAGCGGTCTTTTCATTGGCTCGCCGGTAGTCTGCGCAGTCATGGTCGTATCCTGATCAAATTCTTGGTTGGCCAGCACTGCGGGCTCCTGGCTACTGAAGTGCTGCTCTTCCTCCTCGGTTTCCTCGTCTTCCTCTTCCAATGAGGTGCCCGGTGTTGATCGAATTACAGGCATTCTTGGTCGCAGTAAAGACTCGAGGGCTAATTTTTGGATAATACTAGAGGTAGCATCTGTGTCATGCTCCCCGGACCGGGCAAGAAACGGTATCAAGCTCGGCGTTGCCGTCACAGACCTTTCCTTCTTCGAGCCTGTCCGAGGTCTGTAAGGATGCAAGACGCTCGCGAGAATGGCTTCGTGATGATCTAATAGGATCACGGTCCGATCAATTTGCGTTCGCAGGTTGCGATGGCCTATAAACCTGTGCAGAGGCGCATAGGTCAAGATAGCGGGTAGCAATTGGTGAGCTGCGCTATACAGATCATGGTTTACTGGTCGTGTAGAGCGATCATGCTTCATGGTCCCGATCGGACCCATTACGAAAGATGTTGCTGACTTTGCAGCAGTTGTACCGCTCCATTCTGTTGCCGCGTCATTGGCTCGCCCACCCCGTGATAGCAGGTCATTGCAGCATTGCTGGACGAGGCGCTTGAAATTCGCTGAGTCAGATTTGGTCAGAGGAAACAGTCGAAGACGCAGTAACGTCCTGATCAGCTCGTAGCTAGCATGTCTGATAGCTTCATTATCCGATTCAGCTTCGAAGATGTCCCAGAGCGATGTCATCATGGTAGGACAGACAGGTAAGAGTGCCGGCCCAAAAGCGTCTGCTAGAGCTTGAAAGAGGTACAATACCGCTGAATGCACCTTCGGCAAATTGAGCCATAGCTCTTCCCGCTCATCTCTAGTGATTTCGTTATTTGCCCTCAGAGAGAATTTTACTGTAGGCGGGGTGACCGCTGAGAGGCGCGTGGTCAAGTCAAATACAGCGCCGAGAGGTACCTTGACCTCCTGTTTATACTGACCACACAACAAATGCCGCAGAATTTCAATCTGCCGTGCAAGCACAAAACAGCCAGAGGAAGTCCCGTACCAAGCCTCCAGACCAAGAACATCGCTTTGAGTTGTCGCAGGCACACTGGCAGCTTTCTGCTTCTTTGTGGTCATCGACGAGCGAGCTATGGCAGGCGACCAGTCTTCGAAAACAGCGCGGAAAACTAGGTCTGCAGTATTGTGGGCTGCCTCAATTGCCCGGGAGCAGAACTGAGACCATTCTGTGCCAAAGCTACTATTTGGGGCGCAAGATTCTAGTTTGACGAGTACCTTTTGCGCTATAGATTGCACGTCGTAGGGACAAGCATTATCGCTGACCAGACTGAGGCAGATGGACCTAATTGAGGCGACGTTTGGCCGGAACGCAGAGGCAAAATGTTCGACCAATGTATGCCAGCTGTGCAGGACAACATCGAGCAAAGGGCTAATGCTTCGAAGAGTTTTGTCATCCACCTGAGCGGCAGCAGGCTTGATAGCACGAAGTGTCGCAGAGACATAAGCCGGTAATGTCGGAGTCGAGATCTCGCGGATAAGAGCTTGATACTCAACAGTCAGAATGCAAATCCGAGTGATACTGATGACAGCTAAGCGCTTCACGTCCGCCGGATCGGGCTTGTTGAGACATGATACAAGGCTTCTGACCCAGCTACCAGATTCGGATAAAAGCGAACTTCCTCCGGCTTCCACAAGAGTTTTGGCTATCACGATACCCGCAAATCTGCCATCTGAGGTTTGGTCTTGGAGTAGAGCCGAAACGCGAGTCTTAAGTTTGTGTAGTAGGATCGACTGGTCGTTCGTCGGGTTCGGGTGTTGCAAAATTTCTTTGCAGCTCAACAGAGAGCAAGACAGAAAGCCAACCTGATGTGGAAGCTGGTCTATTGGTGTTGAAGCAAGCCGATTTGCGATAGCACGCAATGTGCTTAAGTCAGACATACTGAAGTGGGCTATGACATTGAGTCACATCACGATTTCATTCTTATCTTCACCATTGGACTCGACCATGATTTCTTTACTGTTCAACGATTCTTTTGTACAAAAACAAAAATTATTTGGAAGTGGTAAAAGATTTGCGCAACACTAGAATAGGCATGCCCGTAGAGACGGTTCCACTATCGGCTACCGGCGCCTGGACTGCCTTCATGGTAGATCAAGTTCTGAAAAAGGCTGTTGCAGCCAGAATCCATCTACCAACGACTGACACAAGAACTCCGACTTACATTGATACACTTGAAGCCGAGAGCATGTAAACATCGATTGTAAAGGCCGCGCCAACTTCCTAGCTAGTAGTGCCTCGCCTGGTAACGAGCCCGAGTTACAGTCGTCTGGTCCTCGGCGTACCTTCGTTCCAAGCTTCCCTCAACGCCACCACAACGCTACCAGTAGGCCAGGCGTGCTCCGCCTCCAGACTCTCAAGGAAATCCACAAGAGCATTTTGCTCCTGTTCTTCACTCTCCTCAAAGTACGAGCCACACATACTGATGGCGACTGCCGCGTCCACCATCGCAGGCGGGCATTTCCTGTTTGACATCGCAAGACCACAAATCTTCAACGTTGCCTGACGAATCTGAGCAGCCAGAGTGCGATGCGCAGACAGTGCTTCAAGACCCAATCGAGGCTGACGAGGATCGTAAACAGACAACATAAGTGAGGCAATCTCGAAGTGTTGAAGTGCTAGCACTTGAACGTGGCTATTGTGCCAGATTTCGGGGAACACCTGATTCTCTGTTAATGAGCTTGGTCTGTAGAAAACGGGCTTGAAGGAAGCTGGCTGTTGCAGTTGCCAAGTTGTTTCGAACTTTTTCAGGCTCTTCCAATGGTCTATGCGCGATTTGCTGTCGACATTTAGACTTGGCGAAGGGTTGTTTACACTGTTATCTGACCGTCGGATATCAACACCACCGAAGCAAAATTTCAGCACATCTGCAGTCCAGACGAGTATGCGGTTAGCCCAGACGAAATCGTCCGCCGGTGCAGGATCAATAAGAAGTTCGAAGTCGTTGTTCGGTGAAATAGGGAGCTGGATAGGGCGCCGGTAAAGGAGCACTGACCAGATCTCTTGCCGTAAAGCCATCATGCAAGCGGAGTGACGCAGGGACACCGCCACTGGAATGAATGGGTCAACGTCACGGATGGGTCCGTGGATTTTTCGTATTGCGTAGAAAGACTCGTCTTGCTGGGTCTCCACGACTGCCCGAACGACGTTTAGGTACGTCTCCGAGTCCTGTCCTGTCAGCGGCGTGTCTATCTGCTCATAAAAGCGCAAAATCGTTGCTGCGGTCAATGCGTCTTCGTTATAGCTTTGTGCCGGGTCATTCGAGATCTCGATGAGGTAGTTGATACACCTATTGTGATAATGAATAGCTGTGTCGTCGTCCAGGCCGGGCAGAGGTATACCATCAAAATGAACGACTCTTCCAGTATTTTGCTTGTGCCACAGACGGGTCAGATGCCGCGCCGAAGCCGTATAAATGGCATAGAGCAGTACAGGACAGAACATAGCGCGCGCGGGCACAACGATGGCGAAGTGACGGTCCCGATCACTTGCGTCAAACTAATCCAAAACATGTCAGGATCTTTACTTGGAATGGGTTGGTTTTGTACCATCGGGGTTCGCACAAGGACAGTATTCTCTGTACATGGCGGGGCTCACTTACCCAGGGTGACAAGTTCTCAACAAAATGCCGCATCAAGCAAGCTTCCCGCAACTGCAGGTAGGCTTCATCTGTGAAGCCTTCGGGTAGGCCTCTCAGCGCAGTCGAAGGGACACGGTTCTGCAAAGCCGTGTCAAGAGGGGAGGTAGCAAAATGATGCACCGGTACAGTATGTGATGCTCGCGAATGAGGAGAAGCGAACACCGGAACATCTTGTCGCCACTCATGAGAAGGAAGACGTGTTAGGGCAAGAGCATTTCCGGCATGTGCTGTCGGTGAGAGGCTCGAGAGACTGGGCGCGCTCAATGCTGGTGTGAGAACTACCGTCTGCTCAACATGACCGTTTGCGTTGTTGGTGCGTGATGTCTGTCGGGCAAGGCTCTCGTAACTAGGAGGCGCTATGGTTAAATTCTGAGTTGGCTCTGATTCCGGCACCGGCACTGCGTAATCTATTCCCACATCATCGATGTCTTCGTCTTCATCCTCTTCATGGTCGTTATCCGCACCTGAGGCATCATTGCTTTCAGTCTGTTCGCTGTGTGATATGTCGGCCATTTCACGTTCTCGTCCTGCAACCCTTCGGTTTCGCGTCCTTTGTGGTGTAACATCAATGAAGGATAAATTATCAGCATTTTTAGTCTTGACCCAAGTCTGATCGTCAGCAAAGCCGAGGCTTGCGTCCAAGCGTTTAGTCTTGGAGAACCGATAGCGCTTTTTCGCTCGAACACAGTCCTTCTGTAACTTGCTACAATGAGTGCAAGGAATCGCGTCAGTGCATTTGAGGTGCTTCTCTCGACAGTAATTGCAGGGCACGAGCCGCTTCTTATCCATCGCTGACAGCGATTAATCTGTGAAATCTGCTCAAGTAATGGGCAATCGGCACTCAATACAGTGCTTGTTCAGCATTGTCCAAGCCATCGAAAGTTGGGTATGCTGTCTAAAAGCTCATAACCTCTTCAAGGTGTACGTTGATTGCAATGTAAGAGAGTACATCTGACTCTCCGCAAAGTCACAAGAGCTGAAAAGAAAAGACCAGCTTGGCGTGGAGAACAGGTTGAGAAGAGGTCAAGTCTCGAAACGTAGGCTAGGCCCGATTTGCACAAGCCAATCATTTCTTTCGGACAAGCACCATGGTCCAGAAATCGAAAAGGTCAACCTCAAAGGAAAGTGTAGTTCAAGTAATTATTCCTTGACAGTTCCTATTTGTCTCGAGCAAGACCCATCTAGGCGACATAGTAGACACTATTTATACCGATTGTCGGGGAGACTCGTTCCAGATCTCCTCCAGCACTCTTTGCCTGATAGCCTCTTCTTCAGCGACACTATTGTCTCCAAACAGCTCACCGATTTCTTCCAGAGTCTTTCTTGCCGTCTCCGGAACGAAGAAGAACGAGAAAATGCTTGCAGCGAAGCAGAAACAACCAAAGAATAGATAAGTCCCCCAGCCCAAGCTGATCACCATCTGAGGAACCACAACTCCGATCACAAAGTTGGCCCACCATACCTAGCGCATTGTCAGTCCTTTGTCAAGATTGGGAAAAATAAAGAGGAACTCACAGTTGCAGTTGCAATACCGACACCCTTTGCTCGCTTGGAGTTGGACCACAACTCAGCCGGAAGACACCAGGCAAGGGGTCCATATGAGCAGGCGTACATCAAGACATAGATGTAGATCAGTGCAACGCCGAACCAACCCATACCTTGATGCTCAGCCCAGTTGCCGCTATATTTCCCGACAATGCCAGCCATGATCATGTGAGGGATGCCCATAGCGAAGCCACCAAATATTCCAATCTTCCTTCGGCCAACTTTGTCAAGCACGAGGAAAAGCGGGATTCCAGCAACCAGCTGACAGATGTTGACCATACCGCTTAGAATCAGGGTCATCTCATACTCCTGGCCTAGAGCTGCAAAGAACGTCGGTGCGTAGTAGACGAATGCGTTGATGCCAGAGAACTGCTGAAAGAACGGTATCGCAATCGAAATGATTGTTCGCTTGAAATATCGTGGCCTGAAGAGATCGAGCCAGGACAGAGCCTCAACCATAATCTCGCCTCTGTTAGGATGCTCTTGCTTAGTCACCTGCTCTTGCACTCGGACTTCAGCTAGAATGCCCTTCCATTCGAGCTGGACACGCTCATCGGTATCTGGAAGACGGCGAAGCTTCGCAACTGAGCTGAGAGATTCTGAATCGCGGTGCCGCATCGCTAGCCATCGAGGAGAGAATGGGAAGAAGTGGATGCCTAGGCCGACAGCCAGAGCTGGCACCATCTGCAGCAGGAAAGGGAGTCTGAATGCCCATTCTCCAACCATGAACCTGAAGGAAGTTAGCTGACCTCACTTTCCCATGATACTTGGATAACACTTACCGGGTTCCATACGTGAGCCAGTACGCAGAAATTGCTCCAATCACAATGGCGAGTGCTTCAAGTACCAAAAGAGAGCCACGGAGATTTGGAGGCGCGACCTCTGAGATGTAGAGAGGTGCGCCCATTGCCAGCGTACCAACACCAATACCGCCAATAGTTCTTCCAGCAACCAATGTACCATAATTCTTAGCAGCAGTCTGAATTATAGCACCAACACAGAAGAAGCCGGTTGCGATCGTCAAAGCCCACTTGCGTGAATACCTGTCCGCAAGATATGGGAGGAAGATACAGCCAATGAAGGCACCCAGCTCTAACATGCCCGTCATAAAACCAACGTTGAAGCCGTAGTGTGGTGCTCCGGGAGCTGTTTCCGGGAATTGGTCGTGGAACTGAGGCATCACCAGGATCAGGGAAATCACGCCTTGATCATCTGCAAGATGTTAACGATGGAAAAGTATATGATAGCTGACTCCTTACATCCAAAGCTGAAGCCTCCGAAAGATGCAAGCAGGGCTGCACCGAACACGTATGGCGACCTGATGATGCCACCAATACCCTCATTGTCGTACGTGACGTGGGCTGCCAAATGCGTCTTGTCATGACCGGTGAACTCTGCGTGGGAAATGTCGCCTTGCTGGGGCTTCTCAGCAATTCCCTTTGAGTCGCTGGAATATGACATTGTTGTGTTAATGGTTTGCTCGAGGGAGACAGTTCAGAGATAATGATGCTCGCGGGATGCTTCCCAGACTTGATGGTTGTGAGAATGCCAAAGAGTGGCATAGATGAGGGCCTCAGTCCATTCTTATAGACTCCATCCTTGGACCTTGACACGCCGACGCAGATGCGAAGTGGAACCCTTGAAGCTTTAGAAAGCTGGGGAACTTCGGGTCTGGGGTATGGAGTTGCAGAGCGGCTTGTTGTGGATGCTCAAGATGAGAGATAGTCCGGCGAAAGTGATGTTCGAAACCAGCGTCTGAATTCGGGAAAGAGCAACTCGTAGTTGAAGACTTTGCCTTGCACGGCTAGCGCCGGCGAAAATGGCTCGAAATTGGCTTATGTGGGTCTCCGTTTGCGCTGGGCAACGGTCCGGTTTGTCCTCCTTGAGTACCTCACCGGCCCGTACTTGAATGGATTCCCGCGGTGGTTTTGAATAACGGAATTCACGGCAGCAACAATGTTGTTAAGATCTCACAGTAGGTTCGCGACTATGCCGGCGGGATTGATAAGCCGCATGAGATGATGTTGTTGCGTACCAGGTAGGAAGTAACTATCCAAGCACGTATGGCGCGGTATGCGCCACCTTGGCGTCGTGGGCGGGCAAAAGATACTGATGGGCAAACAGAAAATTTTATCTAGATCATTGATTGTGGGCTCTATGTGAAACATTGACAGTCACTAAGCTGTCACAGAGAGGTCCCGCCTCCAAATTTTCATAGGTAGCTCGCCGACGAGTATATTGAATGCTTCATGACGTCGCAGCTTCCACGACGTGGAAGGAAGCGCAAATTCATATCGATGCACTAATGAAGCCACAACCACGAGTTGTTCCAGGTACGAAATGTTTCGTCCAATGCATCCTCGAGCGCCAGTAGAAAATGGGATGAAAAACGGTTCCATTCTCTTTCTCTCATTCACATCCAGCCATCTTTGTGGTTGAAACTCCTCAGGGTTGGGAAAGACACTGGCGTCTCGATGAGCGGCGTAAATCGTCATCGACACACTGGTATCGCCTGGAATCCACTCTCCAAGAATCTGAGCTCCTTCTGGTGGCGTCCTTCGCGGCAGCCCAGCTGAAGTCGGAGGAATCAGCCTCAGTCCTTCGTCAATGCAAGCTTTAAGGAAAGGCAGGTCCTTGATCGTATCGTAAGGTGCAACCTCCTCCTCGGGGTCGAGCGCCTCATCAAGTTCGGCTCGCAAGCGCTGGAGATGTTCCGGATGGCGGACAAGCAGCTCCATGATGTGAGATAGTGCAATGGCTGTTGTGTCGGCGCCTGCATTTATGATAACGCTCACTTCAGAAACAATCTCCCCCCATTCAAGATTGTTAGGATTGCCGGATTTGTCGATCATGAGGCAAGAAAAGAAATCGTCAAGCTTCTCGCCAGCTTGATGTCTCCTCAACCGCTCCATAGCTTGATGGTAGACAACATCATTCCAAGGTTCTGCTTCTTTCCAGACTTGACGCCATTTCGGTGAGAGCTTTGACAGCCGTGCAAGCCACTGGTACCGGGTATATGACCATACGAATGTGGCTTGCGCAAGTGAGGTCTGGTTTTGTGCTTGCCGGTAGCGTGCTTTGTACATTGAGCCGTCCATTCTTTCAGCAATGACCTCATCGTTTCCTTGCTCAATGAGGCCCATTTTGGAAGATAAGGCGATGTTATTGATTGCCTCGATAGTCCAAAGGTTGATAACTTGATTGAAATCGATGGTGAGGTCGGTAGGGCTGGGACTGGTCTGTGAGACCGACAACGGCAAAGTACATTTGCTATCGAGCACGGTGAGCAAGCGGCTCGTAACTTCTGCAACCTTGAACTCCCATCTCTCCAAATTCTTGATGGCAAAAGCGGCGGACATCAGCTTTCGTTTGCGAGAGTGATCAGGTTTGTCGACGACATCAATGAGGTGTGTATGGCTGCCGCCGAGAATTTCGTAGTTCTTGTCCTTGATACATTTCGTGTTGTGGCCATAAATGTCTTTGATAGCTGCGATATTGCCGAATGACAGGGCATTTGGTCCAGTTCGAAGGATAGGCGCGTGCTTGTGGAGTTCGTAGAGATCTCGCGACCTGAAGCCGCAAGCACTGAGCCAGCAGTATGGTAGGTCGGAGAGACCAGCAAACGTCGAGAACCCTGGGTACTTGCGAAGGCCTTTGGGGTCTCGGAAGTAGTGGAAGACTGGTATAACGATGAAGTAGGCAAGCAGAGCAATGGCCACAGCCGCAGCAAAGGGCACTCCGAGCATTGTGGGCGGTTAATGCGTGTGTGCAGCAAGGGAACAGATTTCTTACCCTTGGGTCAGGCAGAACATCAAGTCGCTCCGTGTTCATATATCATACGAAACCAAATCGGCCTATGACTACATCGTCGTGCCGATTACCAGAGCTGGCAGTGCAGCACTGAAGAGTCCGCATCTTGATCCACAACGTGTTGATTGAGGCTGATCAAGGAGTGAGTTTGGCAGAGCAACTTGAGGTAGGGCAAAGGTACTTGGAAACATCTTCGATGCCGCGATATGATTTCTAGGTCTGGTGCACGAGAAGTCCCCGAAGTCACCTGTTAGAAACTTTACGATTGCCGAACCATATCCACAAGCCATGATGACCAATCAGCAAGCCCGGACACCGATTTCCTATCCTGGAATTGTATGAGACGATCGACGTGGCACGACCAAAAAGTCTTGCGCGTGCGGATGCTATCTAACTCAAAGGCCAAGGATGGTTCCTTCGCTGAAGTGCCCACGACTTTTGACAGTCTATCCCGGCGGAGCCAAGAACCAGCCGTCTCCTCTTGGAGGAATCACTGTTCCATACGGCTTCATTGAGGCGCCGCGTGTCACTCAGCTTGCAATTCCGTTCACGTCTTGACAAGGCCTCGGGATTGCTCATCATTGAATCAACGCCAGCGTTCATTCCCTCAAAGCTTCCCTGTTAATTGACTCGTTCATATGGGTGGTAGGAGACACGCGAGTACATGTGGCAGCAGACGGCCAACACCCTCGACTCCACATCTTGCTCAGTCCATCACAGGACATTTCTAGCCCGCCCAGCCTATATAAGTAGAAATGCATTGCTCTTATCTTTGTTTTGGCAAATTTTCTTCCCCGATTCGCCTTTCATAGACTGTAGTAATCCGTTCTTCACGGTTTGACGACTGTGATCTGTTTACTGAATCTGGATAGGCCACACTAATATTCGTCATTCAGGCCAATAACTTCCTCTGCTTGTATCTGGTCGATTCTCATTACACTGGTCCTACATTACAACCGTCCGCGGCATTGTCAGGTTCCCCTCCATTTCCATGAACGTCGCACCTGAGGTGAGTGCCGGGCGCTCCCAGGAATTCGTACGTGACGACAGCGAGCTCGCAATTGATTTGCGGAAACACGTAAAGACAATGGATGAGTACTGCCTTCGTTGTTCTGTTCCAACCCACGGCTGTCTCATTCTATGATGCGTCATCACCAGGGGCTGAGCGTCTACATTATCACCTAGCCAGCAATTGTCGGAGAAGAAAAGCGATTACCAGGAACAATGACTGCCAGGAGCAAACCATCGCAGACACGTGAGGTGCAACTCATCGTCCGCCCTCTTCGCTATCTTGCTCACATTGGAAACGGCTAGACCGTACTTTACGACGTCACACTTCATCAGCAAACAAGAATAGCCTTTTTGCTCGCTGAAATCAAGCTTCTCAACCTTCACCAAATCGCCACAGAGTGTGTTTTGCACCTGATCAATGTTGCTGCGGTGTAGGGTGTATTGCAGCATCTTGTATCACGAAGAGTAGCGCCGAAAAATGGATAACAATAACCGGAAGGTCATTTGAGACGGCAAACGGGCATCTAGGACGGCCGTTTTCCAGACGGAGCGCGTTCGTGATATTGGAGAGTTCAACGAACGCTAGACGTCCAACATGAGCATATCTTCATCAAATATCTTAGGATGCTTGAGACAGTCTAAGCGTGGTCTTGATGATGGCTCCGTAGGCCCTTGAAAGGTACTCCGGAAGACACATGACATGAAATTGTCAGGAAGTGGATGCAACGATAAGAGGGGTCTAATGGCTTACAGTAAGCTCGTGAAGGTAATACACTGCTCACACACACCGTCTAGTCAGCCATCTGCTCCACCCTACTTCTCAGATCTCAGTAACGAACATAGGCCCGAACCCCTCTCCCACTGGCTGACCAGGTGCAAACTCCGTGTTCCTCATAACAGCAAGTGGCTTCTCCTCCAGCATCCCCGTCACCGTGTCCCTCTTGAGAGCAACCAACCCATTTTCGCCATTAACATTCGTCACGAACATAATACTCTCATCCTTACTCAAACTCATCATCCGCGGCGCAATCCCACCACTACTAACCTGTCCCTTGAACACCAGTTGCGCTGTAGTGTCATTCTTGCTTGTAGCCTCGAGCGCGAAGTGCGATATGCTGTCCGTGTCGTTACCTGTAAGGCGATTCGAGATATAGACCCTGCCGCTTTTCGAAACGACGACTTCACCAGCGCGCGCGGCGGTGGCGTTGGCGGGTGGGAACGCAAGCCCAAATGTGGATTTTGTGTCTATCTTCTTAAAGGTTAGGCCAACCACTGCGTCAGCGTAAGAGACGGAATAGAGGAGCAGCATGTTGCTAATCTCGCAGACGACAAGGTAGTGAGTTGCTTGTTTGCCGCCGTCGAGCTGAAGGAAGGTGCCATGGCGGGGACCGCATTTGTCCGTGGTCTTGACAGCGCTTGGGCTTCTGTAGGTGTCGGAGGACAAGTCGAAGATGTGGAGAAGGTCGCCACCGAGGTCGTTGACGAGAAGAAAGCGGCCTGTGGGATCAATGAGGGATTGGTGAGCGCGAAGCTGGGTTTGAGATGTTAGATCGGGGCCATGCTCGCCTTCGAGTGGGATCTGTTTGAGGAGCTTGAGCGTGCCATTTTCAGCAGAGCTGTCCCAGATGTCGATTTGGCCTTGGCCGTAAGAGGAACCGATGAGGCGCTTCTGGTCTGCCGTAAAGGTGAGGTGGACGACCCCGGCGCTGCCATTGAATGTTGCAGTTTCGTTGGAGAGGGCGCCAGTCTGAGGATCGTAATTGAAAAGGCGGGTTGCATTTGTGTTTTCGTTGACGGCGTAGAGGAGGTTGGGGTCTTTAAAGGTCAGCCAGCTGGCCGACTTGCCGGGCTCGGAATTGTTGGCGTTAGCACGACCGGCGAATCGTGTGCCATTGAAATCAAGGCCAAGGAGTTGGCCAGAGGCGCCAATCAAGAGTTTGTGAGTGCACGTGCTGCTTGTTGTGTTGCTTCGAGAATAGAGCTGCGCCGACGCTAAGCCGATGGCGAGGCAGAGCAGGGAGAGAATGGAGTGCATCATGCTAGCAGAATTGCGAGTACAACAATATTATAGTTCACCAGGTATGTGTTAAGGGGGTGAATGTGTCGTTCAAGGTCGGCTTCGTTGGTGACCCAAGTTCAGAAAGTGTTGATGGATATTATGGGCTTTATGTCATTGAGTAGAAAAGTACAACTGCAATGGCGAAGGGGGTTCGAAGTCTTTGAGCCAGGGCTTTGCCAATCGACGCAATGAGGTAGTGACAAAAGCTGGTCCCAGTCAGGGACAAAGGGTGGTCCGTGCCGAGTACAAAGCGATCAGTCCCCGCCAGCATGTAAGTCATAGATCATCTCCACGCCGTAGTTGCATAGGAAATTATACAACAGCTAGTACATTGATCTGGTATTCTCAGTTTGTTCCATAATCGACATCTTGAGAGAGAAATTATAAGTATCTGTTGACCACACGATGAAGAGGTGAGAAAGAACGCAGCCGACCGCTTGCGGACCTAATCTAGGACATCGATGTGATCCTTTGTCCGACGATATTATGATGGCATTGTCAGGGGGACGATGCTATTCTTGCGTCGCGCGAATTTGAGGAACAATCCCATGTTAGCGACAATTTCCCAGAGACATGGCTTTTATCGAAGTGTTTCTAAGAAAAGTTAGCACGGTCCAAAAAGGCTATGAATACGATCGGAGGATGCGGGCTAGAAGATGGTCAGATTCTTAGCAGTATCTCATGCCATCACGACCATTTCTCGGAAAGACGAGTTTCGGTGACTTGCTCAAGCGCCGCTTGCACCAAGTAGTTTGAGGAAGAGTGAAAGACAGGATGTCGTCGGATAGCATTTGAGAAGATGCATCTGCTCGTAGGAGGACAATACCGCGATCGAGCTGTTAAGCTATGAACAGATCAAGTGCAGATTGACGTGGCTTGAGCAGGGCTGCGAGGAAATATGCTCCAGAGAATGCCAAGTCGGTCACACTGCGTTAAGACTTTTCACTTCTAGTGAAGGTAGCTGAACCCCCTCAACTCTTATCCATGGCTTTTAAAATTCGCCTCAGCAATTTGGTCACCTGCTCAGAGCTGACACAACCAAATAATCATCGTTTTGGAACAGGAAGTCCTTATATCAAGACTCCGGGTATCAACAACGGTATCTTGTCCAAAAAAGCCTAGGCAGAACTAAACCTCGCTCCGACTCGCATTTTGGCTGACCTGCTTCCTCAGCATCTAGCACTGCTGCTGAAAAAATGATATGGTCTCAATCAACGATCTGCCACTGGAAATTCTCGTCAGAATCCTCCGACACCTAGAAAAGTGCGAGGAAGGTTCCTAATTCAAGACAGCTCAGGTCTCTCGGATATGGTGTGACGCATTGTTCGAAATGGTGTGGCGGAGAATGAGCAAAGGATTCAACCAAAACAAGCAGCAAGAGCTCGAGCAATGGAAATTTGACATTGAGATTATGTGTCGTGCCTGTCGAAAGTGATTAAGTAGAGCTAGCTATTGAGATGTAGCTGTTTTCAAGGTCAATTGTATCTATTTGTGCATGACTTTAGTTCTCTGGTTGGGCGACCACATGAATTTCGTTTAAAGGTTCGAGCCTGGGAAAAGCAGAGTGAATTCAGCTAAAGAAAAGATACATCCAAAAAGCAACTCTTCTGCCCATCCGAGGCGTGAGCGAAGTTCGTTGTTGTCTTCAAGAAGCCGGAATTGTGATGCGGCGTGATCGAGACTAACCGAGTTGAACAAGGTTCGCAATAATCTGCACCAGAGCGGCCGCAGCTGCAAAGCCATCATTAAATGACCCCAAACCAACGTAGTGCGGCGCTTGAAGTAGCTCTCATCGTAGCATTCTCTCAATCTCATCGAGTCTCTCCCTTCTAGCTTCCTCGCCTCTCTTCTTCCGATAACCTGAATGTGCGAATGCAATATTGACGAGCTCTCTTTTGGTCTGTTGCACCTTAAGCACTTCCTCCTCAATAGAGCCTTCCATGACAAATCGAACGACACGGCATTCCTTCTGCTGCCCTAGTCTGTACACACGATCGACGGCCTGGTCTTCAACTGCTGGTGCCCACCATGAGTCAGCGAGTATGACTTGATTTGCAGCTGTGAGGTTGATACCAACGGAACAAGCACTCAATGATGCCAACATAATCCTGCATCCAAAATCGGTAGACAGTCTCTCAATCGCCAAGTCACGTTTCAGAGGGCTGAGACGGCCATCCAAGCGCGTGAATTGCAAGTTGTGCTTCTGCAGATGTGGTTCCAATATATCGAGGAAAGATGTCCATTGGCTGAAAACCACAGTCTTCGTGTCTGCCGTACCCTTATTAGTGGCCAGAAGGAGGCTTATCAGCGCCTCAATCTTGCTGCTGGTCTCGTTCTCATCAATGTCCACACTTTTCTCGTCTTTACCTTCGCCGAAGTTCGCGGCGGGATGAACAAGTAGATCGACGTTAGGAAGGTCGGCACGGCAAATCGGACATCTCTGCTGCTTCTGAATTACACGCTCGATGCACTCCTTGCAGAAAGCATGGGCGCAAGCTGTAATGACAGGACTTAACTCTCGCTTGGTGAGATATTCCATGCAGATCGGACAGTCTTCTTGAGAGTCGAGCTTGAGTTGTAGCAAATCCATTAACACTTTTTTGTTAGCTGGGTCGATGATATCGATGGTCTTGCCGTCATTGCCTTCTATGAGCGACATGAGCTTGGACACGCGTTCTTCGCCACACATCTTCCAGTGGTTGCATGTCTGTCGTAGGCGAAGGAGGACTTCAAGTAGATAAGTCATCGTATTCTCACCCTTTCGAGCTTTTGCAGCCTCGACAAGGCCCTTGGCTTCTGCTTTGAACGCGTCATATCGTTCTTGCTCCTTGCTCAAGAATTGGACAGATTTGGTATGGTAGGTAATTTCTGGCAGCTTGAGGTTGACAAATTTCATGTCTTTCATGCGACGTAGACAGAATGTGTTCATTAGCGCTCGAAGCAGTTGCTGGCCTGCGGGATCTTGGTCCTTGACAAGGCGGATGATGTTGGCGTGAAAGATCTCGAACTCTCCCAAGCCACCACTCAGGCGCAGGAACTTTACGTGGGAGTATAAATCTTTGAGGTTGTTGACGATTGGTGTGCCCGTCAAGACCCATCTGGAGTCCGCCATGAGATGATGGGCGGCCCGAGACATCTTGGCTTTCGGATTGCGGATGTTATGACCTTCGTCAAGTACCACTCTTCTCCAGGGTACTGAAAACAATCCTTTAGGAGAGGGAACTTTGCTGGGCTCATTCTTATTGTTAGGAAAGAGCTCGAGCGTCATTGTCTGGTATGTTGTCACAACAATGTCATAAGCCTTGAACTCTTTGGGCTTTAAGCCACGCTTCTCCCCACCGTGGTAGACCAGCACGTTTGGAGCATATTTCTTCTTGACATGCGTTTCAGCTTGGGTCTTCCAATTGCTCATTACAGAAAGAGGTGCAACGATCAGCGTGGGTTGCCCATTCTTCTTTGGATCCATCATAATGAGTGATATGATCTGAATTGTTTTTCCGAGGCCCATGTCATCTGCTAGAATGCCGCCAGACACAAGCTCAGGGCGACCCTTGACCCAAAAATTTGTCACGACGTTGAGATACCCGCTCCCGTTCTTTTTCCAGAATTGGACGGTCTCTTCGTTCTCTTTCTTCGGAAGCTCTGGGGCCTCCTGGTCAAGCAACCATTGAAGGCCCTGACTTTGATATGGCAGGAGACGGGTTGTGAGTAGCTCTGGCTGATCCGCCATCTTCATCTTTGCCATCTCGTCCTCTGTATGGGCAAGCTTGCTCACTGCATTCTGGATGTCTCTTGGATTAAACGTGGCTGTGTCGGCTAGCAAGCTACCAATGTCCGGTGTGGAAGCCGAGCCATCACCGTCAGAGCCAAGGTTGCTGTAAATATTTGGTCCAAGGCGGTCTACAACCTCTCTGCCCTGTTTCCGAATCTTAGCGGCCACCTTCTCCCGTGCTGCTCTTTGTTTTTCAAATTCTCGTTGTCTTTTCTGTCGAGCAGCCTCAGCCTTGTCAAGCTCCTTCACTGGCAGCTTCACCTGCATCATTTTCGATCTCAAAGCCCATTTCTCAGGGTCACTGGCTGTTCCAAACAATTTGAGACCGACCGGACATTTAAATTCACCCTTGGTGCCTGTTAGAGCACCTTCGACAATGAGCTCTCCAGAGTCTATGAACGGTGCAAGCTTCGCTGCCATATCCCTGCCAAGATGACCGATCTGCTGCCGTCGAATATTGTCTATGCGAATAGCATTCCTGTCGTACGGGTTGCCGGGCTCACGTCGAACCATGACGTATTCCCCAACGGTAGCTTGGCCATCGTAAAAGCGTACGCCAACAATGTTAGTGTTGAGAATACCATAGAGGAGACGATTCTCATATGCATCTTCATCGTCGTCATCCTGAGTCAAGTCAATGGTCCGTGATATCTCATTGTCGATGCTTCGCTGTTGTGTCGATGGCCATGAGTCATACTCACTATGTCTTTGCTGTTGACTTGATAATGCTTGAGTACCTACAGGTGGTCGTAACCAAGAGTCTCGCTCGGACTGGAAGCAGTTCTGACTTGACGAAAGATATGCACCGTATTCATCTATATTATTGGAGCTTGAAGGTGGAGCCCTAATGTCATAGTCAGACAAATCCCAGCTTCAACCGGCAGGTAAGCAAAACACGGAGAAATTGGTTACATCATGAGGCTTGAATACGCATAGAATCGAAGCGAAAATACATACCTTCCTTGAGAGCTTCGGAGAGGTTGGTCGCTTGATGGTGGGGTTGCATAAGTGGATGACGCCGTCCGCTTTGCTGCTTTGACTCTGTGGGGATTTTCTCCGTCACTATCGTTGGTAAGGTCTATCGCCTCATTCTTTCGCTTTCCGGATTGCGCCATATTTCTCTCCTAAGACCAATCTGTCCTCAGCCCTGGCAGACAGTCACAATCCAAGAAGGATGACGCATTGAGAGAGCCAACATTCGAAGCAGAAAGGAACTGTGTGAGCACGTTGCCTTTCGGCACGCGTCGTGTTGACAACAAAGCTTGACGCGCGATCACATGACGGCCATCGATCTGCTCAGCTTACAAAATCACGGTGTACGGCTGGACGTTTATTGCAAGCTAAATATTCGGGCACCCTCGTCCTCAGTGAATGCTAACCAGTAGATTCGTTCCTTTTCTACACGTTATGCAAGCGCAAGGGCGGTAATATTGGTCAGAGCAAGATGAAGCTCAACGTAAGAGATTCGCACATTCAGCTTACTTCACTCATATTGAAATACGCTCATTACCATGCGCCTTGAAACTGCGCGCAGCCTCGCGGGCCTTGTCCTTTCCAATCTCATTCTTGGATCAGCAGTTCTAATATTCGCCAAAGGATTCTTTCCGCACAAGGCCGTCCTGCCTGGTCTTGCAGAATGGCCCAGAGATACCGCCGCGCTGGACGCAGCGCCCTTCGACAAGGTCATATTTATGGTCGTTGACGCCTTGAGAAGTGATTTTGTTTACAGCAACGCCTCGAATTTTACGTTCACGCAAGGTCTGATTAGAAGAGGCAGTGCGATACCCTTCACTGGTCATGCAAGTCCACCCACTATTACGATGCCTCGGGTCAAGGCTATCACAACAGGATCAGTACCGAGCTTTCTTGATCTCGTCCTCAATTTTGCAGAGTCGGATACATCCTCGACTCTCGCCGCGCAAGACTCGTGGCTCGCCCAACTCAAAGCAAAACCAAATGGCAGCCTTGTGATGTACGGCGACGATACATGGCTCAGGCTTTTCCCAGACTTCTTCGACCGCGCAGATGGGACTACGAGCTTCTTCGTGTCAGACTTCACCGAAGTGGATAATAACGTCACTAGACATATTCCCGGGGAGCTACGTAGGGACGACTGGAATGGAATGATTGTGCACTTCCTTGGTCTCGATCATATAGGCCACAAGACTGGACCTAGAGGTCCCAACATGCCAGTAAAACAACTCGAGATGGACGAGATAGTGAAGGAGATCTACAGTGCTATGGAGATGTACAGTCACCTGGAGAACGCACTTTTAGTGCTTCTTGGAGATCATGGCATGAATGAAGCAGGCAACCACGGTGCCAACTCAGCTGGTGAGGTATCGACTGCACTGACATTTATCTCGCCGAAGTTCGCAGACTCCTTCAGTGGGTCGCCAAGCCCTGCAAGATATTCTGAGGACTTCAGCTACTATGATGAAGTTGATCAGTCTGATGTGGCACCGACTTTGGCTGCGCTGCTAGGCTTTCCAATCCCAAAGAACAGCTTGGGCGCAATTATACCAAGGATGCTGAGTATGTGGGACAACGAGAACGATCGATTCGAGTTACTGTATAACAATGCCCAACAGATGCAGAAAGTAGCACAGGCGACTTACCCCGATGCTTTCAGAGCTGCCAACGACAACTTAGTATGTAATCGTGAGGATAAAGCTCCTGATGCACAAAAGTTGGCCTGTAAGTGGCTTGCGATCAAGGATATGCACGAGTCTTTCGTCAACGATCGTTACACGTTCAATGGTGATGGCATGTCACTGCTTCACTCCTACCTCAAGGAGGCCCAAAGTCAATTAAGTGGCACTGCAAGCACATATGACATGAGGCTGATGGTTACCGGTTGTGTGCTTGCCGCAATTGTGGCTCTCGGAATGGGAAACTCCAGCCTGTTTGGCAGTGCTGGCAATAATGTCTTTGCTTTCCTGGCGTACCTGTTCACGGTCGTCACGTACGCTGTAACCATGTTTGCCAGCAGCTATGTTGAGGAAGAGCATCAATTCTGGTTCTGGATCACCAGTGCTTGGCTTCTCACCCTGGCAATAAAGCAGCAACGCATGGACTCGACATGTCCGAAAAAAGCGTCTTCGGCTAGCCACGCCCTCTTGTGCATGTTTGGTATCGTTCGACGGTGGAATCAGACAGGGCAAAAACATGCCGGAGAGTCGGACCTTGTGAAGGAAGTCCTCGCCAGATCACCTTGGCTATTGTGGACACTAGCGTTCCTGACATACTCCGTGGTGCCTCGCCGACTACGTAAAAGGCCGGCAGCGCTTGGCTTACAGCGTCTGAGTGTCTTGCCTGTACTGGTGATTGCCAGCGCTTTCCTCTTCAAGATTGCCTTTACCGCTGCCGAAGCACCGGAGCTACTAAAGGACGTGGGAATCCTCAAGCCAGTGGTGAATTTTGCCGCAAAGTATCCCTTGATGGCCTTGGCACGAGTTGTGTTTCTTGGTCTGGCAAACCTGTTCGGGGCAGCGTTGTATATGGAGAAGCCATGGGTCAGTCGGCAACACATGTCGTCTTTCCTTGAGACGGTGCACGACATCATGTCGTTGTTCCTCCTTACACAGACTCGAACAGTCAACATACCTTTGATTCTGCTCTTCCATTTCCAGGTCAAGATGTTGCAGAAGAGTCGGGCATTACACCCGTTTGAATTGCTTCTGACCATGCTATACATGCAATATTCAAGTTTCTTTGCGTTTGGGGGCACCAATGCCATCTCGTCAATCGATCTTTCCAATGCATACAACGGTGTTGGAGGCTACAATGTCTCAACTGTGGGCATGTTGACTTTTGTCGGCAATTGGGTGGGACCGATCTGGTGGGCGTCAGCAGCAGCATGTGTTCTGAGATGTAATACTGATAGCCAGGAAAGCTTGGGAAAGTTCCCATACTTCGAGGTGTTGACGAAATTCGCATCATTACATGCGTTGACGGTGATGGCAGCGTGTCTAGTACTACGCGAACACCTGTTCATCTGGACCGTATTCTCACCGAAGTACCTTTACATGATGGCGTGGATGTTCGCACAGCACATGGTTGTGAATGGCATATTTAGCGGCACAATCTCGGTTGGTGGATAGATATTGAAGCTTAAGTAGGTCAGAGACATGGGATAATCATTTGTTGAGATTAGGTGTTTGGCAGGATTAAGCTGAACCGTGCTTTGACTCTTTGCGCACTCTCAAGGTCAGCAGTTGAATAATACTGTTCAGCAAGGCGACACAATACTGAAATTGCGTAACCAGACAGGTTCATCAGGTGGGGAAGCCAACGTTGATTGCTGATGCCATCATGCACATGCCTCACGACCTCGGCGTGACGTGCGTCAAGCAGAGACGCTCATCTCGGCTATGGATGCTTCGTGATGGGGCTCCCACGAGCTTTGTGGTGGAACCCAGCAAGCTCTTGTCCGATCCACCTAAAATTGCGACTTTTGGCGTGCGGCTGCAACAACGACGGCGTCCTGGCCTCACGAGACTCTGAGGGCTGCTGGAAGACACGGAGACGCCCCCTCCCCCTTTCAGGCCGCCATGCTCATCCCAATATGTCTCCCAACAAAAAGAAACGGGACGCGCACATGCGAACCGTAAATTACTCGGAAACGCACCGTAGTCGTAGATCTTGTGACGGAGTTGTGCAGATCAAGCATCTCTTTCCCAGCGTCTAAAGCAAGTGATCCGAACCCTCTAGACGTCGATAGTCCGCCAAAAGCGTATCACAAGACCGAAAGGCAGCATCGCATATGCAGAGAAGGAAGACATCGACACCAATCGTGCTTTAAATTGTGGTTGACACTCCACCCCTACGGCCAGAAGCACGCCTAGCCTAGGGTCTAAGCGTTGTTCGGGTTGTGGTGTCCCTTGTCAAATGAGAAGCTTCGCCTGCGGTTTCGTGCGGGGAGCGTCTGCAGCGAACACCCGACACGACCAGCACCAAAAAGAGCTGTGAACCACGTTTTGACAAAACCCACCCTAACAATATCATAGATCGAGCACGCATAGAGGACCTTTGCAACTATTTTACTTTCGTTTCTTTTCGTTTGGTTCAGTTCGTTCTGATAGTTTGCAAGCGTCGTGATTTCGTGGCGGCCTCGATCAGCTGCCCGTCTGTTCCCTTCCACATGCATCGTCACTGTTTCCAGTAGCACCAGGTCAGCTTCACAGCTGCCATCAGCGCTCACCATGGCCCAACATGACACAGTCTATGCAACGGTGAGCTTAGCTCAGCAACAGATTCCATCGGCTATCACCTAACGTGTACCCTAGCTTCTCATGTCAGATAGCTACCTGCCAGGTCTGCCCGCAAAATCCATCGTTGAAGCTCGAGGAGCTAATCCATTCACAGGTGCTATGGTGCTAGGTCACTCATTGCGAGATCGAGGAGCAAAGGCAAGGTTGGCAGCATGTGTGCTACTTGACAAGCTATCGCTGGACACGATAGTCGAGCTGCAGGTCAGCAACAAACCCTGCTACAGCGCAAAAGAGCTGGACTGACGCGAAGCCAGACCGTCTACCATGACATTGTGCCCGTCGAACAGATCGTCAACATGCAACCGGGCAATCTCTACCTCATGAGTCGGCCTGATCTGATATCAACCTTTACCAAAATCGAGTTGTGGAAGCAGACACAGTACAAGAGAATAGTCTATCTCGATGCAGATATGGTGGTACTACGAGCCCCAAACGAGCTGCTCACCATGGACACCAACTTTGCCGCCGTACCAGATGTCGGTTGGCCGGACTGTTTCAATTCTGGCTTGATGGTGCTCAATCCCAACATGGGCGACTATTACTCTCTCAAAGCTCTGGCACAAAGAGGCATAAGTTTTGATGGAGCAGATCAGGGTCTTCTGAACATGCACTTTACCGAGTGGGAGAGACTGAGCTTCGCATACAATTGCACCCCCAGCGCGAACTACCAGTATGTGCCAGCCTACAAGCATTTTCAGAGTAGCATCAGCGTCATCCATTTCATCGGAGCTGAGAAGCCATGGATGCAGGGCAGGGATCACAGATCCAATATCGGCGTCTACGGTGAGCTGGTGGCCAGGTGGTGGTCAGTATACGACCGGCATTACAGGAGGCCGAAAACGACTCGTCTGAACGAGTTCACACAGCCGCAGAAGAAGGTACAAGATTATGTTCGAGGTGAGGAGAGGATCTACGAGCCACCACAGCCGCCACAACAACAACCACAACAACTAGCATCGCTCCCTGCGAGGCGAGGAAGCTCAGGCTACCAGATTACCCAACCACACCCACAGTCTCCGCCTGGAATTCATGTCACGGCCCCCCAAGACGATCATGGAGCCGTCGAACGACCTTTTGGTGACCAGCCCGGGCTTGACGAGCGAATCGGGCAGGCTAGCTATAAGCCAACGTCCACACAAGAGCAGAGGCGATGGTCCGCTCCACACGCACAATGGGATGCTATGAGACAGCCCCCTCCTCAGGACTCAAAGCCCGAAGCCGAGAATTTCCCTACTCAGCAGTACGAGTTCAATGAAAGTGCCCAACTATTCGAGCCACCCGCCCAGTATCCCGAACCCCCAAAGGATATGTGGTACGAGGTACCTGAGACGAAGCCAACGCCGACAGCACCGCCAAAGACCATCTTCCCGTGGGAAGAACGAGCTCCCAAACCGACAAGAGTCTTTCCAAAGTCGAGAGAAGCCTCCCCTCCGCCACGAGAAGACGTGCCAGAACAAGCAATAAAGGATTCGCCTAGCGGGGAAGTTGCGCAGCCACCACAGGGCAAGAAAACTAGGAGAGAATCTTTGACAAAAGCCATCGAGGAGGCATTTTCACGTGCTCCTCAACCACAGCAACCACCACAGCCGCCACGGCACGTTTTCCCATGGGAATCCCGTGCTCCCAGACCGACTCGTGTTTTTCCGCAAGAGAAGCCTCCGAGCCCCCCACCGAATACACGAGCCGTACCGACCGACGGACTAAGCACTCCCACCACAGCTGAGCAAACATCAAGAGGAGGATCTATAACGTCATTGCCGACCGCGAACCCGTGGGATGCATTCGCCCAACAGACGAACAAATGGGATGAGGACCCAGATATAGCTCGCTTCATGGAGAGTTTCAACAAGCCTCGGCGAGCACCCGTTCAAGTCGTGCACGATTCCCGGTCCGAGTCGCAGCCGGATGTCCTCAGTCCACCTCCTGCGAAAGAGAGGCGGACAAGCTTAAAACTAACAGATTTCCCCACAGAAGTCGAACGACCCTCCCTTCCCGTCACACCAGCGCCAATCCGACGCCCCACGTTCTGGGGTGGAGACGACTCACAAAACGAGCAGAGTCAGAATGTTTTGCCAGTAGCAAAGGGTGTGCCAAGGCAAGAAGAATGGGTGCGTCGCTTCACTTCTCAGTACCTTCCTAATCTCCCTAACCCTGTTTTACGTGACATCAACGGCGTCTTGCATATCACATGCCAACATTGTGGTCGACAGAATCCGATAATCAAGCTCGAGGAGCTGCAGCGGAGACAGAGCGCCCTTATGACAGGCGAAGAGAATTTGGTCCCTGCTGGTACCAAGACGCCACCGCGACGGCAGATGCCCGAAAGTCAAAATGCGGAAGAGGTGGTCGAGGCGGCGATGAAGGCAATGAACGTGCAGCCTGAAAAGTTGAAACACCCTGCGAAGCCGATTCTGAAAGAGCCGCATTTTGAGATTTCATCAGTCGACGATCAAGACCTGGGACAGGAAAGCGTAATGATTACACCGCACACGACAGCGACGGGCAGTAAAAGTCCGACGCGATTCAATCCTATCGTGCTCGAGGGTGAGGCGGCGAGTGAGAGACCCACTTTCGCCAACCATGAAAGCGTCATGGGTGAGGCCAAAGAGCCCGACACAGCCCGTCACCGTGCAGCGCGTGAATTTGCGTACAGCACTAGTTCACTGAGTCCTGAATCGACCAAGAAGACGTTCGATGAGGGCGCCAAAACGGCAGTTGATCATCCACAAGATGTCGTTTCACCTACGACGGTCGCTTAGAGGGCGAAGAGCAGACGAAGGAAAGAACACAATGATACCAAAGGGTACAGGAGAAGCTACGCAGACTGCGTCATGCATGCTGATTGCATTGTCGTTGAGGAGTTTGGGGTCTAGGGATTTTGTTCTGGCATATCGGGGATTACATCTAGCAACGGACTGTGCTTGTTTCAAAAGCTCGGTGTTGTGGGATTGAGGTATATTGCTGTGGAAAGGACCTGTGCTTGCGCATATTGGTGTGTTTGAATTTCACTGGGCATTTGCTGGCGAGTGAGTGTAATGAGACTCCACTTTCAACCGTGTACTGTCAACTCTGCAACGCTTAATCAACCATGTGGCAGTCTGATGGTCCTGTTCGTTCTGGCTTTTGCATCATTATTACGCCCTCGATTCACTACTTTGCTGAGCGTATTGTCGAACTTCAAGACTTGATCTCCGACCCGTTCCATTATATTCCGAGGGCCCGAAAAAGCGCCTGACGATCCTCAGAAAATATCCAGCTGACTTTGCATGCACCGATTGGTACAGATGGCAAGTCTACTATTAGGCTACGGCTTCATCAGCGCTGCATGGCTCGCAGAATGACTTGGTTATTATGTCTTTGATGCGAGGGGCTGCTACTTCAGACGCTGGACGCATCCACGTAAATCAATTCTTTAGGGCAACGCCCGTTCTACGCCGTTCTTTCCTGGAAGCCGTGGTGTCATGTGCGTTGTTGCTGTACGACACTACAAAGGGGGTATCAAAAGGGGTTCCCTCGTGCGTATATCACGATGTAACACCGCACCATACCGTGAAACGCCAGGCGCATCGCGTTTTAAAACTCTCTTAACTTCAAACAACGCCTTCTCCAAATCGAATGTAGTTTCATAAAGCCCAGGACCGATAGCTGTTCTACCGTCTATCCCGCTCGTAATATCCCTGATCCTCGCGATGCTGATAGTACTGTCTCTCCCTGTCCCGATCCAGTAGCCTGTCCCGGTCTCTCATGGGACTCCTCGATCTTCTCCTCTCATAACTTCCCACACTTGGCGGGCCTCTCGACCTCCGGCTAGCATGCATGTAGGGGTCTCCGTTGACATTCGTAGCCATCCCATCATCATACGGCAACCGATCCCGATCATCGTACTCAACGCTCGGGCCTCTTCCGTCGCGACTAATGGGTCTGTCCAACCCGTCGCCCCTTCCTGGCATAGGCGGCCGGCGGCTTCCATGCGGGTGGCCTCCGCCTGTGGCATCTCGAAGGATATTCCTCGGTGGCCGTGCATTCGGATCAGCGGAGGAATACGAGGGGATGTACGTGTCTACTTCGGGAGGCGGACCTCTTTCTCTTTGCGGCGGAACGCGTGGTCCTGGCGCAGGGCCTGCGTCTGCGCCAGGCGGTATACGCCGTGGAGGCGGTCCACGGTCATCTCGTTCTCTATGTGGCGGGACGCCGTTATGGTAGGGATCGATATCTGGCGCTGGTGGACGCGGAGGTAGGCTTGTGTCTGGATGCGGAGGTGGCGGACGGCGAGAATATGGGTCCCGGTCATCGTAGTGTTGATGTGGAGGTGGATGTCTGCGTTCTCTGTAAGAGTCACGGTCTTCACGATCTCGGTCATCGTAGTGTCGTGGTGGTGGCGCTCGATCTCGATCTCGGTAGCCTGGGTGGTCATAAGATTCGTCATTACGTGGCGGGCGTGGACCGGGTCCTCTATGATCGTAGTCTCCGTTTGGTGGTCCTCGTGGCGGCGGTCTTCTACCTCCGCCGTTTGCGTTCGGGGGTCGAACTCCTCGCCCGCCATGTCTATCGTATATTCGAGAGCGGTCTTGAAAGCCGGCAAATTCTTCCCGAGGTCCCACTCCAACTTGACCCCCAGCTGGGGCGGGTGGGGCTTTGCGCTCCTCACGCTGTCTTTGCTTGTCAAATTCATGGGAGTCTTCCATGCGTGGCAACTCTTCCGGACGCGCAGGTAATGGATCTGATTTGAAGAAGGGATGCTCAAGCGCGTCAATGGCGTTTATTCTTGTTCGCCAGTCGAGCTTGAGAAGCTCTTCGAGTAGACTGAGACCTGTTGGACTCATCATACCGCCGAAGGCTTGTCTCAGAGTGCTCCGACGGTCACCCCAATCTTTGATGCCTTCACAGCCTGGCAGGTCTTCCCAGCCTGGCATCGTCTCGTTGGTGGGAGAGCCAACGAGCGAGAATATCAGCTGTGCTTGCGCGAGATCTGAGTCACCCTGGAGGATGGGTCGGTGCTTATACATCTCGCCAAATACACAACCGACACCCCACATGTCGACTGCGGTTGTGTAGTTGCGCAGTTGCAGGAGGAGCTCCGGAGGTCTGTACCATCTCGTCACTACCAACGTTGTGTATCCTCGTGTTGCCTCTCCTCCGCCTTTTCCTGGCTGTGGAGGCGCGTCCTCGTAGGGTCTTGCAAGGCCAAAATCCGCTATCTGGAGAATGCCTTTATTGCTGATGAGCAGATTGGCAGCTTTCATATCTCTGTGGAGGATTCTGCTCTCGTGTAGATATTTACAGCCTTCGAGTAATTGTTTCATGTAGCATTTGATCATAGGCTCCGTAAATTTGATGCTGGGATTCTTCAACATGCCCGACAGGTCGTGGTCCATGTAGGGCGTGACCATGAACATGTTTGACTTCTTCGTTACGTCTTTCGGTCTTTCGACTGCCATCTCGACCAAGCTCAGGATATTTGGGTGGTTGAGCGCTTTGAGGAGTTTGATTTCGCGAAGAGCAGTTATGGGGAATCCGTCCTTCTCATTGTGAACCAGTATTTTCTTAAGTGCTACCACTTGACCCGTCTTCTTCGAGCGCGCCTTGGAGACCTCGCCGAACGTGCCCTCTCCCAGTTTACATAACCATTCGTATTCTTGAACTTTCGAACAACCCTGGAATCGTGGCTTGCCGTCGGGGTTGATCTCAAGAGGATATCTGCCACCTGATTTGGTGGCCATTGTGAAACGAAGTCGGCGCAAACGCTCACTCTTCAAGAATTCGCGTTGTATCGAAGTTTTCCTCAGCACTAGCGGCCGATACGGGTAGAGAGTTGAGCGTCAAACGCAGGAACGCTGGTCGTTGTCATCGCTGTTTGTGCCGGCTAGGGTTGATCATTGCAGAAGTATGCCAGCGCTGACAAGTCATCGAAGACTACGATGTGGTAGCGATGCAGGTGAAATGAAGTGAACGTTGACGTCGGATGGACAATTTGCGATTGGACCACGCCCATATAGATTCACAAGTCGCTTTCGAGATCGCCTTTGTCAGGATGAGAGGCTCGTTCCGGATCTCAGCGGTGACCAGGCCAAGACGCAGGGTCCGGAGTCGGCTACGGGCTTTGTCGCACCCGAGTTGGGCTTGTTGGTCGCCAAATTAGCGGCTATGGGACACAAAGTCTAGGCTCTAAAAGCATGTTCAAGGGCGTGAATCTGCCCTGCAGCCCTGCCTAGGTCGTATATTGATGTTTTGTGAATCCATTGCGTTTCTATCAATATTTGGGTGTTTACAACGACGAACGCAGATTGCAAGCCAAAAGAGGCTCATGAATTCTCAGCAAACTCCACCAGATAAGCCACCAGCTTTTCCATGCTCTTCAAGCTGACAGCATTGTAATTGCTGGCTCTTATCCCACCAACACTCCTGTGGCCTTTCAACCCCATCAGATTCTTCTTTTCAGCGCCAGCCAGGAACTCCTTCTCTCGTGCCTCATCCCATTTTCCTGGCTCAATATTGCTGCCTGCCTTCGGTTTGATTCTGAAACACACGTTCATCCGTGATCGGACACTCCGGTCGGGCACAACGTGATAGGTATCGGAATGATTGTCAAGCGCCTCATAGATGAGCTGAGATTTCCTGCCCGCGAGCTCTTCTTGACCACCGACCTTCTTCTCTCCGAAGTTGCTGACCAGTGACTGCAACACTAGTGTAGCAACATAGAGATTGAAGATTGGCAGCGTGTTGTACAGCGAGTTGTTCTTCGCAATCGTGGCAAAGTCAAACACAACCGGTGGAATGACTGACGGTAGAACATCCGACAACTGCTGCAAGAATGTGGGAGCAGGTGTCAACGCCAGCAATGACTTCTTCACTATGATCACCGTGATTCCAGCAATTCCAAGATTCTTCTGCGCACCCCCAAATATGATGCCGTAGTCTCGCACATTGATCTTCCGGCTTACAAAATTTGAGCTCATATCAGCAACAACAACGCCGTCGTCTTCCCCTCTCCCCTTCAGTAACTCCGGAAACTTTGGGAACTCAACACCGTCCACTGTCTCATTATCGCACCAGTAAACCATAGCACTGTCCTCTCTATCGGTCAAGTCCCACTCACTCTCGGCCGGTATAACACCAAACTTGCCGCCATTGCTCTTTCTCGCATCAATTGCTACGTTGACGTACTTACTACCGATGAGCCTCGCAGCCTCTTGACTAGCCTTCAGACTCCAGCTACCGGTAACCAGATAATCAACCTTCAATTTCTCCTTGATGTCCTTCCTCACCCTTTCAAGCACCTCAGCATCCTTCCCTTCCCCAAGCTCAGCCACAGCCTTGCGGCGTCGTCGCTCAACCCACCAGCCGACACAGGCTTGTACAGAGGCACTAAACTCGCCGGTACCACCGCCCTGCATAAACAGTATGTCATAGCTTTCATCACCCTCAAGTGGGATGTCGTAGAGGGTTGAGAGCGCTGATTTGGCGTCGGCGAGGACCTTGTTGGCGGTTGGTGAGCGGTGAGAGATCTCTGAGAGGCCCAGGCCGGTGTTCTCGAAGTTTACCAGAGCTTTTGCTGATTCTTCGATGACTGGTGTTGGAAGGGGTGCGGGCCCAGCCCCGAAGTAGGATACTTCTTCGCGAGATGGCATAACTGAGAAAGGATGTAGATAGAGGTTGCGTCGTTAACAGAATCCCGCTTTTTCAGCCCAACCGGTGGCCTTGAAACGATATTGAGCAATACAAGAAATCCTTACAAGAGCAATAGTGGTCTCTCCGTGGCACGGATTGACGTAGAAACCTTAGATAGTTTTCGATATTTTCGCCTGACGGTGCACAGAAATGAAATATTGCAACGGAAGAAGATAATGCAAAACTGATCGTTCCCTTGCATGAGTCAATCACGTCCTCAGATGCCCTTGTCCCGCCATTATCGAATTTTTTGTGGGGCTCCGAATTGCGCGAGCACATGCTCCAAACTCAATTCCAACTTCGATGCCGCATGGTCTTGCTCTTCATCGTTACAAACCGCTGGCCTCGTCATTATGTATCATGGTACCTCCAACGACTTTCGCTTTGATTTAGCGCACATCGTCTTTGCTTCAGCTCGCCGTCAACGTCAATGGACGCCCATTGAATCAATCGATGTTCCCCATGTTGATGCCAATACAAGGTCTTCAACGCAAACAATTACTCTCGCTCTCATATCAGATTCCCGACTCCCACCATACATATCAGGCTGCCAAATCCTGGCGACTTTTGCTTGTGACACCCACCAATTCCAGAAGGATGCTTTTGAAAATTCTCCTAGTTTCACTGGATATTCTACGCGAGCGATTGATTTTTCTAACCAGCTACGACGATATCGAGTGGCTACGGATCGACAAGCTTAGCAGGCTCCTGATGGACCACCGATAGCAATCCATCAACAATCGATATTTCTACAGGAGCGCACGAGCTCCCCCAAAACGTGGTACTATATAACGGAGCCCAACTCAATAATAGTAAATGTCGACGTGAACCTGTTATCGTTGCATCAGACAATGTTGCGCGCAATGGGATAGTCGAGTCATGCAACAGCCATGAGATCTACCTTTTCTAGAGGCTCTACTAATAAAACCCTCTCACTTTCAAAGCTAAGGACCTCTCTAACATCGCTACTCTACTTGCAAATACAAGTAGCACCAATGGGTAATCCTTCTGATTTACTGACAACTATATTTGCGAGTGCCGAGTACTCGACAACAAGGCAAGGAACAGAACAATGTCAAAGTAAGGAGCCGTATCTGGCGGTCTTAGAAGAGCGGGCGGGGCTGACAACCGGGGAAGACGTTTCATAGATCTTTCGAGTAAGATCGGTGCTTGCGCACAAATATTTTGAATTGTCGAGAAGAAGGGAGAAGGTGCAATAACACAGATTTTTGAGGTTTCGTCAACGCAGCAAATGAACAATTGATGTGAATGAATCACTGTCGGCCATGTCATGCTGACAGCTGGAGAGATGTTTTTGCTCAAGGCTACTTCACTCAACGCCGAACATCTTCTTTATCTTCTCTACCTTCTTCTCCTCAATCATCTTTCCCAAATTTGCTGTTTCCGGTGTGTACAGGTTGCCAATATATTCCTCATGTCTGTTGAATGGGCACTCGTCGGTGGAGTCCACCAGATAGTGACAGAGGTGCAATGACATATGATACGCAAATTTGACGTGCCCGGATTGGTTCAGGCTGAATTGAGGTTTGGCGAAAGCGTTAATGTCATCGAGGACCCCAAAATCCGAGTCATCAAGCCACCCCGTGGTGTCAATGACGAATGTGTGCGTATCGCCGATGTGCCATTTCAATTCTTTCAGAACCTTGGATGTACCGTGATTTAGTAAAGTTCTGACTTGCCGGCTCTTCGGATGCAAAAGCATGGATGGCACCGGCGGCACGACCAGGAAGATTGGAACTGTCGAACGTGCTGAGTTGTAGAGATGTGACTCGTCGACGTATGGACCAAGCGCTGCGTGGTCGAGCCGCTGATAACGATTTTTGGCTAAGTTCGATGGTGAATACGCCGTCCTCCGAATCATTTGAATGAAACTTGAAAGCGCAAGGGCAAAATTTTCGGTGTATTGGGCTAGCTGATGCTTGTGTGAAGCGCTGCTGGCAAGGAAAGACTCGACATCTACAAGACCGAGAATAAGTACGAGGGCTGATGCCGTCGTTTGCGCGGAACTGAAAGGCCAGACATGCTTATAGAGATGTGTGCCTGGTCGGCCGGCACGAAAGAATATGTCTTGGAGCATCGGCAAGGCATTCGAACCCATGTGCTCGTGATATTCATGACATTCGCGGGTCATGCATGAGGTGTTTGTGTATGGTGTCAGAGACACCTTCACGTCGTTGAATTGATTCTCCAGAAGGTTAGGCCACTTCTCAAGCCAAGTGAGATGTTGTCCTCGGGTATCAGCTGGGCCACCTAACAGAGCCATCGGGGCTACCACCTCCACAAGCTTGAACTGCGCAATATGCATGTCTTCACCTGAAGCGGTAGCGCTTGCATATCTGGTGTCATATGTTTCATTACCTTCAAGCGTGAATGTTTTCACCTTCGCAGGATGGATAAAGATTCCCCCTGGTTGCAACCCTATTCCTCGAATGCGGGCGGTCGCCGGCTCTTCCAAAAAAGGCAGCGATACCTTGATCAGGTGAAGTTTATTACTGCCAAGTTCATCTGCAGCGTACATGATTCCCCAGTTTTTGGGGTAGTACGTGTGCTGGGATTTGTTGATACTCACGATGAGATCGACTGGCGGCACGGCAACGGGGTTCGTTTGAGTAGGTGTTATGATCAGTGGAGTTCTGTCATGTGAAACTATGTCGGTACGGGTGTAGGACCTTGGAGCAAACCGTAAGTTACAGAGGTCGAGTAGAACTCGAGATGTGTTGTAGACTGCAAACTCGATACTGGATCCTGTTATGCAATGAGCATGAATGCGATCGTAGGTACGTCAGATGAGTAGCCACCACCAAAACTTGCTTCTGCGCTCAATTGATCTGGAGTTGTGTGCCATCGACCATTGTACTGCCGCTTCTGAGTTAGATAGCGAAGAACATGGGAGAAGGTATACTAGCCACTATGCTGTCGTGACTTGGCCCCGCAAACTCGTAGGTACTCCGGTACGAACTTCGCACGGCTTCCAGAACACGCTCTTCACTGAGCGTTATCCAGCAGATGATGGAAAGCCCTAAGACGAGTAAGAGCAGCCGTTTCATCGTTGTGACAATAGAGACCGACATGTTGAATTAGTCTTGCAGTTTGCGCTTGAAGCTTCAGTGATCCACAAGACTCTAGGCTTGGGTAGTAATTGTAGAAGGGACTGAATTGGAGGTAAAGACAAATCTGGCATCTAAGAAATTCACGCAGTGTGAAATGTTGTCGTTCACTGGCCACCCTCAACCTTCGCCTAGAGTGCATCTTACCGCCGTGCCTTGCCGGCCTCATTCGAGACATCGAGTCAGATACTGCGCGTGCCACATCTTACCAACTGCCACATTGGACTAGTTAACTATTTCAGCCTGCTGTTCATCATTCTTGTTCTCTCCACGGCCCCACATCCTCTGTTGCTCTGAGTCATACCCATCTCCACCGTCTTTTCCAGCAGCAGCGAACTGAGTGTCGGGCTTCGCGAAAATATAGTCAATTTGCTCCAAGGTCTTTCCACCCGTCTCCGGACACAAGAGGTATACAAAGACTACAGCAATGACATTGCCGCTCAGAAGGAATATCCAGAATCTCCACTTGATGTTCTCCAAGCCTACAGGTAAGATCATGACGAACAAAAATGTAGCAAGCCATTCACCGAAAGCTGTGATTGAACCACCAATATGTCGATATTCTAGAGGAGGAATTTCGGAGCAATAGAGCCACACACAGCCTTGCCAACCCCAACCCATGGTGAAGAGGAAGATCCAGACCATGGCAATGCTAGCCCATTGCATTGATCGTGTTGGGTCGGTTGCCTGAAGAACGAGGAAGATGAGCATGAGAGTGCTCATGAGGGTGGCCGTCCATAGCAATATGGTTCGGCGGCCCATCCGCTCCACCGTGAAGTACAACGGCACACACCCAGCTGCGAAGATGATGTTCTGCACTCCAGCCAGCAAGTTCACCAGAGTTGGCGATGCCCCCGCTTGCGAGAGCGTGACAGTTGAGTAGTATGCAAGCATCGAAGAATGTTGAAAACGGAGAGTCAGTACATGTCTTTATGGCATTACCTGCAAACGGTGGAATGTGATTTCTTTATGTCAGTAAGGTATATCTGTAGAGAAGTTCAGTAAGAAATTTTCTTACTTAGGAATAACTGCCAATACAACATATTCATACCTACTATATTCAACAGGTTATAAGCCCGGCTACCTCACTACGTACGGTTCTTAGACAAATCTACGATACACACATACAAACACTTACATACACATTACAACTAAGCAACACACCAAACACCCTCTATAGAGGAAGACAAGATATATTACGTCCTAACCGGATAAAGCAACTATCTTTAGTGGAAACGAGAGTTCATCACTCTCACAGAAGCTGAAGGAGTAAGTACACTCCTTAGGAACACCGACCTAAAAGATGCGGTCGAACGGATCATTAACTCCCCTAGACAAGCACCACCGAAGCCTATACTAGTTCCGGAGACCGTAAGACTTAAGCAAGGTCAAGGATAAGATGCCATCGATGCCTATATAGCTGAGCTAAACGCTGCAATTAAAGACTAGAAAGAGAAGCTCGATACCTATAAGTTTAAGCTTAAAATATATAAGAAACAACAAGAGCGGATTCGAAAGTTACGAAAGATGTTCATCCGATATATCAATAACTCTATCCATCCTTAAATTATACACAAGACACTATCTTAAGTCTAGGACTACCTTAGAGCGACATTCTAGATAAAAGAAACTATAGCATAAAGCCTTCTTTTTTAACAACTAGAGGAAGTAAGGCTCTATAAAAATGAGTTAATACAGGACTTTATATCTAAGCTCAAGAACCTTCAAGCTAACTTATTACTAGTCGGCGTCACGGTACCTAACGGCTAGATAAGGTTAAAGCTTCTTACCGGCCTACCAGCTAAGTATAATAGAGTAGTAGAATAAATCCATTTCGACCTTAGAATGGGTATAAGGTTCACCCTTAACGGTATAGTCACGCGACTATTAACTTTCGAAAGTATCCTTACTCAATAAAAGGCTCTAGCCGCGACTAGAATTGATTCCGGAAACGGTAGAGGCCGAAAAGGGAAGTTTAGAAAAGAATTCTATCTAGCCGCAAACGTCGACCCATGCCCCGTGTGTAAGAAGAATCACCCTAGTAGAGAAGATAAGTGCTGGTTTAAACATCTAGAGAAGAATCCCTATAGAAAGGGTAATTCAATCAATAAAGGCACAGAGAACGACTATAACTCCGTTAAGCCGATTAGACGAGTTATAGCAGCCGCCACCCTAGACCTCACAGCATTCTAGAAGGAACTCCGCGAGCGTATAAACTAAAACGACGGAAGCAGAGGTGCGCCCCCTTAAACACTCATCCACTGTCCACAAGCTAATCCTTGCTATCAGAGTTCTAAAGTGATAGTAAAGGGTGATAAGAGCTTCTTTAAAGTGACAGGACAGATAGAGGAGGTGATTAGAGGAAGGGAGTTGCCATAGGAACAAGACGCGTTTAATAGCGCATCTAATTATTTATTATCAGAAACAGACAAGAATCATTTACTAACTACAATATCTAATACAACTAATTCAATTTATAAGAATCATGTCAAGGTAATATTCGCAGCTAATTTAGCCAATGTCCGCAAGGACTTATAGCTCGCTAATACCGGAGCAAATAGACATATCGTGAATGATAAGAAATACTTCACTAACTTTATGAAGTTCAACCAGATAATAGGCACTACCAGTGAGCAGGAACTGCTGCGCATTAAAGGTAGAGGAATAATCCACCTTGTTATTCTCACACAAAACGGACAGTCAGTTAAACTTACACTCTCAGAAGTAGCCTATACACCTAGAGTACGTTGTAATCTACTGTCTATTAGTGCTCTGCTAAGGAAAGCAAACGCAACAGCTACTATCGCTCACAATACGATCGTTTTCAGAGGTACTAATATAGAAGAAATAAGCTATAGCAAGCTAAGGAACGGCCTTTATAAGATTATTCTAGGATAACAGCCACATCTAACTATAGAACCGGACCACTATAAGGACCGTATAGCAGTAGCTCTTAATTTTAAAGGAGATATTATATAGAAATAGCATCGCAGACTTAGTTATCTAGGACTTAAGTTAATGAGAAAGCTTCTGAAACAAAGTAAAGGTATAGACCTAACTAACAAATAGATTTCTACTCGAAGTAAAATTATTTACCCCGTTTATACTACCATAAGGGCAATTACAAGAATCCTAAGAAGCCCTATAAGAAGACGTTTTAGGATAGTAGGAGACCTTATACACGTTAACACTTAGGGACCCTACCCTAAGGAAGGATACGACGGCACTAAACTACTGCTGTTTACTATAGATAATACTACTCGATGGACCTAGGTAAGACGTTTAAAGAATAAAGGAGAGATAATAACTATCCTACTTAAATTGCATAAGATAATCGAAAAGACATATAAGTGCGAAATTAAACGATATCGCTTTAACAATAAATTTAACACAGATTAACTCCGGAGTTTCTGTGAAACGAACGGTATAGAGATAAAACTAACTGTGCCATACGCACATCATTAGAATAGAGCTACGGAACGCGTCCACAGAACTATAAGAGGCAAAGCGTCGGCTATAATTTAGGATATAACGGTACACACGCAGATCATAAACATACTCATTAAACGAGGTAATGAACTGCTTCGAAGTGGGAAGATACTAGAGTTCTTATAGCCAGAAGCGATAGAGCATGCTATATAGCTAAAGAATAGGTCACTAACTAAGTCTTATAAGTACAAACGAACACCTTAGCAGCTTATATATAGCTATAAACCAGACCTCTCAGTTGAAAGGATCTAGAGCAGCAGAGTTTATATTACAAAAAACGCTGCATAACTGCAAAAGGAGTCGTATAAAAAGCTGTAATCTTAGAATAGGTGGTACGGTTACTTTATGGGTTTCGTCAGTGAGTTAATCATAAAAGTATGGCACTATAATAGAAAAAAAGTATACAACGTGACTGGAGCAAATGTTAATGATAGCGAAGGATTAGACGACGAAATACTAGGCGCCGCACTGAATATCAGAGTGCCGTAACCCGATCTTCCTAATGATCTAGAAACATAGAGCCTACCTTCGGTAGAGAACTTAGATAAAGAAGACTGGTCGGGATCAAACCTTAATCCCACCGATACTAAAAGTTAAGAAGACCCTAATAATAACGATTAACCTAATAAAGGAGAAGACTCATTCACTAATAGAGTAGCTATAGTAACTATAAGAGGAATATCTCAGCTGAATAAGTTAACGCTTACCCCAGGCCGGACTAACTATAGAAAGAGTAGTAATATAGACCCTAATAAAGATAACGATACAGAAAAGGAGGATCTAAATAACGAGACCGACGAACTCGAATAAAACGAGGATTAGGAGTACTTAAAAGACAAGAATAAGAATAGTAATAAGGACTATCAGCCCCTAGATAAATCTAGCGATAATAACGAATATATCGAAAATAAGCTAACCATCGAAGACTACGGTATCTCGAAGGGTCTAACGACCAGAATAGTGAAGAAAACGGTAGGCTTAAAAGGAAAGCAGATCACGTGGAAACACGGGAGGATAGAAGGTAATATCCTAGGTAGAGTCCCGGATAGCTCTAAATACCGAAGATACTTTATAAACGAAAAGAACTGCGATAGAGAGAGACTATACGGCAGGTGTAACTTAAGGAACCTTGGGAACAGCTGTTAAGATTAAGACGCATACTACTAGTCGCTAATACTACTAGAGAATAGGAATCTTCTAGATAGAGCTAAATAATTAGAAGGACTAAAGACAAAGAAGTACAAATACTATTATAAGCAAGGGTATAGATATATCTTCGAAGAAGGTAAAGATAAGTATACGACTTATACTAAATATAGAGCTAGAAAGTGCACTATTAACTATAATCCCGAGGAGACTCCAGTAAAGAAGAAGTAGGTCCCGGAGGAGGGAATATATAAATAATACAAGATTACTCACCGAAAATGCAATATGAATTTGCCCTATAACAGATATCTAGAACTTAATATTAAGTACGAAAGGTATATAGTTAAACAGAAGGGAATCCCGAGAGAATAGAGGTGTCATAGCTGTTTTTAGAATAACAGAGCATGCGATAGTTAGACACCGTGCAATATATATATAGAACGCAAGATCGAATACTAGCAAAGAAAGGGTTACAGTCGAAAGGAGAACTAAGACAAATACGGCAGATATACTAGGTTAGGATATCACTGTAACGGCAACTTTCCGTGTAAGAAGTGCGAGAACGATTAATCTACCTGTAATCGATAAATAGAGGGAGGTCTACGCATCAACTATTTATATACGGATCCAAAACGTTTTGCTAACCTCGAGAAAGATAAACCTCTATATAACACCTATAGAGCCTAGAGTAGAAAACAATATAATAGAGATAGTATAGGACTATACACTTATTATATTAAGCATCCTCAATTAAAAGGAGCACTAAGGTGGTGTATATATCGACTAGTCGATAATAAAGAAAGAAAGTATCGACCTAACTGCTATAAAGTAGATAAGGACGGTGAAGTCCGTCTTAGAGACAACTATAAGGAAGTCATCGCTAGTTACTAACGGGGTGGTAAGTTTCAGAAGAGAAAACCGGCCGGTAATAAAGCCTTAATAAAAAGAAAACGTGATGACTAGATAACTTTATCTAAGAAAGCTAAGAAGACAAGAATATCGAAGGGAATTTTAGATAAAAGTAAAAACGAGCAGTTAATAGATAATCTAAGTGCAAAATCGAAAGAAACTCAAGAAGCAGACATCCCAATTAACCTAAGACTGCTAAGTAAAGGACCGACTAATTTCGGAGATATATCCAGCGAAGAAGAACTTTAAGTGGACAGATTTAACGATCTACTTAGAGGAGATAGAGTTATCATACTGACAACGATAGATTAGAAGAGTATACTAGTCCCTAACAGCTATCACGAAGCTATTTAAGGACTCGAGGGACTACTCTAGCAAGAAGCTATTCAAGTAGAGTACGATAGTCTAATCAGAAATAACACCTAGACAGCGGCCACATTACCGGATAAACGTGCAGCCCTCACCGTAAAATGGGTTCTCAAAAGGAAGATCGGCGCAGATAGTAAAATCATACGGCGGAAAGCTAGACTAGTTGCACGCGGCTTTCAGTAAAGAGCTGGCATTAATTTCAACGAAATTTTTGCATTAGTGGTGAAGCTAATAACTTAGAGAGTACTTTTCGTGTTAGCTATAGCATTTAAATAGTACTATATACAATTCGATGTGAAAACTGCTTTTCTCAATAGAAAACTAGACGAAGTAATCTATATCTATCCTCCTCTAGGCTATCCAGAGCTAGGAGACAAAGTTCTACGACTCAATAAGGCACTTTATAGATTGAAACAAGCACTAAGACAGTAGTATACAAAATTCTATAAAGTTATTAAGAGCTTAGGATAGTGTTACTCGTTCTACGACTCATATTTGTTTCTAAACCTAAACAAACAGATGTACCTAGTCCTATATATTAACGACTTAATCGTTTTTAGAACCAGAAAAGAGCATATCAAGGAATTTAAGCAACAGATTTTTAGAGAGTTTAATATAACGAACGATAACGAGTATTCTTACTTCCTAGGAACTCATATCGATAAGTTTAAGGAAGGTATAAAATTACATCAGAGAGAACTCATTAACACCTTACTAAAACGATACGATCTAGAAAATCTTCCTATTAAAAGGGTGCCCATTACGAAGATACCAGAGAAGAATATAGGAGAAAAGGCAAGCAAGGAATTTGTTTATAAGTACATCTCAAAAGTCGGATCACTAATCCATCCGTCTCAGATAACTAGACCTAATATTGCATATACAATAGCTATAGCGGGAAGGTTCAACGCTGATCCAAACCAAGAACATCTCGATAACGTGCATCAGATTTTCGCCTATCTCAAGGGGAGTAAAGACAGAGGCTTAGTCATCAGAAGATCCGAAGCACTAGACCTAGCCCTTTTCACTAACTCAGACTAGGGAGGGTATTTAGATACACATAGATCAACGACGGGATGGATTACAGTACTTAGAAAAGTACCTATTTCGTAGAGCTCTCAACGACAAAAGACTATTACACTATCGACAGCAGAAGCAGAGTACGTCGCCGCTTCTAAAGCAGCCAAGGAAGCTGTATAGTTAAAAGGACTTATCAACGAACTCAAGACATCGTTTACCGTACACTCAATTCCACTATATATCGACAACAACTCGGCAATAAAGCTAACGAAGAATGCGGAGTTTCACGGTAGAACGAAGCACATCAACATCAAGTATCACTTCATCAGAGAAATCGTTGATAAAGGGACCATCATTCCGGTCAGGGTCAACACTGTTAACAACCTAGCGGATATATTCACCAAACCACTAACAAGAATAGCATATAAAGGCCATTTAAGGAACTTTAGAATGATAGAAATAGAGGACTCATCTGCAGAGGGAGTTACATAAAGGGAAGGTATCGTCGATCACTCGAGGTAATGCAAAAGAAATACTAGACTCAGGGGGAGTGTTGAAAACGGAGAGTCAGTACATGTCTTTGTGGCATTACCTGCAAACGGTGGAATGTGATTTCTTTATGTCAGTAAGGTATATCTGTAGAGAAGTTCAGTAAGAAATTTTCTTACTTAGGAATAACTGCCAATACAACATATTCATACCTACTATATTCAACAAAGAACCGGTCCATTCCCGGATAAATGGTAGCCAGAAGCAGATGCAGAGGCGCCGGACGATTCGCAGTGGTGTTGTATCAAGAATGCCGGATGTGAGAAACTGTGTCCACTTCAAGCTGCTCTTCGCCTCTTCTTCAGCTTCAATAGCCGTGAAGATCTCTCTGCGGGTCTGTTGAATCCAGGGGTCGTCAAGTGGTAGATTCGAGATTCTGCACAGCGCGTCGTCTCCGAGCTCCGGCCTGTTCTTAGCATAGTACCATCTTGGTGTGTCGGGCATGAACCACATGCATCCTCCGGAGGTGATGGCAAAGACGCATTGAAAGATGATAGGTACGCGCCAGGAAAATTGACCATCGTATTGAACAAATCCGTAATCAACCCAGTAAGCTAGAGGCACACCGCTGATAAGGAGTATCGCGTTAATAGCATTTGCGGGCCCTCGATCTGAAATCTCCATGCCTGTTTCTGAAAGATACGTAGGAACCGCGGAAGAAATACAGCCGATTGCGAAACCCTTCATGAGATCAGTATACCGTCATCAAGCTGCAAGTGGCGATACGTACCGTGACCACTCTTCCTGCAATGAGCTGTCCCACACTCCAGCTTGTTGCTTGGACGACAGATCCAATGACAGCAGCGACATTCCCAAGCAGGATCGTGCCTCGTCGGCCGAGGCGGAACGTGAACGGGGAGATTAGCAGCGTTGTAATGCAGGCTGCTAGACTATATGAACTTGATATCAGTGCTATAGTCCACTCTCCAGTCGGATTGCCGATAGCGTCCAGAAAAGGCTTGTGGAGGAGGACTCCGCCGAGCACGCCTGCATCGTAGCCGTACATCATGAAAGCAAAACCGCAGACAAACTTCATAAGACGGTAGAGGCTGCGGCCTCTCAGATCTATGAGAGCGCCCATGGTGATAGATCTCGGATAGGCAACAGGACGGTCGAGACTGGAACAAGGCGGTCGGAGCAGTGCTTCGAAGCCGCAATGAGCAGAGGGCCCTTCATATCTGCGTCAAGACGAACATGAGGGGCGCTACTCCGACAGCACAGCTAGAACACCGAGGTCAACGTGGTTCAAAAGCACGGAGGCCATGCCACTTAATACCGAACGAGGCGGGATGGCAAGTCCAAATTTTGGTGATCATCAATAGTGCTGTATCATTCAAAAGGGATGCCCGAGGTAGAGATCATTCCCCAACTTTCTGCCCCAGTTGAGCCAGGTAATATGGGTCAAGGTTGAGGTAGGCGTGACTTGAGCCATCCTGACGACCATGGTTGAAGGGGCTTGACAAAGAGATTGCGAGTCAGACAGGCTGAGAAGCTGGAGATAAATAGTACTTGGCGTGGGAGACGCAAACGCACTTTCTCCACGCGTTGATACCTGGCCGCAGCACTAAGGTATCACTACCAGGTACTAGTGCTGAACAAAGTGAACCGAGCAAGTACGATAATACATCACGTTTTGCCGTCTTGCTACGTACCATCTTGCTATCTGTGCTAACAAAAACCGTCTCTCGTACATGTACTTTTGCAAACAATACAACAGATCCAATCATAAAGTTAGGTAGGTACTGATATTCAATGCTCACAGTTCCCAATCATAGTCATCCTCCTGCGTCTCATCGACGAAAGGTGCAAGAGCTTCCTTCACATATTCCACGGTCAACGTGTCATCGCCGACAACTGGTGCGGCTCCGGGCTCCTTCGGAGGAATGAGCACGTTAGGAATGACATGGATCACGCCATCGGCGCTGATACCGTCGCTCACGGCAACTCGCGTAAAGCCGTTAATTTTGATGGTAATGAGACGTCCGTATCGGGCAATGTCGACACTCAAATGCTTGCCCTCGAGGCCGGTCTCAAGATCGATGTGGAAGACGCCCTTTGGTATGCGATGATCCGGGAAGGACTCGGCATCCTTCCCAGTTCTGTAGATAGCATCGGAGTAGAGCGTAACATCATCAGCTGCGTGGTAGAGAATCAAAGCCTTGAGATACTTGAGGCCGTACTTGCTGAAGAGGAAGGCGTTGACTCTTGGGCCAAGTCTTTGCCAAGCGAAATTAGATGGAGCGAAAAGTGTACCGCCATTATGGCTAGATGTGTCGTTGAATGCTTCAAACAAACCAGTCTTATACAAAGCTAGCTCAAGAGTACTGAATTCGCCTGGAAAAGAGGTGATGATATCCACTGCCTTTGGGGGTGGGAGGAGGATTGAATCAATGCCATGGATTACGCCATTTGTGCCGAAAATGTCAACGGCAACAATGCGGGCGTAAAAGTTGACGGTCAGACCCTTAAAGCCAATCTGGGTGGAGACTCTCTGTGGCACATCCTTGATGAACTCAGCCTTGAGTGCAGTCGGAATGGTTCGGGTGACCAGTACTCTGCCAGCAGGGTAGAACTCCGGCGAGACATGGTAGGTTAAGATCTCCTTGAGCTGTTCCTTAGATGGTTCAGGGGCGTGCTTAGGGATCTTCTCAAAGGCGGCATCGGTGGGAGCAAAGACAGTATAGTTCGCCTTGGTGCCGTTCAGCAGCTCAACGAGGTCTGGATAGTCGTTAATTAGCTTAGCAAGCTTTGTCGTGTACTTGCTCTTTGAAATTAGCTCATAGACAGTTTGGTTAGGAGGACCATGACCATGGTGAGGAGGATGCCGTGGATGGTCATGATCGGGCGGGCCGTGATGTGGTGGCCTCTCAATGAAATCCTGATCGCCTTCGACATTTGCAAGCCAGTCCTCTCCAGCAAAGGCAGACCGGAACTGGTCATCGTATTTGACAGCAGTTTCGTATGCTGAATCAATGGCATTGTCTATGGTGTGATGAGCACACCCAATCACCTTCTTGACTCTGTCTTCGGCATCGGTCCACAATTGTTCGGGGCTAGGATTATTGTCCCAGACTGATTGTTCTGTTTGTTGCAGCTGCAACCGCAATGACCGAGCAGTTTCAGCGTCAGGAAGAACGAAGGAGGAAGTAATAGCTGCCAGCGGCAGCAATGAGAACAACTTCATGGCTGTAAACAGTACAGGTTGGACGAGAAGAGGAGATGGCAAGGTAGATAGCAACAGAACAGCGCAGGCAGAACCATTTATTCGAGCAACATCTCACGTATGCACCTCCGCTGCCGCGTATGCAGCGCGGCCTAAGACTTCGGATGCTGCAAGTGATGATGCCGTTGGACGTGCCAATGACGCCGCCATCGACCAATCATTGAAAGGCATCTGCGGCACCCGGTGGAGAGGTCCTTCGATAAGCTAAAAAAGGTCTGGTGTAACAGTGTCGGGAGCTTCTTTCCGCCGAAGGACATCGTGGACGCGCAGGAGCTCCTTCTACTGTCATTGCTCCAGTTCCTGCCCGTTGTATTGGCATACTGTCACATCATTATCCGTTCGCGAGCCAAATAACTCCATGTGGGATGGTTAGACTTGTTTGAGCAGTGCGTACGGCTGCTCTACGACAACGCTTTGTCACTATGCCGCCGAGGTCGTCCTCGTGAGGAACATTAGTTCTTGCAGCTCGACGCCAACCTCGTTTGCACTGGCGATACAAGAGATGCAGGCTCTACGGTTAGAGTGAAAGATTGATGCAGTGGAATCTGTCGAGCGACGGCCGGTATGCTGCTCTCAAGGAAACACATGTTTGGAGCTGCGAGATTGGGCAGACGATCGTTTTGAAGGTGAGATTTGTAGAACTCAGAAGTCGAAAGCAAAATGTGGGATGATGGCGAAGGTGTAAGAGAAGGTGTCTTTAGTGAGGATACTGGTCAGTGCGGCAGGTACAGCTCCACGGTTGCGCAGCTTCTGTGAGGTGATTTAAATGATCGCACCTGCACCTGCAGGCCCAGAGGATAAAACAAATATACGGACATCAGACTTTTTGCACTAAGCCCTTCTTCCTTCGGTCCAAAACATTTCGTTACAGCCGAGATCAGGCTTCGACTTTTGGTTTAGTCGCTTTGGCATTGAATTGGTTGCTATCATAGCGAGGACAGCAACCGCACAGTCCATTCTTTAATTGAGGAATGCCATAGAGCAACCGAAATAGACAACATCCAGGATTGGCAACTGTGCGTCTCGAATTAAAAGTGGCACCTCAGCGAGCACTAATTCGCGCAGCAGTCCCAGAGACACCGAGTATTTGTTTTCGTCGTCGATCAACCGAAGTGTTTCTTGGAGAATACGGCTTGAGTCACTAGATATTACTCCCCAATATTGCCTGCAAGTCACATGTCACTAAGCACATTGAAGAAGCGCCGTTTGTCGCGGTAGGATTGTGGGTAGACTGTGCAGCGGAGAAAGATTATGGAGCAAACGACGAGGACAGTAGAGAGCAGATCCGCACGAGCTCCTCTTGTCGAGAGACAACCACGCACTCGACCACCATCGACACATCCAAAGCCATCAGAGGACTCGAAAGCCTCTCCGTCTTTCCACCTACCACACCATGAGTCGACGTGCCTTGAAGGGAACCTCTCCATTATCAGGCGACCAGACGCTCCTTTACCACGACCGGCTGACGACAGAATTGTTGCCATTGCTGAGGAGGGTGAGTGCAACAAGCGGGACTCTCAAATCTCCACGAACTCAACTGTTTCGACTGGCAGGGCCAAGAGGAAGACGCATATTGGACCATGGCAGTTGGGTCGAACCTTGGGCAAAGGTGCAACAGGACGGGTGCGACTGGCAAAACATGCTCTTACCGGTCAGATTGCCGCCATCAAAATCGTCTCCAAGAAGTCTGCTGCAATGGTGCAGAGTGCGAGCATGAGACAGATGGATCATGATACCACCGTTTCAAGCAACATCCAGGGCGTTCGAACTATGCCTTTTGGCATTGAGCGTGAAATCGTCATCTTGAAGCTCATTGAACATCCTAACATCGTCAGTCTCTATGACATTTGGGAGAATCGTGGGGAGCTGTATCTAATCCTAGAACATGTCGAGGGCGGTGAGTTGTTTGACTATGTCATGCGGAACAGAGCTCTGCCCGAACCTGAGGCAGTCCGGCTTCTCCGACAACTGCTGGCCGGTCTAGCTTACTGTCACCGCTTCAATATCTGTCATCGAGATCTCAAGCCCGAAAACATACTTCTTGATGCCGACCACAACATAAAAATAGCCGACTTCGGCATGGCAGCAATGCAACCTGATGGCCAGTATCTCACTACTTCCTGTGGCAGCCCCCATTATGCTGCCCCTGAGATTATTGCTGGCAAGCAGTACCGTGGCGATCAGTCCGATATCTGGAGCGTTGGCATTATCCTTTATGCTATGCTAAATGGCTTCCTCCCATTTGATGGAAGAGATTTGCACGACACGCTGCGACTTGTTAGGAAAGGTGATTACTATTTGTCTCCTGCCCTGACCGAGGAGGCAGCCGACCTGATACAGCACATGCTGCAGAAGCACCCAGAAGATCGAATCACCATGACTGAGATCTGGAGACATCCATTGCTCAAGAAGTACGAGAAACTCCACGCAAGTCTAGCTGCCCCAAACGAATTGGCTGGCCCTCCGCCACCACTGACTTCCGCAGACTGCGGCCCAAGACGAATTAAGCCTGCTGAAATCGATCGGGAGCTGTTGCGAAATCTGCAGATTTTGTGGCATGGCCTCGGTGAGGAGGAGGTCATCAGGCGGCTTACTAGCCCAGAGCCCAGCCACGAAAAGCTTTTCTATTGGTCTTTGGTTCGATTCCGGGAAGAACAACTGGAGAATTATCCAGGAGAGCCTCTACAGTATTCTGCCAGCGACTATCATCATGCAAAGCACCCGGCTCCTCGGCTAGCTAAAAGCACAACAAAGGCTGCTTTACATCAGCGAAGAGCTTCGCAGTTTTCCATCGTCAGTGAAGAGAGCCTATCTCGCGCTGCCTACTACAAAAATCCTCTCACCTCTGCAAGTAAGACAACACAGGGCAGTTATGACCCATACAGAGTTTCACGGACGCCTATTGCGCAGGCACAGAAGCATGGGACGACTGTCGTGGTTCGACAACCAGGGAGCCAAGCATCAACTCAACAAGTTGCGGAATCTAACCAGCAGCATGATGTGCACGAGGGGGCAGCATCAACTATCTCCAATATGCCGTCCGTTAGTTCGCAAGACATGCAAAGGGTTCTCGAACACAAGCGGTCAATTTATCCTACCGTCTCGTCTCAAAGCTCTTTGGCAAGCTCGCAGCGCCGTCGCATATTCAGAAAATCAACCAGCTACAGGAGGAACGTGGTCTTTCATCATCAGCGGCAGGTATCAAGCCGCGCGATTGATTCGTCGAAGGCTCAAGCTCCACACGTCTTTTCGTCAAGACCGGTAACCCGTGAGTCAAATCAGACCTTCTCTGACAGTCGAAGCACTCCCAGCTTGCCGACACCTAGTCATGTGGCGAGACCTAAGAGACCTGCCTCAGATCTTGAACTGCGAATGTCACGTGCTGTACACGCTCCGTGGAGAGATGATGCTCGAAAGGTTAGTGCTGAGTTGTCGAAGATTTGTGAGGAAGCATTCAATAGATCATCCGTTTCATGCGCAAGCGACGTCAGCCATCAAGCTCCGATCGATTCTCCAGCCACCACAGTATCAATTCCTGGGACCTTGTCGCCAAATATTAGCGAAGCTCAGACACTTGCACTGACGCCTGCTCTGACAGCTCTTATTGAGCGTCGGCGTAAGATCATCGAAACTTGGGGTCACGGCGACGCGCAAACACTGTCCGACCTTGTTGAAACGTTAGACCGCCGGATTGCTGACGAAAAATGTCTCGTAGAGACTGCTACAGAACGGCGTACGGCCTCCTATCCAGCTGCAGACAAGTACAAAGCCTCGCGTGACGCCTTGTCGGCATTGAATACGACGCAAAACCTGGAACACAATCGAGTTCAACGTATTCGTGCTGCGTCAGAGAAGATACTAGCGCATGAATCCACCATTCGTATGGTAACGCCGGACCAGACCTCGCCGACCGCTCCTGGTGGCATGCGACCAAGCAAGGCCATGCCTATCAATTCTCTGAAAGGCGGACCAATGGGCTGGGAGTGGAATCGTGACGGCTACGATAAGCGCCTCTTAGCAGGTCAGCAACTCGAACCCATCCTAGAAGATCCGTCCAGATCACTAAAGAAGCGGACCCTGCCTGAGCCGAAAAAGTGGTGCTGGCTTGGCAAGAAGGCCACTGCCTCGAATGAAGACCTGCCACCCACCCCACCTCGAAAAGATACGCCCAGAGAAAAGCAACCTAGAACCCCTTCAAGCCTATCAAGTCAGTCCAATGAGTCGAAAGAAAAACTTGCCACGGTTGAAGAAACCGAAGCGAAGAAGCGAAGCTGGTTTCGGAAGGTCTTTGTGAAGCGGAGAAAAGAGAAGTACTTGTGTCTTGATGACGATCACAAGGTACTTCCAGGTAGTCCTGAAGACGCTGACATGGCAGATGATCTCTTCACTCCGGCTCAAAGAGCCCCAACTCGTCGTGGTAATCGTCAGTTGTCTAGCGTGGAAGGTGCGGCTGTTTCCCCTGCCATCTCCCGACCAGAAACTGGTCAGAGCTGGTTTGCCAAGCTTCTACACTTGAAGCCAGCGATCAGCGTCTTCATCATGCAGTCCAGCAAAGCTCATGCCAGGAGGGAGATCGTCAAGATTCTGCGTGAGTGGCGAAAGTTTGGTATGCGGGATGTTGCGGTGGAGAAGAGGACTACCGGAGATGTTGTCAGAGCAAGAGTCGATGCCGCGAACTGTGAGTATCTCGACTAACTCTGTGAAACTGCACTAACGTATCTTAGACCTTCATATCAGACCTGTACAGTTCTATGCAAATTTATATACAGTCCTTGAACGAGGCAAGTCGGCACAGCTTGCAATCGTCAAATTTACTCAGGAGAGAGGCGCAGCGAGCAGCTTCTATCGAGTGATCGACACGATGGCATCTGTGCTGAAGGAGAAGGAACTCATTCTGATGGACGCTGAGAAGCGGAAGAAAATTACCAAGAGCATGAAGCAAGCTGGACTATAATGATCTTGAATACAGGACACTCTTTGAAAATGACATATCTTATAAACGCAGAGTAAAGAAACTCGGTTGTACAGCAGCGTTTGGTGGTATTTGTTTGGTGTTTGGCACGATCGATGTCTTTCGAAGCATTGGCGATTGAATGGACTTCTTGAGAAGATGGATTTTGTGAGGGCATTCGAAAGTATATGGATAACATGCACAAATCGTTTGGTCGCTGGTTCAGGCCATATACAATACACATGCCTTTCGGCGTTCATAATGAAATTGCCATTTTGCCATTGCTTGCAACAACGATTGGCATGCTCGGCGTTCTGAGCGAACCTCACGGTTGAAATTAAGCTTCGTCAGGAGTGCCACTGTAATTACAGCGCAATTCCGCTGGTGGAGCGTCGCCGTGCACCCGGCGACAGATGGCCCGAAGACTCCATCGGACAGACTCGGCCCGCTGCTAGCGACGATGAGCAAGCAGGAACTACGATATTGACCTACCGCAGCATGTATCGAGATACAATTTTGATAAACAAGCGTCATGGTTTCGCGAATGGTGAGCCCGTCAACGAGGCACGGTAGTCAACAAAACCCAAGATTCATGGTATAAAATTGCGACACCTCCTGACAATATGGAAGTCAACAAGAACCATTGCATAACCATCCCAACATCAGTCCGAAACCCACGCGACATATACATGTCATAAGCATATTCCCAATTTGCTTCGCAACAACCTTTCGCCCCCAGCTCTCCCACTCTTTCCGAGGTACGTTTGTTCCCCTCAGCCTCCCCATAATCAAGCCAGCAGTCAGCATCTCACTGGTGCTAACGACCTACCAGACTAGCTAGTAAGGCAATTAATCACTGTCTATCTACGCTTCTCAGCGTCTCCGTCACCTGATCTGCATTCACGTCTCTGCTCTGCTTGAGCATAGCTTCCAGTCTCCCATACCCGCTTCATTCCTCTCCATTCAGAAGCAATCCAAGATGCAAGCCTCTGGCTTCTCTACCGAACAGGACTATGAAGTCCAAGTCTACAAACGTCTGCGTGCTCGGTACCTTGCCGAGCAGAAACAACAGAAAGCAGCTGTGAAAGCAGCCAAAGCTCAAGAACAGACTCTCCAATGCGCTGAGCTGAGGGACAAGGAGAAGACTTTAGGGACGAGGTTGGCGGAGAAGGTCAAAGGCTTGGGCAGGTCTAGGAAGGTGGTTACTGTAAAAGGCGGGATTGTGTCTGCGAAAAAACCGGTGGACGATAATGAATTTGAATGGCAGGGTGATGGTGATGGTGATGTTGATACTCTGCGCGGGAATGAGGATGAGGTTGTGTCCATGAGGAATGTGCTGAAGAATTAGTCTGGCTTATGCTGCCGTATTTCGGTCGACGAGGGCTAAGCTGAGGGCGCCTGGAAGCTCTATATCCTGCAGCAACCCACGAGGATAGATTCAACGCTGGAGAAAGAGCAAGTTACCATCCAGCCGCTATATCATCCAGATTTAGCAACAATATTCGGTCTGTAGTATGTCTCTCTGTTCTCGAGTCAAAAGATTATTGTTCTTGCAAGAACAAATCCAGAGCTTCTACTCACTCTGGATTTGCAGCAACAAGGTCCCGAGCTTCAAGCCTTCCGCTGATTGAAACTAAAATTCGAACAAGAACCGTCGTCCAAGATTGGCGTTGTTGCGCTTTTGAGCCTTTGGTGATCTTTTTCTTTCCTGCACTCTAAGCACCTGTATTCCAGATTGCTAGAATTATGACTATAAGGATCGAGCTTAGGTGAACCGAGGACTTTGAGGTCACAGCTTCAGCTGTGGCGCTGGAGCTGTCGTATCAGACCAAAACAAGGGTCATGATACTATTAACGGCATGGTGATAATATTGACAGGGATGGTGCGCTTGAAGTCCGTTAGTTTGAAGAATGGCGCTCTCATGGTTCGAGAGACCACAGCTTCGCCTCATTAACACCACCAGCGTTGCTCAGCCCACCAAGCCAAGTTCCCTTGCCAAGAACTCTCACCGTCAGAGACCCTCTACCCGACCACTGACTCAGTGCGGCTACCACAGCAGCCTCATTGTCACGAGGGATTCTGAGCCAACCTTGCGAATCGTGGACCTTGAGAACATCAATTGGGATTGCTGCGCCGGTAAGACCAAGGTATTGGTTGAGGGCAGAGTTGAGATGGGAGAGCAAGGTGATCTCATCAAGTGGTGATTGTGCTGACCGTGCGGAGGAAGGAGCGGTAACTGTATTGGGAGGATGAGAAGTCACATGGACATGGACGTAGGTGTGTGGTGGATGGCGGAGTGTGAAGAATGCTTCCGTCATCTTCAAGTGCAACGCATCTAGCAGGCGCCTTGCATTGCACAGTTTTCAAATTGCTCTACGATGACAACGTTTGGATCGATATGCACATGCCCAGGAGAGAAATTGAATTACGGAGCACCAAGCCCTTCAACTTTGCATGCAAAGACATTCCAGCGGTTGCCTGAGGCAGCAGTGGGCGCGACACTGTGTACTTTGCTGTCACCGCGTGGAGTGACCTCCAACCCTGTTTATCATTTTCTTCAACTCACCTCCATCCTTCTTTCATCCCCAACCACGCCGACTTGTCGCTTGGACCTACTGAGCATTATCGTCTAGCAGCCATTTGATACCTTCGACCGTTTCGGCCATCATGGCATGAGCACATTCCAGTTGCGGAAACGCATGGAACCAATGAGGTAAACCCTCATACAGCTTGAACTTGCTCTTGACACCAGCCCTTTTCAATCGCATATCAAAAACTTTCCCGTCGTCTTTGAGAATATCCTTCCCTCCCTGTACTATGTAAGATTGAGGGAAACTTGACAGATCCGGGTCTAGCATAGGCAAGTTCTTTGGTGAGGTAAAGTCCAGCTCCCAGTACGCTAGCAGGAAAGTTAGCCAACAGGTTCAAACTAGACGAAATTTGCACAATTACTCACCCGCCACCTCCTGGAACAATTTCAGATTGAAGAAAGGCTGGTCTCCCTCTGCCATTTCTTTCCAGGCATGATAATGTTCTGAAAATTCGCCTTCATAGCTCCAGCCTCCCAGCATCGCATACAGCAATACGCAACCATAGATTGTTTCCTCTTTCAACACGCAGTTGAAGTGGTAGCCAACAGTGCTGGCACAGAAAGCCCCTGCAGACCCACCGCACAACAAGATCCGGTCTGGTCTAGCGTTCCATCTAGAAGCATTCTTTTTGGCCTGCATTCGTCAGTATTAGTCTGTAAGAGGACTATGCAAAGCATACCCAGCGCACAGCTTCTATGCATGCCGCTTTGATTCGTTCAAACTTGTACGTCGGAGCAAGGGGATACTCGATGCTGACAACAACACAAGGGACCTTCGCCGCATATATCTTGCATTGCGGCTCATCCGTGTCCAGGTTACCGGCCACAAAACCTCCGCCATGGAAGAAAACCATCAGCGGAAGCGCTTCAGGCGATTGGGGCTGATAGATCCTGGCCTTTTGCTGGTACTGCGTGTCAGAAATGTCCTCATCATCTGCAGAAGCGAGCTGTCAGAGAAATGAGGCGTATTGCATAAGCGAGCAATTCCGGGCCTTGGTTAGACCTACGTATATCGAGCGGCTCTTCAGGATCTGGCCAAAGCTTTGCAATCGCGGTGAAATTATTGTTAAATTCGGGGACTTTAGACTCAAAGTCTGAACTGAAACGGTAACGATATCCCATGGCATCCTCGAGCTGCCGGTTTCAAGTCAGCAGGACTCAGACTCTCAGAAGTAGTTGGCATCAATACCGCGAGCCATTCTGGATGGTAGCCTGGTCTGGTTAGCAAGCGGATTTTCCTCATGAGAGGTCATCAAGCAAGCTTACGCACCTTCTCGGCTGTACTCCGTCAATGACATCTCGAGCGATGTTCACAATGCTTTCTAGGAGTCAATGGAAAGAGTCAACTGTAGTGCCGCGAAGCAAGGATCTTCATTTCCAGCTCCAGCCCGCTGAACCTGCCGAAGCGAGAGACAACACATGAAGAGATGGTCTGCGAAATGCACGTCTGCAACCTGCAGCAGTTGCATTGGCTTGCATCGACGCCAATTATATGCAGCCGTTACGCGCCCTCATGTGGTTTTGTTGGCCACAACTGCGCAACGCGCTCTCTTCTCCGCCCTAGCGGCTCTTCCATCCTACCGGTTCACTGACTCGGACGCAACTGACTGATTGTCATACATGTTTTTAAAGTAATTTGAGCAGTCTAAAGAGGCAAGTACCCAGCATCCGGGCTCTCGTCAGTTGTCTTGTCTACGTTTTGCATGAAACAACGTTTCAGCGTGCTGCGATGTCATATCTGTAATTGGCTGTAACCATCGACAGGCAAGATTCACTACCGCAGCCTTCTCAAGCTTCAAAGCCGCTCCATACTCCATTCCAAAATTTCTTCTCAGCATGGCTTCCACTGATGAGCAGATAGCCGCAGAAACCAACGAGAGAGCCCTTGACGGCAACGACTCGCTACTTGGCTCCGATATTGCAAGCTAAACAACCAGCATCGCGTCGTGGATCAAGGAATATCGCGTAGAAAACGGCGGCCGGTACAACTCGTCCTGCGACCAAGAACCATTGTGGTCCCAACGGTGCCCAGGCCCCACAAGAACACAACGATCTCGAACATGAGCTGTACGTGCGTACTTTCCGCGGGGCACTGCACTTAGCACCCCTGAAGGAGCCGCTGACAGTGCTTGATATTGGCACCGGGACTGGTATATGTGTGATGCATGGACTTTGCAGATCAATATCCCGATTGCGACGTGCTGGAAGTGGACATCAGTCTCATCCAGCCAACCTGGGCGTGCCCCCGAACTGCAGATTCGAGCAGGCAGACGCGGAGAGGGAGTGGGCGTTTCCGTAGAGTCGTTCCCATTACATCCACGTGAGGACTTTGTATGGTGGGTTTGCTCATTGGCCAAAATCTTGCGAGAGATGTCTACGGCATCTCAAGCCCGGTGGATACTTCGAACATGTGGAGTATTACCACAAAATGCATAGTGAAGATGAGAGCCTGATGGCGGACTCTGCTTTGGTGGGGCAGATGTAATGTCCTTGGGACGCTTTGCTACGATTAGCTCGGCCGAACAGACGGCGAGCTGAATGTCTTTGAAACAATGAAGGGCAGGATCAATGAAGCGGGTCTTGAGGATGTGGTTGAGCACCGGTTTCGATAGCCGGGGGGAACGTGACCGAAGGACAAGAAGATGAAGGAGCTGGGCGTATTGGCGATGAGGCACCTTGACACAGGGCTTGAGGGTTACGTGATGAAATTGATGACACCAATGCTTGGAAAGACGTCGGAAGAAGTGCATGCCTTGTGCAGGGAGGTGAGGGCACAGCCGCGCCATAAGAGTGTGCATGCAATTTGGCCAGTGAATGTTGTTATGGCGAGAAAGCCGCAATCAAGAGCTGAAACGGAATTTTGGCGTTGAAGATTTGCATCCCACAGGCAGACAGGGCCGGCAAACATCGTCCGGTGGCTGGGGCAATGTAAGAACTCTCCGTCGCCCGCTTCCTCAACGACAACCAGCTTCCACATTGCCACTAGGCTAGATTGGGATGAATGTTCTCAGATCCGAACTCGTAAATTATTACCTGCCATTGTCGCAAGAACATAGTCGTATATGATTAGTACATGTTCTATGCCTGCCCATGCTGATTGACTCAACGATAACGCTCACAATTGCCCCTTTCAGGTCGCCCTGGGAGTGTTGTCCATCTAAGTGGAGATGACCCCTCATCAGCTCTTCAGCTCATTCCAAATATACGGAAATATTACTATACAAGCCTTGTAGAATATTAGGACCCCTTGCACCGCACTGACGCCCATCAACGCGCTCAACGCACCCTTCTCACACAGCATGACCCAGATACTCAAAAATGCCACTGCAAAAAAGTGATAGAACAGCACCAACGGCTGTCGAATTATGCCCGCCAGTAAACCTACCGGTCCATCAATGCAATTGCCTCCTCGCTGGAAATACCGAAAACATCCTTTCTGTAGATATTTTAGCTGTGGATCATTGGCCGCGAATAGACTGTAAAGCGCTTGTGCGAGGATGTTGATAACGGCCGTAAGATTCTTCCGTTGCCAGTGAAAGGCCTTGAATTGTCGCAGGACCAAGGTCGTATTGTCGAGGTCGGGGACGATGGATGGATCAAGCAGTGATTTCAGCAAAACGACGTCGTTCAGAGCGACTGTCATGCCGCCGCCGGTTAGCGGATGGCGCATGTTCAATGCGTCGCCTAAAAGTGCAAGACCAGGCGTCCGGTTGGCTTTAGCGGGGAGACATGAGTTTGGCATTGAGCGCAGCTGGCCCTTTTCGATTGCTGCTTCGAAAGCTGGGCGGACACTTTCTGGCAATGTTGGCAGCACGACCTTGGTAAGGTGCGACTTAACGCCGCCTTGGGCAACGCTGGCAGTAGGCGTGTTCTCAGGAACGTCAATGAGGGCTCGTGTCTCGTGACTGCCAATTTGGTACAACAGCGCTGGAGCACCCTCACTCAGTATAACATGGCCGTGCTGCGGCATTGGCAGAATGCACGACTCGTGTTGCAGCTCCAAACCCCAGAACTTCGATTTCGATATTGGTGTGGCAGTCGAGTATTGTTTCCGGAACTTAGAGTTATATCCGTCCGCCACGATCGTGAGTGCTGCAAAGAAGTAGTCTTTGTGAACTTTCTTGGTTAGGGTCTGCACGCCGACAATGCGCTGGCAGATCTCAGACTGACTCGTTATGAGATCTGTGACTTCGGTCTCAAAGACACTGATGTTAGGGTGGCGGAGGGCAGCAGCACGAAGCTTTGATATGAATCGACCATGGTGGAATGAACGACCTTCTGCTCTGCTTGTGCCATTCTTTTCCTGCTCTTCCGACTGTTCAATGGCATCAGTCGGGTACGGTATCTCGACTGGCTGGCCATAAAAGAACACTCCGTAGCCTTTCACCGTGACCGCATCGATATCATCCAAACAATCTCGCAGTCCTAACTTCCGCAGTGCCTCGACACCGCCTGGCTGTAGAAGCTCGCCCACTATCCTGTCTGGCTCTTTCAGAGACTTCTCGAGCAGTATCACACTGCGACCCTGATCTGCGAATGCGACTGCGAGGGCGGAACCGAGCACGCCAGCGCCGACGATGACGACGTCCGCGTCGTGATGGAGACGTCTTCTCTCTTCTTGAGTGTCATGCGCTGACTCTATGGAAGACTCTGAGGGAGTGTCGGATATGTAGGGCATGGCAAAGCGTCGTTCGCGTGGTAAAAAGTCTAGCTCTGGTGCAGGCGGTCTGGCTCGTGAAAACCCTTGCCTATCGTAGTTCTCAGGTTGACTAGGAATGTTTTTGCTTTCGCAAGAGTTTGAATAGAGAGACGTGAAACAGAACGGAGATTTAATCCATGTAAATGAGATGAAGAAAAAGTGTAACGCTCGGATTTCTCTAGAACCGGAAAGAGCTCGACTCTCATTATTTTCGACCGCCAGTGGTTGAGGCAAAGCAAGTGGTATGATGCAAATTCCACTGTTAGCGCCACTTAGCGGCATGCAAAAGTGGCGCCAATCGGCAAGCCAACTTTTGTTTCAGGGACCGTCCGATCATGTTCCTGGGCCAGCAGCACCAATGTGCTTATCGATACCCCTGACGTCTATCTGGCAGATCTGGATTCCGTCTCCACCGCAGCCCTTTCCACATCGCTGTCCGGTTGTCGCATTGCATCATTGCTTACTGAGGCTACGAATGGCGCACCATGTTGCTGGTAGTCAAGTATGTTTTATCTCGAATCTTTCATGTCGTTCAATCTACCTCGCATGTGTATTTTGGGCTCCAGCCCGAATGGATCCTCCCTGCCATGAGTCTCGCCGTGGCAGTCATTGTCTATTCCTACAGAAAATGCAATACCACTCCAGCCCCTCCCACCCTCCGAAGACTGTTCGGTTTGCCCCATCTCAGATGCATTTTTGTTTCGCTGTGTGACGCCGTACTCTTTTTGGACCCAAAATCTTCCGGTCAAAGCTGGAAAAATCCACTACAGTTACTGTTTGCACACTGTGCTTCACACCCTGGCAACTCTTCTTCGTCCATGCCATCACTTTCTGCTCGAACTGAACGCCTTCAAAACGCCATGAGACTTGGCCGGGCACAGCGCCGGCCGCTATGCCAACATCTGTAACGGTGCAGTAATTTGAGGATAGATACGCGTCCAATCCGCATTCAGAATGCATGGCTTATCAAAGGCCGTCCACCAAGCATTAGTCGCTGGCTCACGTCGCGGCCCTCCCCTTTTGTCTTCACAACTCTCACGGCTAACCACCTTTTCGTACTGAGTCGAGTTGCGGTCGCACCTCTCCCATGCCAGTAGCGACCGCGTCGTCAGCAATATCCGGCTTTGGACCTTTCCTGCTTTTCTTCTTCTTTCTGCCTTGCGTCTGCCATCCACTAGTGCCGGCCGTGGCCGGTGAATCATGCCAAGGACTACCATTTGCCATTGGCATCAAAGGAGCACCAGCTAGCTGCATCGCTGCCATTGGTCCTGATTTCTGCGGGCCAAAATTAGACGGGAGATCGTTGTCGACCGTTGCTGCGGTCAATGCAGTGGTCAGCTCCTGCAATTTGCGCTCTTCTTCAATCTTGCGCATAATGGACGAGGCATCGCAATGATCACATGCAAGGGGTTCTGCAAATCGGTCGCTCGCACCGTTCAACGAGAGAAAATCCTTCTCTTGTATCAGATCCCCACTCACATGACTGTGGCCGACACCATTCGTGACCTTTCTTCGTGTTGTCCCGCTGTTTGACATCTCGTCAACAGATGACGGTGTATCAAGACCTGCATCTTCAGACGTCGTGACGCTTATATCGAGCTCGTCAGACGAGCTCCGAACAGGCCGGATCCCAGGCTGCCGTCGAGGTGGCGAATTGACGGATCCATCCACTATAAGAGGCCCAGATCTGGATGAAAGAGCTGTCCGTTGCGTCGGCTCTGCGTCTGACATGCGACTGTTCTCCGTCACGGGGGTCATAATGCTCGGACCATTTGCAATAGAAGCGTAATGAGAAGCAGGAGAGGTTGAAACACTGGGCAGTCTGGAACTCCTGGTCGACATCCGAGGGGACAAGCCTCCATTGTGAATAGCCAAGCCTGCATTCGAAGGAATAGGAGAAATCGCGGCACTGCCTGGATAAGCAGACAGCGACGGTGATTGGCCCACGTAATAACCAACGTACTCGACCGGTCGTCGTCCGGCATCATAACGTCTAAGGTAGGCAGTCAAAGGGTCTTGTGGCGTCGAGCTGACAGAAGACCGTCGCATTCCTGTTGAGTCCACCTGTCGTGCTGGTACGTCCAGCCGGTGCGTCAGATAAGGCAGGATATTGTTGGGTACGGCTCTTGCAGGCTGAGACTGCGCGCGGAGTGTATTTACGGCAGCGTTGTTGAGAGATGCTCGTCTGGCATATCTGCGAGAGTCGGGTACAGCTGTGTTCAAAAGTGGCGAGCCAGGATTTGTGACGATGCCTGAAGAGGAAGTGCCATTACCATGTAGCACCTGATTGCTGTTGAATCTTGCTTGGTACAACGGCGCAGTTAGCGGGACTCCTGAGCGTGCGGATGTCCTCGATGGGAGTGACGATTCCTGACCATCGTCCATCGACTCTGCGGGCGAGTACCCGCTGGCTGCGACAAGTCCCCAGTGACGAATCAGCTGCAGACGAAGCTCCTGCTCTTGCATTTGGAGATACTGATATTGCTGGAATAATTGGTCATGCAGAAGATGCTGTTGATGTTGTGCTTGAAGTTGCAACTCCTGCGGCGTCATTTGGAAAGGCAGATCTCGTAAATGTGTGGCTGTTCTGCCTGGTGGGTTTGACGCTCTTCTCGCAGCGTTGCTTTGTCGATCTGACCGTCTTTGTTTGGATGGCCGGCTAGACCTGGGCGGCTGATGCTGTGCCTGAGGCGGAGGTTGCGGGATGATTGCTTTTGTTGTAGGTTGAATGAATGTGTCGGTGCGACGAGGCTGCGGATCGACCTGCGGTGGAACATACTGCTCACAACATTCATCCAGCTCTCCCCTTGCGACTAGCTGGCAAGCTCTTCGCAGCTCGAGATGGATGCCTCTCATTGAAGTATTATCTGCAGTGTTTCCCAAATTGCGATGAATGTTGAAAGGTTCTTCGACACACAGTCTATTGTCTTGGAGCAGATGCCATGCTTTTTGAGATTTCGGGATTACTTTTCCAAGACGTACGGACATGACGCTCTTCTCAAAATCGAGTTCATGACCGTAATAGTGAAAGAATTGGAAGAGCAGCTGCCCCAAACTAGAGGTATTTGCTTTCCCAAATCCATCGTACTTGGCCAGGTCTCTGTCGAACGCAACATTGACACCACCGAGAAGGCTTGGCTCGAGTCCTGGACTTTGCTGCAGAGAAGGCAGTATCGGTGGTTTGCGTGTCTGTAGAAAATTGAGCACCAAGCAGATCCAGGTGTAGGAGCTTAACGTGCCTCCAAGGGCTTTGCACATCATTAGCACTCATTGTAAAAGAGGGTTGACAGATTACTAACCTGCATCGTTCAAGATACGACGCTTGGCCCAATACTTGACTATCATTGCCAATGGTCGGAATCTCTCATCGATTGAAACATATGAGCGGATGAGCTCGGTGTTTTCCAGCGCAATTGGGTTGTTCACGTTCATGTCGCAAGCAACCTTTAAGTCCGGGTCCCACACCTTGACGATTGGCACTTTTGCGCTTGACACGCACACTACGCGCTCCATACCATTCCTGGCCAACAATTCCGCTATCGAGCATACATGCTCAATTTCTTTGCAATCGGTAGTCACGCAGATGTCCACGTCAGAATCATTCGTCCCGAGTCGGTTGCCGGTGGAGCCAAAGACACTGACATTGATCTGTTGACCCGGCCACCTTTTCCTGAGCAAGTCTTCCAATTTCTCCACCAGTCTACTCCTCCTTTTTTCGCTTTCTTCAGTAGGTAGTAGCTGCCCATAGAGCGAGTTTATGTCTGCCGTTATCCTAAACTCCTCTTTTGCATTCAGTTTTTGTGCTGCAGCTTCTGGATCGCGTTCCAGTTTCTCGGGACCCAGAGTATATGGCACACGCCTTTTTGCTTGCTTCATGCCTGTCTCATATTTGCACACCATAGCGCGACGATTTACTGGAGGGGTGCGGTTTGCACCGATGCGCAGGGACTGTGGCGAAGGTTCTCGTGTAGACGTAGAGGTGATGGGCGACAGACGTCTAGTAGTCGGCGAATGCGGCCTTTGCGAAGGGGTAGAGGGTAGGGACCGTGATTTGGTGGAGGAAGGCGAGAACTTCGAAGACTGCGCTTCCGCCGTGCTGACTTCCGACTTGTCGGTTCTGGACATTTCTTCAAAGGTAGGAATTCCAGCCTCGCTCCCTATGATGGCTCGTTCATTTTTTTCAGTCGAGGTGCTTGACATAGAAACGTGTGCTTAAGGCAACAAGTAAGAAACTGCCAGAAATGGTCCGCTGCCAGAGCGACTGCAGTGCTATTGAGAAGCGACACCAAATACGCCGTGTTCAACAATGCAGCTCCAGCATGCGATGCTTGCACGTAAGTTTTGTTGCTTGTTGCAAATCTTGAGGCAGGGCCTAGCTGACTGGATTGAACGTAAATATCTAATTATAGCCTTCTTACCACAAATATCGAGCTGGATTTCTAGGCTCTCGATGCTGAACACCACGGTTCCTGACCGACACGAAGAACCTGTATAGATTGTTGATTGTAAGGTTCGTAGGCAAAAAGGAGCAAATGGGATTGTGTACTTTGGTGAATATTGGCAGATAAAATGCTCCTTTCAAAACCGTAATTGGAGCAACGTTGAATGAGTGTGGTGCCAGTATTCCAACCGAATGTAATGTTTATGTCGAGTTATAAAGCCTTCGCCGGGTCGGAAGAGAGCCTCGACTGGCTGAGGTTGAGTCAACCTCAGGTCCAATGTCACTTGACTCGTGCTCAAGGAGGAAGGAGACACGATGGTGCAGTCGCGTACGGGACTGCAAGTCAGAATGCTGCAGCAAGCAGCACAACGTTCGAAGACGATAACGTGAGGTGGTAGTCGAAAATGTAAGGGAAATGAGACGGGAAGGCAAGAGTCAAGATGGTACTGGAGTGTACCCAATAAGTCCAAGGGACGTAGTATGGGCTGCAATCGGGTCGTTCCTGCGCTCGCTTTTGGACTAGAAAGTCCAAGGGTTGGCCCAGCATCAGCCTTGCCAACTCTCCTACGGGCCACAAGCCACCGACTGCACAAGCCTGGGCCGTGCCTGTGATTTGCATTTGCCAAGCCCGCTTGTAGCGGTCCTCGAGCCTGGCGTGGAACCTCGCAGAAGCGTCTTCTGGGGCACGCACATCATAAGCAAACTTCAAGATCTCGATCTGCCCGTAAATAACTTCATTATTGATGTTGCTACCAATAAATTCAATGCCCGTAGACTCAAGATTCCGAGCTTTAAAGTATTTACAAACACACGTTGCGCCGCAAACCGGTCCACGAGCTTCGAATCTTATGCATCTCAGGCAGCGGACCCAACGTGTAGCAGCGACGTATCTTCCGCGCAACCGCAACAGCAGATCTTATTCCAGCAGTCTCGTTTGAGCGAACGGTTGGAGACCAATTTTGCCCATTGTGGACTGCTATCATCGTTCAAGAAAGTGAAATCGGGATAGAAATGGTTTGTGGTTAGAAACATGGCTCAGTGACTTGAGGAGCTTCGCGCAACAACCATATACCAAATTCTGGCATCACATCTGTACCAAAGGTGTAAATGAACCGCACACAAAATTGTCGTTAGCAAATCACGCTCATCCGCTACAAGGAGGAGATAACTGGATGCTCAGACTATAATCAGCGAGCTTTGCCTTCTGAGTACAGACGTTGGCATGGTGCATAATTAAAGCAAGGCTGATCGCGTGTGGTGAGATTTCGGCCCTCTGAACACCTCGAGTGTTTTATAAGTGCTGATGCTTCAGGACACATATCGCTGCACATGAAGTCCGTGGATTATTGTACTTGCAATAAACCGGTTTCCACCGACGCACTCTTTAGGCTGACGAATTTGTCGTGAGGAAGCGGTCTGCTAAAAAGCTAGACAAGCTGAAACCGCAGATTGGGTAAGGTACCCCGGGAAGCACCTGACCGTATAGAGCGGCCCCTGTGTTGTACCTTGCGCCAGTGGGTCGAGGACTTTCAGTCGGACAGCTAATATGATTTGTATGCATGCGCAGGCGTGGTGGATTTGACAGCTCTCTATAACCTGCTACGACAGGCCTATCCGCATGTATGATATCGTATGTATCAAGAGCTTTCAGTTGACATGAGCGGGCTAAAATACGTAGCATAGGGATAGTGGGTTGGCATGCTGATGTGATGTTCGCTTCGTAGGCAGACGGCTCGTAACATGGATCAATTTAGTTCGAATGTATCAGCTGATGCCGCAGACTGGAGCAGTTTACGAGAACATGTCTATGACCCTGCTGACTTCATGATGGGTGCCATTCCTCCATGGCTTCTTAAACGCTGCGAATCTTGAGCAAGCCATTTGCCAAGCCTGGGGATAACCCATCCAGTCGGTTCTGGCCCACGTTGTTCTCGAACCTCCCAGCTTCAAGGACCCTTTTTCTTATGGAGACTTTTCTGAGCAGCGAGTGCGCAATGTGATCTCTAACAACTTTGTATCAGCTTCCAGCGAAGGTCTAGCTGATCTGATTACTACGTCCGACACATTGAGTGAAAGGTGTGCCACAATCGGGACCTCAAAGCGCGCCGCACCTGCAAGATAGCGTCATCAACAACAATTTGCATCACCAAAACTAGCTGCAGCAGGTGCAGAAGACACCCGACTCGGTTCTGGAGTCGCAGCAAGAAGGGTCCGTTACGCCGCGCCGCAGGCAGGCACATGTGCTTTGCTTCGTTGCTGTTGATCATCGGATAACGCGGTATCCGTGCGTATGGATACTCGGCAACGCGTGCGTGTGCCTGCGGCTCCGCCGACTTTAATGAGACCTCAAATCTCCAGCAATGTGAATTTGCTGGTGGACTGCTATGAAGCCTATTTTGAGCTGCCCTAGCGCACTCATGTCCCTCGTCTCAGCGCCTCACAGCATCGTTCACAGAGGTCGCTGATTAGACACGTATCATGCTGCGTATGATGCTCTCTGATCAATGACGAAGCTCGACCAGATTATTCGAGTAGCGATCGGCTCCTCATAGGCGCAGGTGGCCAGACCATGCGAGAGTTTAAAAGATCTCTCAATCTCCGGAGCCACTCATGTGGCATGGACCTCAACGACCTCTAACCACAACCAGGCCGCTAGCAATCTCGAGCAATTCCCTTCCTCGTGCGCTACGGTGGCTCTTAGTACCGTTGCTCTTCCACTCTGTCGAAAACTTCTACCTGCGGCCACAAAGCTAGCGCACCGCTAAGCTTCCATCTTCTGATCTGTGGTTCTAGCTCATAATCTACCCTTTGGCCGCCGGCACTGGTCAAAGACCTTTTTTTTGTTCCTTCTTCCTGTTACCATTTCGATTTATCAACCACCAACGGGCACAATCACCATCATCTCTGCCGACCTAACAGCAAGCCTATTCCTTCGTTGGTTTTTCGGCAGCGAGCGGCATACGATATTCTCTCCAGCATTACTAAATTTTCCTGCGACGAGGTGCGTTTGGAACTGCCATTCCCTAATTCACTTTGATACCCGATCTGTGTCGCGGAAAACGTACCGACCGATGAATTGTTCTCAATTGGCTCCCCTCACAAAGTCAACTCAAAAAATTTAGTCTTCGAATCAGTCCCCCCACACTCTCAATACCACATGCCATCCCCTCTACTCCGCCGCACAAGGAATATCACTACCCGCGTCCCTCAGATTTCATGCTTTTTCCTCCTTTGACAGCCTCGGGGCTCGCCACTGACACTCCTTTCAGTTTCCCTAGCGGAACTTGTCATCGCTCCAATACACAAACTCCATCGACATCCGGGACGAGCACACGGGTTATTTGTGTCAAGAGAAAGGCAGCGACGATGTCATTTTTCGAGCCTCAGGGGTGGCAAGCTCCCGCGCGGCAACCGTCATGGGAACAACCTCCGCCTCCCTCTCGTTCTGGCGCAAGCTCGGCTTCTCAAAGTGGAGAACCAAATGCGTTCGCCACACAGTTTGAAGGTACGATGATCAGAAAAAACGTTGATAGGGGGATGCTGATGGTCCACAGAGGTCGACAAAGCAGTTGATAATCTCGTGAAGAGCGGGAAGCTTTATGCAGGCGGGCTGAGACGCGAGCAACAATCTCCAATGTACAGTCCATATGCGGGTACGTCAATAGTTGCGACTGCGGTGTGAAAAAGGATATGCTGACAAACACTAGGAGGTCCTCGAATGCATCCTGGGCGTCATTCGGTAGGTGGTGACTCTAGGCATTCCAACCGCTCAATTGCCAACCAACAGAACTTCTATGCGGCCCAGCGTTATCAGGGTAGACCATCAGAAGCCGATCAGATGATGCAAGCAAAGCGTCGCATGGCTGCTCAGCGGGAACGTGAGCTTCGCAACTACCACCAAGAGCAGCAATACAACAGAAGTGCGTCCTTTCCGCACACCGATTTCTAATGCAGCTAACCCCCCCAGGCCTTCTCGCGGAGATGGCTTCCAATAAATCCGATCGATCTATGAGCCCGAGCACTCTGAGCGAAGAAGGACGAAGAGAGTTGATTGCGCGCCAACGGCAGGCGCTGTATGGTCCTGATGGATCTGGGTTTGGACCACATGGACAATTCACCCAAGAAGGTGGCCCAAATGAGCAGACTGGGCAAGGCCAGCAATCTGGCCCAGGCATGAGGGGACCATCGCCACGAGGCATGGATCCTTTTGGCATGCCTGGTCAAGCTGACACTCAGCAGTCAGCTGAGGGAAAGACTACATCTCCCTCATCGCATCAGCAGGGCAAAGCTCAAACGCCGCCCACGGGCGAAGAGTCCGCGCACTCTCGCACCGTCTCAAAGTCAACTACTGCGCCAATCTCTGGATCTATGGGGCCCATCGGAAGCCGTCCCAACACTCAGCACATGCCTGGCCAGCCTCTTAATAAGCGAACTACCTCGCCATTGCCGTCATCTCTGGGTTACGGATTTGGCTCCAATGACCAGATTGGTGACCGAAACGCAGCTCAGTCTTCTAATGCTGGTCAGAAAGAGAGTAATCCACCTCCAGCTATGGGCGCATGGGGAACGGGGAGTGGTGTTTGGGGTACCAATAAGATAGGTGCCGGCGTCTGGGGGTGAGTTTCATCATGGCTTTTGATGAATGCATCTACCAGGTTTCAATTGACAGAGCCGACTGCAACGACGTCTTGCTGCACGACGAAGTGTGACGTCGAAAAGGTGGATATACCATGCTTAGGATAGGAGTTTTAGAGGAAGAGACGGGATTCAAAAGGCACGCCTGTTGGGACATGGGAAATTTGAGCCAGCGTTTAGAAGGCGTGGTGGCCGATTGACGGCCAAACGACATCTTTTGCATTGACTGGTGTTGAGTTCGTTGTTTGAGCGTGCATACGATACCTGGGTCGGTGCTTTTGCATTGGGTCAGTGAGGAGATGTTGGCGCTCTGTCAGGCGACTTGAGTCTGGTTCTGCAGATTGAGTATATGATTAGCATACTAACGATGGGTTGCGTCCGCTTGGGTTTATTGGGGCTTAAGAGAGTGAGGTTCTGTGAGCAAGCGGTCATGGGTTGTCTTAATTGATTTCGATTCGGAAGCGCGTGTCTCTATGGCGTACAGGACATTATTGGTTTGGTTAGTGGTTCAGATACTCAGCTCAGATATCAGGCTTCGGGAAAGACCAGTCAATGGTGTCTCTAGTGGTTGGAAAACATTTCGGTAATACATCATTCGTTTGACACTTGCCCTTAGCGTGCTCGATTGACTCCAGGCTCTGTGTAATTGACCATCGCAGAACAATCCAGCACAGACTTGCTGTCGCCAGTATTGGTATCTATCACTGAGTCCACGTAACTGTCGTTTGTCGCGACCACTGTCGCGCTGGATTGCGAAGCAATGCGGCAAGGAAAGAGCCAGTCTTCTGAACACGCGTCTCATTCGCACTTCTGCCGCTCACCCATTCTTATCAATCACCGCCTTAATACGCAAGACCTGTTTAGGCCGGTTGTGCGTTTGTACGACTATATTCAGCTACGGTTTGACGAGGCGACTACGCGCCGAATTCAGCCATGATTCCTGTATGCCTTCCTCTCTCTTTTTTCCCTCCCCTCTTCCTTCCCTTCCTTTTTTGCTCCCCTTTTCCGCTGCTCCTGCTGCCGCTGCTTCTGCTCTCTCAGCTCAAGCTCACGATCAGCTCTTTGCATACCCAGCTCTCGCACCCGTTAGCTAAGCTTCCAATGTGGATACAGCTTAGCTTGACTAGTGCTGGATCGCGCTCTTCCAAATTTACTTACAATTAGCGGACGCGACAGTCGAGTCCTCGAATGGTGCCTATGAAGCGGCCACCGCCGCTAACAGTCATAGCGATGTAACTGTCCGAGGCAATGCTCAATTTGCTGGGGGCGACATGTACATGATGGGCCGTGATTCGATCGATGGTGACCCCCTGTCAAAAACCATTGACTAGTAAACCCAAACTCGTTTTTGCAGATGTGAAATACTAGTCACGGTGCTCTAGTATTTCATGATGCACCCGACTTCCAAGTTTTGAGCCTCGAAGAGACTACCACATGACCGTCTACCTGAAGGTGCCCTGCCCCTTTTCTTCATTTGCGAGGCCGGTCAAGGTAATTTGCAAGCATCTACCTTGCGAGGTTTTAGGGCAATTCCGCAGCTCTCCCAATCGCTCTGAGCCGAGCATGTGGAGCCTTGACAATATTCTCTTGTGATTCAGTGCCCGATCATGCTTGAGTGGCCGGGTTACGTCATTCAGCCCCGCATCCCCTTTACACTACGTCCCATTTAACGAAAATTGAGCGTCGAAGATACGAAAACGAGCGATGCAGAAACAGAAAAAAAAATTTGTCCAGAGCGAGACTCGAACTCGCGGCCTTCGGATAACCCTAGCTGTGCTAGATTCATAGTTATACTATGAGACCCTAGGGAGGGGTTAGCCATGTATTTACGAAACATGGGTATCGTTTGACATACGACGTGATAACCAACTACACCATCCAGACATTGTGTGCGGATGTGACCGTCTTTAGGCAGGCTACAGCGATTGTAGCATATATGTATATGTTGGTCTCTGGGCCACAAGCGGGCGAAAACACACTTGTGTGTGAGCCACGTAGGCTGTCCGCGGGGTTTCAGATTGTTGCAAGGCTAAGCATGTTCCGAGGTTCAGCGCGCAAGATTAGAGTCACCCTTGGTGAGTGGGCAAACCAATATAGTCCTAAAACAGTGCTGCTGTCCGGCCGCATTGAGCAGATGTTCATTCATTTTTCGACTGTACTTCGAAGGGGATTTCTTCAAGCCAGAGCGTTTGGCAACGACGACAGCAGCTGAGGCAACTCGGCTTCTGAATTTCACTCTCCACGGTTACGCAAGCGACTCGATGGCGTGAACGCGCTAATGGTTGCACGCGACATGGCATTTGTGCTAGCACGACGGAAACAATGGTCCGTAGCTCTGTACATGAGATCGAGTGTCTATTTTGCTTGGATCTGTAATTCTATGCTTAATGCTTGTCATAGTCTTCACGACGGGAATATCGACCTGTGTACAGACTCACTATCTATGTCGGGCGATCTGCAATCATGGCGCTGGGCTAGGTTATGAGGTCGCGTCCGCCTGGCACACGATAAGAGCTCGCGATGAAACTGAGCTCAGGGACACGCGGCCATTGTCTAGCGCCTCGTCGGATTAGCCGAAAGCAAATGTATTCTGAATGGTGATAAGAGTGTGTTGTAAATGGCCGGATACGGCATAGACGAGAAAGACAAACAGCATGGGTCAGTGGAACGATCAAGACGACACTAGATGCGTGAAGACAAGATTGTGCTCTGCGGCTCTTGAGACATGCTCGACGTTGACTGTCGTGTAAAGGTGGTGCAAGCCTCGAGAATGGACTGTACACCAAGAGAAGGCAGGTTCGTTAATACACCCGAAGCGCGCCTCTTGGACCAAGTGATATCTTTGACTGCATCGAGGTCGGTCGGAATGAGAGGTTTTCAGATTCCTTCAAGTACGATGTGACAAGCCGCCCTTACGTCAATGAAGATCAGGCACAAACATACGGCTGTCATGCAGTCCGAGGAAGTTTTTGCTGACCGGATCAATATTTCACTTTGACAACCCGAAAGGACCTTGGCAGCGGCACAACTTGGTCGGTCAAATTTCGATGCTACCATGTAATATGTGGTCTCAGGATACAGAGAGCAGTTTGTCAGTACGTGTTACTGCTGACCTTCTAGTCACGAGGTTAAAGACTGTTGTTCACTCGAGAGATCTGTGTCATTGTGTCTCGTCCTTTGACGGTAACAGAGTGTTGAATTCTGTTTGCGAGCAGCTTGATGATCCATAGTTAGTTGCCACCACAGAAAGAAGGCTCACAAGGCAAGACGCACTCAAGGGATCAGCCAGCGCCTTTAACTGCTCAAATAATCGTCTGCTCAAAGACTCAAACCTGATAACGAATCCAGAAGCGGACGCCGAGATACCCTCTGCCCTCTATCCAGGTCGCGGTCCATATCAGGCTCCCCTTCCGCACTCTGGGCCGCCTGGTGTCGACCGAACGAAGACTTACAACATGTCACGTCATCCATAACTCGCATCAAGAAGACAATGAAAAGATCATCAAGCGGTCGTTAGAACCTTGTCTTCGAGGCAGCTCGAATTAGAGATTTTGCTGATTGACTCCGGTACACAAATTGAGCGAGATCCTCTCTGGGTCAGTCTCTTAGACTGAGTTCATAGCCCACCACATAACCTTACCAAGCAAGCAGGACTTCCAGTGTTATCCGAGGATTCATGAAACAATGGACCGGATTTCCATTTCTTTGTCAAGCTAAGACTACTCGATATGCTACAACGATGCTACTGGGTATATTTGAAATCTATGGACGGCTATGTTTGTCTATTGATTACAGGACTGGCTCACGGTGATATATCTATACTAATTCCGCACTTCCGATATAGCTCAATAATCTGGTGCATCAACAACGGTGTATGTGAGCCCGGCACGATCCTCACGTCAAGTGCAGAAGGCTTTGTTTGAGGATACAAATACCGGCGACAAAAATACACTAGAACTTTTGCGAACACCAGTAACAGGTGCGCCGCATGCTCATTGAAGGGGAAGGTCATCACAACAGGATATCTGATCTTCTACCCATTGAGAACAGCTCTTATTGCCATCTATCGGCCGTCTACAACTACGCCTGCTTCAAGCCTAGTCAGTATCCTGCCATTAAACACACCATCTGTCAACAATGCCTGAAACACCACATAAGACAAAGAAAACTCCCAAAGAGACCCGTGAGCTAAATCTACTCAGTAAGAACTACCTGTCGTATCGTCCCGTTTCCTTTAACGTCAACACGGCCAGCTAGCAAACTTCCCGGAACCACAAGCTTCCCCTACCAACCGGAAATCCACCACGAAGAGAAACAACAACCTCCTCAGAAGAATGCCACCACACAAAACCCCCCCACAACTCAAGCCAAAACTTCAATTCGTAAGATCAACGCCCACTCACATATACCTCAGAGGACTAACAAAGTCAGCACCAGGATTCGGCAGGGAGGGATATATTGCCAAGGAACTGGAAACCCGAGACCGGTGGGATCGCCTTGAGGCCACTATTCTGAACGTCTACCGGGACAGGGTTGGCGAGAGCGGGGAGTACAAGCAAGTTAAGGATCTTGGTTTCAACTCAGAGGCGAAAGACTGTGAGAAAGAGCGCTAAGATGAGGTGAAGCAAGACAGGAAGATCTCAGCATCGACGGCATTCCCACATTCGGTAGCAGTGTACTGCACTTCCGTAATCATCGCCGGAGAGCTTGCCTGAGGGATATTTCCTCTAAGGCCACAGTGAGTGAATATTTGCGCACAAGGAGCCGTGAGCTTTGTCGGGACGAGTTTCAGCTACACCATGATCCAATGTATGCTTTTCGCTTTAGTTCTGTTGAGGATGCAATGTGGTCCAGCGATATCGTCTTTTGATCAAATGACTTCATCCACCCACAACCATGCCTGCGACCCAGGAGAACTACGATGGTCGGCCGCCGGATGTCAGAAAGATAGATGTGTCTCCTCGCAGCTTCGATTTTGCCTGTCTGTCTGTCTATCGCAAGTACAGCTTACAAGTCCACACGCAATACGCGGCGAAGCGTATCGTGAAAGAACATAGTAGTTTTCGGTGGAGCTTTCGAGATGAATCGCTTATTAACCTTGCACAACGGTACTGTGGCCTCCTTATTTGGGCATGGTGCACGTGATGAGACGCCGCAAGATGACGTCATGAATATTTCCCCGGTACGAAACCGAGCGCAGAGGCTGAATCGAGAATCTGGTTGGTGTCAAGACGGGGGTTTTCGAGTTGTGAGCGACCTTTCTTTAATGACGTAGGACGTAGACGCCGATGTGCATAGGAAGCGGCTTGCACGTACAAATGAACATTATTGCTCGTGATCATGGTATGTTGCACTGGTAGATAGAACGAGTATACCAATCGTACGTATCATGACCTTATGTCGCTCACACAGCAAAATCTTTTGAAAAGCCATCGCTCTTGATGTTCTAGGCCGACTGAGTAAGGTCATACTCGTAGGCAACGATTCATTCAATCATAATCGCTCAAACTCTAGGATTCGCGCAAGATGCTGACCATCCTGATACCGCCCTAATCCAACCCCTCCGGCGGCTCTATTGTATGCCGGCTCGGAGGTTCTGATTTGCGATGTCAACGCACTTTCCCATGCTCAAGTATCTCCACAGGAATACATTCAGTAACCTTCTTCACCAGCATGACAGACCTTGATCTCTCGACCCCATTCCGACTTCAAAACCTGACTAGCCGTGATTCGCCTTTCAGGTTTGGGGTCAAGTATCGAGTAGATAACATTTCTGCACCGTGACTGCCACGCGTTAGCACTGAAGCCAGGCCTTCGAGGAGACCATGTGCTCACCCGATGCAAACTTTCAATTGGCGCATAGCCATTCTCATCCCTCCGTCCCTCGAGATACCGTTCATAGAACTCGTCCTCATCCTTCTTCGCCACTCTCCACAAATGTCTGCCGGTCCTCATGGCCATGTAAATCACGCCACAAGCCCAGACATCCACAGCTCGTGGATCGAATTCATCGACTGTGTACTCCTCCGGAGCGATGTAAGGCGCACTCCCGCACAGGCCAGCCGTCATATGCGCCTCGGTCTCCCAGGCCATACGGAAGCATTCTCCGTTGCCGAAGTCGGTAATTTTGAGACAACCGTGCGTGGTGAGTAGTAGATTCTCTGGCTTGAGATCACGGTGTGCAACACCCATCTCGTGCATATACTCGACTCCGCGCATTAGTTGCTTGAAGTAGCAATCTGCCTCGGCCACCTGGAGTTGGCCGGCGGCGATGACGAGCGTGTATAGGTCGCCTCCAGCGCAGTATTCCATTACTTCGCAGTAGTCACCCTTGGCATCTTGTAGTAAATCGAGGGTGTGTATGACGTTTGGGTGACGGAGAGAACTCGATATGCAGAACTCAGACGTGAGGCGTTTCTGGTATTTCTTCGAGGTCTCTTGCGGCCGTTTCCTGAATTCCTTGACGGCATAGAGGAGCTCTCGGTTTGGTGTGTCCGGATCTTGTTTGTGTGATATTCTGACTATGCCAAAGGCGCCGCGACCGACGATCTCTTGACATTTGCCATATTTCTCAACGAGGTTGGGTGTGGCGTTGGGGCCATTCCTTGAGTCTTTTGCGAGGTGATCTTTTTCCGAGCGGAGCTGGTCGACCCAGTTTGACATAAGAGAGAGTTGTTCTTCACCTTCGTGTTTCTTGCGTCCTCCTCCAAGGAGATCTTTGAGCATGCCCGACAGTTTCTCGTTTCTCTTGACTGATTTCAAGAAGTGGCCGTGTGTACCGTCTTCGTATTGCTCGAATCTTTTGGAGGCACCGTGGTTTGGATCTGATAGCGAGTCCAATCTCGTTTTCTCTTTCTGGGCTCCGATGATGGTATTCTTACGCAGAGACTCGGAATGCTGAGGTACACCGTCTGGAACCTGATCTGGCGAAGCTGAGCGGGTGTTCTCTCCTGATCTCTTTTCCTGGTCTTTGTGTTCCTTTGCAGCATCAACGTCCTTCTGCTCCGTGCGCGAGAACATCCGGGTCAGTCTAGAGGCCATCTTAGGCTTCTTGGGAGGCTGCGGGTGTTCTAGAGAAACAGGGGTGGTGGTGCCATTTGTAGAGAGGGCTTGGGTGCCCTGCACCATTTGCGCTATAGGGTCATCATTAGAGCGCGGCAATGGGCTCTTGGGCAGTGAGACGTAAGATGATGTTTGTGACGCTGAGGGTTTAGGTGAATTCATGTGAGTGGCCGCAGGTGGATGCGGAGCTGGTGTGTTGTAGTAAAACCCTGTCGCTTAGGCTAGAAGTTGCTCAAACCAGAAAAAGGAGTGCTTCGGCCTTGCTAACGTACGTCGAGTAGTGGCAGGTAAGATGACGTCGAGGGCGCAGGACCGAGAAGAAATCAGAGAGATATTTTTGATTATGTTTGCAGAATATGCGGATTGTATGGCGATGATTTAGCCGTTCTTGGTTCGAGTAAGGATGACACAGTATGCTGGGTGATTCTATGCGGAGGAAAGTGGCTGAGCCAAACTTTGTAAGGCGAAAATTGAGAACGAGCTGGACTGGTTGGTTGAATCTGTGAAGATGGTCCGTTGGACGGTTTGGAGAAATATCCAGGCGGCGGTTGCGGGCAGGGCGAGTGTAAGCGGTAAGGCGGTCGACGGCGGTTAATTGATGATGCGCTGATCCGCACCTGGAATTTAGCGCTTGTGTCCAATGCTCGACGAGTGACCTGTGTCGGGAATGCGACCTTGAATTTTCCTGGTTTTTTTCTGGTAAAGCGGTTTGCTGACCAATCTGATGTTGGGTGTGTCTCGATCCGAGGTCTGCCCGTTCTTATGTAATGCAGCTGATCACTCGCCCGAGGAAACGTACTAGGACCTAGAAAGACAGTCTTTGTGTTAAGAATAAATTTGGCCAATGTCAATCAACAATGCGCTTTAGACGGTGGTCAGAAGAAAGAAGACTTTTTCCTCGAGTGGTTTTTCTTGAGCTTTGGTGCGAGGTCGAGGTCTGGGTCCTGCGGAGCTTTTCACCGAGGGGCCCGGGACCTTGCTCCTTGGCCGCTTCTCCTCAAATAACCTACCTTTACGACCTGAATCACACGTCCGCTTTGTGCTTGCTATTATTGCCGATTAGTGATGATCGTGAAATGGTCGTGCATGAGACCCGTCACAGTTCAAGAAATGAAGACACAAGATTGACTCTGGAGCACGTGGCCCAGTTTTCACAACGGATAATACTGTTCCGAAACGAGAGGGATGTTGTGATCCGACCAAGTTTAGAAATTTGATGCATTCACAGCTGCTCATAGGTCTGAGGAGCTAGCCATTGAAACTCATCCTGTGCATATCACTTGACACTTCGAATTACTATATTGATACTTTCGGCAGAAGCACATGTTGAGATAGACCCATGCATGTTTGCCCCCGGATTATGCCCCTTTATGCTCACCGCCTCGACTGCTACATGATGTCTTGGACGTTCAACACCATGCAATTTCTGCCACTCATTCAGCACCGTGCACCACACCACCTGTGCTTGCCGTACAAACCACATTGCGAGTTTGTGCCAGAGCTGCAGACGCACGTGGCTCTTAAGGTAAGTGAGCATATCTGAGCAACACTAACCCTGTATGATCGCTACCTCCGGCAAGGCGCATGAAGGGACGTCCCGGGAAGCTCACCTTGCCCCACTCACATAGATGCTTGATTGAAGGCCGTTCTAGGTTGCAGCTTAGCCTTGGCCTTGGCTGCATAATGCTCTCGATGAGCGTCGCACAACTGAGAGGACCGTAACGTCGTTAAGATGGACCTACACTTTGCATAGTTGACGGATTGAAGTTTGTGCATTTTCCGGAGGATTCATAATGTAGAACTGCTTGTCGCTTTGGAATAGAGGTATTGAACGCAATGACGTGCGTTGGGGGGGCTGCTGCTGGTGTGGTGTACGTCCGACATGCTTATATCGCAAACGAGAGCATACCAGGTAAGCGAGATGATCTGGCATACTGTCGTGGCTATTAATTGGTGCCGGCTCTTAAGCTTCATGCGCAACATGACTGTATCCAAAATCCCTCATACAGATCGAGGACATAATGTAGGAAATCTCTCCAACGATTGGAAGCTGGAAGCGGTCATCTTCCGCCGCCAGAAGGTCCTGATTGGAGGATCCCAATTGGAGAAACTGAGTTGTTCAGGACATCGATTGAGCTGAACACGTGCGCATTCGAAAGGACGCGTTCTTGCCGAGCTAGAATTTGCAACGCAGAGGCAAAAGAAGCAGTGCGACGCAGCATGCAATTACGCCGAAGGACTAATGTCAAGTTCAGCGTAAATGGCTTCCCGAGCAATACTTTGCATATCATGACCATGGTTGTTGCCGCAAGCTGATTCAAAGATGCACATCATATTGGCACCCACCCCGTCCAAGATCTATAACAATCTGGGACCCGCTCGCTTACTTCGTTTGCTTCTCTCAACTAAAACGAAAGGACAGCCTTGGCACTTGAACGATCACAAAAACTCAGTCACTCATCGTAGCAGTTCTGAGGGAACCCGTCGCTTACGCTTATACCACTCACGCTTCTGGAAGGCCTGTCGCCGCGAATGTGACAGCCGCTGAGAATGCAATAGGACCAAAAAATTGTGGTTATCTGGATGAAATGTAATTAGGGATCGTCCGTCTTGAGCCGCATGGGCACAATCACCGGGCTGAGAAATCGATGTTGGCTGCGTTCAATCAAAACTGGTGGCGACTCGGTTCTGCAGCATAGAACTTAAAGCGAGTACCCCGCCTGTTCCTGCCAGAAGCGCAGTCCCTTGGTCGAGGTGTTGATGCTCGGCAAGGCTATTGAATTGAGGCTCTTCGACAGATCCATACCACAAGCTAGTCCGCTTTTGTCGCGTTTATGGCTGAGCACAATGGTCAGCTTGCGGCCTGACTATTCTACTGCTTCATGTTGAAAGGCCGCTAGCTTCGGCCGTGCCATCTCGTCGTTCCGCGAGACTGGCTGTAGCATCATCTACACCGGCTAACAATCATGGCCAGTTCCGAGATCGTGGTCGCTGTTGTAGCATTAGTGGTGTCTTTGATTGCTCTCCTTGTCACAGCATCTCAGCTTCTGGCTCAGGTGTTCGCAACTGCAGAAGGGACGCGCCAATGTAGTCCATCAGTCATTGATAATTGAGGAACACTGACTACTTGGAAATGGCATGGGCGAGAATTTCGCTTCGAGACCTTTTATGTGTCACCCGACGTCGCCTTGCTCGATGCTTACGGCCTCCACTCACCAGAAACAGCAGCTTCTCTCGGCTGGCCCACGACCAAATCGTTCTTGTTGTACTATCCGTACTGGATTGATGAACCTCATCTTCAGGCTCTCACCGACCTCACCTATCTGATTAAGAGCAAAGATGGATGGCCACGACTGCTCTACGAGATGCGCTCTCACTTTCGGAGCCCGCCATACCGACAATGTACATACAGTGGCGCCCTTTCGATTGCACGTCCTGGATTCAGGCTGATCCAGCGAGCTTGGGACTCCACACCATCTGATATCAACAGACCATTTGCGTCCACACGGCTACACGACATTGCAATAATAGCCCGCCGCATGGGACTTGTATGGAGGTCATTCGATCCAGACAAAGGCAGTCTGCACGCTGAAGGAGGTAATCATATACTGACCTCGCTTGAAGTCCGTGGCTTAGGCCTTTCATTGGCCTATCGCCATCTGGGTGGAACTGAGCTGACCCTTCGTACGCGGCTAGATTACAGAAAAGCACCAGAGGCAGACCTGGACGCTCCCGAATCTTCGCCGAGCACCTTCAGCACCAGGGTTCCAGTTCAATTACGTCCCGCCGATATGTTTGTGTTTGGCATCAGTCCACGCGATCACATTTTTAGTTTGCCCGACTTCGTCTTGAACACACGGGATGATCTATACCGGCTCTGGGAAATTGTCCTTGGACTCTCTAAGTTCGAGGGTTGGGTAAAAGCTTTTGACAAATCACGGAAAGAATGGAGTTTGAGGTATCTGACAAATGAGCTTGTCCATTTGACCGCACCAATGATGAGGCCAAAAGGTATGGGTATCGCAGTTTTGCCATTCGCTGCATACTTTGACTCAATTCTCACTTTTCGGTCGGGGCGTAGAACGCTCGCGAGAGTGCTGTCACGATACCTCAGTGGGAAGGCTCTACCTCATTTGGAACAGATCTTGCGTGACATAAAGTTCTTACAAGAAGAGGCGCCCTGGGAGGACACCGAGAGGCTTAGACACTTCCTTGATAAGGCACAAGACTGCCACGACAGTGCCACAGAGTACCTCAGTCAGATTGAACGCCACAATCCTGGCTTCTTCTGGAATCTTCTTCGCGCTTATCTTGCGAAATCACCAGAATTTCGAGATCTTGCTGAAAGTACGAAAGAGGAGGACATTCGGGACATAGAATTGAACAACAAGAAACGCTGGCGCAGTGAGCAAGTCAATCTGATGTTTGACAACATCACCCATTACGTGGCATTCATGAAGAAAGAAGGCTTCGACCAACCTGATCTGGTTGAGGAAGCATGGATCACCTTGATCTTTCGAGGTATGTGTTGGGGCATCTGTCATGAAGCGGACCGACTAGGAGATGATAACCTTGGTTTTCTACCAGCGAAATATTATGGCAGCCAGATGCCAATCTACTTGACTTGATTTGCTTGCTCTACGCATTGTCCGAAGCTATGCTAATTACGTCGCATTATCGCCCTGCGGCGCTCAACGTCTTCTCGCAGCCAACAAGCCAGCAACGATGGTTCACGGGACACGAGTCAAATCCATTATTAGGCTGCCTGCTTTAATATCCTTCCTGGCCAGATACCGTTAGAAGTTAGATCTCGGCATCTAACATCAGTGGCGGCGAGCTCGTCTTTGAACGGAATCCTGGCGGTGGGGAAGTTTGCTGATGGACCTCGGAACCAGGACTAGCAATTTTGGTCCGTGAATCCTGGGTTCGAGCTCGCTTGTGTAGTGTACGACAAGCTTCCTCACTGCAGCGCTTCCCTGACTCAACCGACTTTTGCATCTGCTTCACCTTTTTTCTCGATTCAGGTAACTTGCAATGCTCGCACGCCTTCACCTCTTCATGCTGACTGCCGCTCTTGCTGTGCGATCTTCACTTCTACTTGCACCATAGCAAAACGGAGGGTTCTGATAATATAGTCCATTCCAGTGTCAAATGTCCTCCTCGGAAACGGTCTTCAACGCAAGGTCTCTCTATGCTTGCAGACCGGGATCACGTCAATGATGGATATCGGAATTCGAGACCACTACGTTTTGGCAGACATTATTTTCGCGCAAATAACGCAATCAGACGAGCAGTAAGAGCATGATAGTTAGCCGTGTCAACAGATATGGGTTGTTCGATGTATCCGAGGTCAAAGAGGAGCGGAATCATCCCAGAGTTGTGAGACGGAAGAAGATTGATGCTAGCCACGGGCGCTCGCCAGCTTGGTCCCCAATCGTTCAGATTGTCAGTGATTCAAGCGACTTTGCCCATTTGGGCCAGCAAAGCCTGGTAAAGCTAGCAAATGATGACAGCGAGCCGCATTGCTTCTAAATGACTTCGAGATAGCGCTGGGTTGCACGGCATAGAACTTTGAAAGATGCCACTGCTGCCGTTACTACGTTGTACGTAGAGAGCAGTAGCATTTCACAGGCCGCGCTCAAGCTCCAGTATAACCAGACGCGGTGCCTCTAGCTAGAGCACCGCTTATAAATAGATTCACTACAACTTGCACTCGGGTTGTCTGGCAGTTCAATGAAAATGGAGATGCATTTAGAAATATCTCGGTCTTCCTGCTGCTGTTGCTACTGCTGCTGTTCTCTCTGCTGTTGCTGTGATCATGTTTCGCAGCTATTGCATTGATGAGTACGCAGATGAGATGGTCAATCTCGGAAAAGGATTCTGAAAAGCACGGTACTCCTTTTCCAGAGTCCGGTGAAAAGTAATTCCGAGGGCTGAAGCGACGTCATCGTCCGTGTTGAGGCTGAGCCGTTGCAGATCATTGTCGCGTTTGCTCGGAGTCCATCGGCGACGAACAGTGCTGTCTCTGCGACCCTTTCTTACTCAACACGACACACCAATATCGCCATAGTCCTTTGGCCCAACCGCGCAAAGACAACCCCGAGTCCGTGCCTGAGCTGATCCCACCACAACCCTGTTATCCTTACGCCGCCAGCATGTCTTGGGCAGGTTTCAAGAAGAATGTCAACCGGGCGACGACCCAGGTGATGATGAAGACGGGACATGTGGAACGAACGAACGATAGAGACTACGAAGTTGAAGAGCGGTAGGACAAGCCGCGAGTCCCTGACCTAGACTTCAAAGACTGACATTGCGCAGACGGTACCGAACAATGGAATCAGCAGCCAACCGACTACAGAAAGAAGCAAAGGGATATCTCGACAGTCTAAGAGGTGCGCCCTACCACCCACACCAGCTTCCATCCTACTAACCCGGTCAATTCAGCCATGACCGCGTCTCAAATGCGCATAGCAGAAACAATAGACGCCTTTTACGGCGACGCCGGCACCCGCGACGGCGTCTCCCGCTCCTACAAACAAGCCGTCGAAGACCTCGACGCGGAAACCATCAAAGCCCTCGATGGCCCCTACCGCACCACCGTCCTCGACCCCATTTCCCGCTTCTGCGCCTACTTTCCCGACATCAACGAGTGCATAAAGAAGCGGAACAACAAGCTGCTGGACTACGATGCCATGCGCGCCAAAGTGAAGAGGCTGGTCGAGAAGCCGGACAAGGATGTGACGAAATTGCCCAGAGCTGAGAAGGAGGCGGAGATGGCGAAGCAGGCATATGAGCAGTTGAACGAGCAGTTGTTCACCGAGCTGCCGCAGCTGATTGATTTGAGGGTGCCGTACTTGGACCCATCATTCGAAGCACTCGTCAAAATTCAACTGAGGTTTTGCGCCGAGGCGTATTCCAGGATGGCACAGGTGCAGCAGTATTTGGATGCTGACACGAGGGATCAGTATGCCCGGGGAGATCTCGATAATCGGGTGGAGCAGGTACTGTCCGAGATTAGGGACTTGACGATCGCTGGCACCGTTTAGAAGACGAAGGAGAAGCGAGTTTGACGAGCGCTTTGGTGGAGTGGATAACATGCTGTCTGATGGATTAGCTAGATGGAGTTCTGCATTGAGACGGCGTATGATGAATCAGGACGATGTACATGATGTGGACAAGCATTGCAGGAATCGCACGACAGGGGACGAAAGAACATGGCGAAAACTCAAATAATGACAGTTTACTTCTAACTGCTTCCGCTCAAGGAGTATGATCGTTATGCTGACCTGGCTAGAAACGCTACTCAACAGTTGAACAAGCCATCAAAAAGCAAGTATCTGTAAACCATCGACGCCATCGCTAACATTCTCAGATGAATCGTACACCAAATTGCACGCCTAAATGTCTGCGAATCCCACACATTCAACCTCAAAGGTCGGAACTATCCTGACTCAATAACGAGCACCCACTCTCCGAACCCTCCCTCTCCCGACCATAATGTCCAGAGCCACTTGCCAAACTCCTATCTCCAACAGCAGCCAGAAAATCACCCGCCGTCACCTGCTGACTTTCCACAGACGGCCCACCATCCCCCGCCCATGTCTCTGGCTTCGCTCGTTTTGGCACCAGAGCAAATACCTCCTCCGTCTCAGGCTGATACACCAGGTCCGCAGCAGACATCTCATCCGGGTCAGCACGAACAGCGACCAGCTCCCTACGCTTCGAGAGGACGATGTTCCTCCCCTTGAACACCGGGTCATCACGGCGCGTGTAGGTAAACGCCCGCCGACGTTGCGCATATGATCGGTTCATCCCAGTTCCTGCACCTTCATCGACAACAGCGCCATCCTCGTCGTCAAAGGGCTCTCCTAAACTCCACTCCCACTCCCTCAGCCCAACACCCTTGATCGTCCTGGCAGCTATGATCTCATACGTCAACTGCCTTCTGTATCTCCTCGGCCCCTCTAGGTTCTGCGTCTGGACAATGTTGTTGAGCAGAATCGTGGTTGGGAGGGGCATCTGATACACGAAGCCATTGATCGTATTGTTCTTCACTTTCGGATGTGAGTCACGCGCATTCGTATCTTCGCGTCTTTGTCGGTTGATGTGATTTGTGTATTTGGCGAGTTCGGAATGCAGCCGGGATTTGGACGAGACTTGGCGTCGATTCACGTTTGGTCGGGGGCAGTCGGTCCATTCCCAGTTCGCTTTGTTGTGGTAATTGCTTCTGAGGGATCTTCGAGGTGGCTCTGATGCTTTCAGAAGCGTATCATCTGGGCGGGATAGGTGGAGCGGCTTGTGGTGATGGAGACCTATCCAGGCTGGAATAAACGGCGTCTTGTTGGCTGGTACTGGTGAGGCTTGATTGTCTCGGACGAATACGCTCATGCAGTCAATAGCTTTTGCTGACACGGGATCGGTGAAGTCTGGTTTTTGCAGCTCAGGCTTTGGACCTGACGCTGCTGAGTGAGCTTTTGATTGAGTGGACGTTATTATTGGTGTATCGGTAACATTGGTGTAGTTGGCCGGCACAAATGGTGTGTTGAAGTCCTCTTGGGACAGAGCCATATTCACACCCATCGTTGAAAATTGATCCAATCGAGCCATGATGAAGGTGAACAACTGTCCTTGGGTCTGTTCTACAGTTGGAGCGGTGTCTGTCTCAGTCAGGGGTTGTTTCCTGACAGAACAATACCGCTTCGTTTCCTTTGTGAATAAAGTGAAAGAGTGGAAGTCGGCTTCTGTTGCACTGCAAAGGAGACATAGAAATGCAAATGGGGTCGATAGAGTACAAAGAAAAGGTACATTTGGTAGGATTTGGTCGGCCCTGAGGACCTGTGTACCAGACTGCTATACGCTCAGCCAATGGTAGAGGCATCATCTTTGGTGTGGCCCTCCAAATATACCAGAAGATTGCCTGGATACGTTGCCCTCTACGATAGTATCACGAGCTCAAGATCTGATAGAAAGAGAACCTGATCGACATGGCATAGGCATGCAGGAAGTAGAATTCTGCAACGGGAGGGCACAACATAGGAGGCAGGGCGACTATTCAATATCCTCGAAAATATTGATGACGATTGCGCCGCCGAAGATGGTGTTTAAACTGCTCGCTATCTTCTGCAAGCATGCGGCCATTGCACTAACTAGTCGCTGTCAATGTATACAAGAAAGCCAATCCAGCTCTTGCCAACTGCTTAGGAGCACCACCCTGAAAATATATCAATCAGGCAATCTTGTTTCTAGGTTTGCACTCATGCCTGGCTCTAGCTCATGTCCAAACAGAAACGTGCTCAAGCCGGCCCATTTCAGAGTCGAATTACATCAGTTGAGAGAAAAATCATATGTTGAAAACACCATCAACCAGGCAGCCGCTACCCAGAACTTTCCTCCAACAATCCTCTCATGCCGTACACTTCACCGGCCACCTCCATATCTATATCGTAGCCGATCTCGTTTGTCCCCATTCCACCGTAGCACGGAATATGACGTCGACCCTCACCAACCTCTCCGTCTCTCTCCGTTCCCACTGAATCTGCATCCTCAGCTGCTTCCTTTCCATCCTCCCGTCCATTTTGTCTGTGAGCTTAACTTGGCGTTTTGCGAGCTTTTGCTCTTGCCGTCTGGTAGCGGCGGCCAAGGCGACGACGTGTGCAGGGAAGTAAAGTTTGATGCCCGAGCGAGCGGGAGCCGCCGGGACTTTGAGTTTTGGATTCTGCTTGTAGAAAGCCCGCTTTGGGCAGGCTACAGAGTAGTGAGCATCTATTGCTTGTAGGTGGGCTGAATAGAGCAAGAAACGGGTGACAGAGGCTGGACAGACGGAAGAAGAAAGCTGGGCTTACTTTTCAGTTTCTTCGTCTGGTTCGATGTTGCTGTGCTAGTCTTTTGACCTCGTGTCACTGGTGCCATGTTGTCTGAAGTAAAGTGTGCAGTAGAAACCGGCTGGTGAGACTAAAGTGAGTCTAGTCTGAAACGTGACTATACGTGTGTTGTGCTGTCGTAGCTTTGTCGTACTGTCGCGCTATAGTGTGCTGTTACTTGTGGTTGCGCGGGAGAAAGAAATCAATTTGCTATGCGCTCAGTATAGGCTCGCTCCGTCAAGAAGTACAGGTTTGTTTGATGTAGGGCGGAATTGACATGCATCGATAATTCGCAGAGATATACCCAGCCAGGGCTGCAACTGCTGGTACAACTGGTCCTCTGTGAGGAGGTGCAGAGTCCCATTGAGAGCGTAGCTTGAGGCCCTGTATGCGCCAAATCCGGTCCTTCTTGTACCGATTCTTGTAAGGCGGAGATCTGAACAACTGATTGGACGATCACACTTGGTACCAGATGTTGTCATGCTATGATCGAGGAGCGACATGAACACATGTTTGATTCTGCATTGCTCTTTGGAAAGTATGAAACCCCAAACGAACAGAACAAATCTCCTAAAAGTATCTTGCCTGCTGGTAAAATGAGCATAAGGTGTCCAGCATCGAAACCTCGTTGCACCAGATGACCAGCTTGGCCGACTGTTATTCAGCGGACTGCCGCTCCTCACCCACGCTATCACTTTTCGGCAACACCGTCAGACTCGAGACACGGGGGAGCCTCGCAGATAGAAACACGCTAGCATTGGTATCGTGCTTTATGATGAGCGATTTGGCATGAACGAACTCTCCTGCTGCAGTCAGCTCAGCAAGATTCAAGCGACACGTATTCGTTTGATATCAACAGCGGACACTGGATGAAGGTGAGAATCAGTATCCGGCGTCTAGGCTTGACTGTACAATTTTCGCATTAGCACGCCCAAAATGCCTACCTGTTGTCGAATCTATAGCACACCTAACTCCTTGAATTTTCCAATCATTCCGTCTACGTCGTCCACCTTTCCACCACCCTGTCGTTGCGGCGGCTCTTCGACCTTTATAGTCTTCAGTCTGAAGGCTTCCTCCAATCCATAATCCTTCAGACTCTTCTTTTCCAGCTTCTTCTTCTTCGCCTTCATGATATTCGGCAAACTCGCATACCTCGGCTCATTCAAGCGTAGATCTGTTGTGATGATCATTGGAAGTTTCGCCTTGAGAGTCTCTGTGCCACCGTCCACTTCCCTTGTGACAGTGACTTCTTCACCATCAATCTTGACCTCCGCCGCCTGGGTAGCCTGTGGCCATCCCAATAGTGCGGCGAGCATCTGTCCTGTCTGCCCCGAGTCGTCATCGATAGCCTGCTTGCCCAAGAATATCAGATTGCTCTTCTCGCGCTCGGCTGCAGCTTTCAGCAGTTTCGCAACCATGAGGGGCTCCAGCGGTTTGTCCTCGGCAACATCGACATGTATCGATCTGTCAGCGCCCATGGCCATCGCTGTTCGGAGTGTGTCGGCGCATTTGGCTGGGCCTGCAGATATGGCGACGATTTCTTCCACGGGGAGCTTCTTCTCGCGCATCCGGGCTGCTTCTTCGATAGAGAGTTCGTCGAAGGGGTTCATGCTATGTTTGACGCCGTTGGTTTCGACGCCGGTCTGGTCGGACTTCACGCGAGGTTTAACCTGATACAGCATCAGCATACGGCATTTTCTTCGCAATTCCGAGTCGAGGCGAATTGCAAGCTGGATATCCTTCGCTTGTAATCCGCAGCATTGGTGTGAGAGCATACCGCATAGTCTATCACCCGCTTGACGGGCACCAATATTCTCAGCTTTTCCTGTAACAGGATCCTTGTGGGCTGCATGCTGGCAGCTGGAAATATGGTTCTGCTTGCTGCGAGATGTAGAAATGTATCTGTCTTGCGTACTCTAGCGACAAAAACTGTAAAGAAAAGCGGAACGAAATCTAACGGGCTCGTAACAAGCTCAAAGCGCAATCGATTGTGTCGACCTCGGTGCTCGGGGAAAGTCTTCCACTTGCCCTTGCGGCTGCCGGTCACGCTTATTCACGGCCGATAGACTCTTGATGCCTTAGACGCCATGTGACTCGCAAGACCTGCCTTTCCACGGGCAAATCTTTGGCCGCACTTTCGCCGCCAAGCCAGGCGAATGTGTGGGAAGTGAATGACTTGCAACTTTAACCTGGGAATTTGCTACACCAACGACAATCTGTTCTCGATATCGACGACGTTCAGTCAAGATGCCGGTACGAATAATCCTCTTTTACACGAAATCCAGCTTTATGAAATGGGATTTGCAACCGTGAGTAAGGATGTAAGAGGACGAATGCTGACGAGTTTGTGCGCAGAGCCACAAGTCTTTCCGAACCAAGCAGAAGCTTGCCAAAGCACAGAAGCAAAACAGACCAATACCTCAATGGATTCGACTGAGAACTGGTAACACCATCAGGTACGACTTGTCCAATTCCAAAGGAAAAGCCGCGGAGTGGAAGGTTCGGGGGGACGGAGAAAAGTAAAATAAGGACACTGGCTGACGAATACACTTGACAGATATAATGCAAAGAGGAGACACTGGCGCAAGACCAGAATCGGAATCTAGACGACTCGAAAATGTTTCTCCGCTTCTGTTTCGATCTTACGATATGAATGTGGTGGAGGAGATATGAGGTAGAGAGGCTATGCATTTCTCTTGACGAGAGGTGATGAGGTGGTTCGATAAGATGGCTCCGACCATCATTGATATGCTCAAACACAAGATTCAGCAATGAGATACACCTGCAGTTTGAAATATTCAAGCACTGGGGCATGAGCAAAGTTCTATCAGATCAAAACTACTGTTGAAAACGATTTTTTGTTGCCGCTTACATTCCACATCTACTCTGTCCCTGGATCGGGTGCGTCGTCGCGCGCGATAAAAGTGCAATTCCCATGGCGTTCTTGTTGGGTTAAATGCTTCTTCGCACATGAACACAGTCCCTATTTTGCTTTCTGGGCCCCTTGGAATTTCACAATTTCTACACTTTTAGGTCTAGTGGTAGGAAGCAATGATCACAGCCGTAAGCAAAGTTACAATATGAGCCTGCGAAACTGGCGCGTACGAAACTAGGCGAGCATTCCTAGCGTGAGGTTGGCTAGTGCGAGGCTGTCAACAGGCTACAGACCTACAGGTCCTGGCAAAAGCACAGTTCTGCTCGCGCGCGACCGATCAGACATGTGCGAAGGCCGAAGTTCCGTTTGGATGGAATTAGCTTTGTTTTCTTCTCACGTATCTGTGGTGGCATGGCATCTGCTCGACAGACAGTTGCGAATCTGGCTGGACTTTGTCGACTTGTGTAATAGGATAGGCAGAGCTCATCACGCTGCTGCGCACTTGTACTCATTCGTAACAGTCTGCATAATAATGACCATGTTTCTCCGTTTCGCCAGCGAATGATGCAGTTTAGTAAACGTATATGACGATAGACCAGTTGGTCTTGCGTGGAGAAATAACCTTTATCGGCTGGAGAGAATGTTAGTCACGGTCGCGCAATGATCAGTGATTTCGGCCTTACTCCTCAGCCCACTCGTTCTCTCGTCGAATCTGATCTTCTTCCTCCGGCGTGAAGTCGTTTTGAATATTGAACGTCTTCCGGATTTCCTCCGGAGACTTGCCCTTGATCATGTTGGCGACAGTTTTGCAACCAACGTCGAGAAGTTGTTTGATATCAAGATAATTGGCCGCAAGGATGATCTCGAATAGCATTTCTTGGTCAACCTGCATGAACTTTTGATCCCACTCTTCAATATCAGTTGTCTTCTTTCGGGAGTCGGAGTCGTCATCGACTGGCGCAGGAGGATCGGCTCGGTGATGAGTGCACCACTCAATGACCTTCTTGAGTACAGCAGCGTTGACGTTTGGAATGGGAATTTGCTCGGTCATAGCCTCTTCACCGAGATCGCCGATCATGTTCTTGATCAGAATGGAGCGCTCGATGACATCTTTGTCGACGGTAATCTCTTCGCCGTCGGAGGATGCGAGCTTGAGTTGGGGTTGCTTGGTCTCTTCAGCCATTCTGATTTGTAAGATATAAGTTGACTATTGACTGATTTCTACAGCGATATGTTAGTTCTGATTGAAGATGAATGTTGTGGTAAAGTCGTTTGATCAGTGTTGAATTGGTACAGCAAGAGAAGAATAGCAACTTGTGCAGTTGCTGCCCTTTTTGAAAAGATTGCGACTGATGCCGCAGACCCTTTCTTTGCTCAGCGGTTGTGGTCACAATGCTGGCGACTTCACATTGCCTCGATTGTTTGCAAAATTCAATGGTCGTCACCACATGGAAATTGAAGAAGGCCGTACTTTGGTGCAACCAGCTCAAACGGGTCGCGGCCTTGGTGAGATTGCTCTCTTGAATTGTTTGCAGAAGCGCTCAAATGCTTACCTGGACTGGACGAAGATAACGATGGTTTGTAGAGTCGTGCAGAGTGAGAAGCTTGCGTAGAAAGACAGGATATGGTGGGTTGCGGGGAAACACTGCCTGTTGCCGTGAAAGATACGCAGGTTTTCGATTGATAACTCTTTTGTGAGAGATGTCAGGCGCCCACGAACAAAAGAACCATGACTGATGAGTCTCAGGTAAGGACTGACTTGAAGTTTCCAACGGGCTTTGATGTGCGCATCAGAATGCAGGCACAGCAGCTAGGCTTCGAATTCACCCAAGGCAGAGACGAGCGGGTCTAGGCAGGCGGCATCTGCCCACTAAGATGACACAATCTTAAGCGCGTTTTTTCCCCGATTAATGTGCAACTGGTGCCTAGCTTGGTTGCAGACTCGGTGGCCGGTTGGCTAAGCGAAGCTAGGACCTTCCAATCTGCTGGCTAAGGTTTAGCAAGCATTAGACCCTGCTTCAGCCGACCAGGTATCTGCCAGATGATGATATGATTCTTCTCTGCGTGTCAAAAGTGCTGAGTCTGAAGGGGACACCACACCCTTGAGCCAGCGAAGCAGCATGGCCAACAGTGCGAAATCCTGTTCTATCATGCTCATGTGAGCATTTCAGGCTAAGATACGATAGCGATAACACAAGGACACCATAGTCATTGTTATTCCAACTTGAGGTACCACGCGGTCAATTGCACGTCCTTTCTATCACTTCCAACTTCTCTCACTTCATGTACACAGATGTGTCGTTTCTCTCCTTCTTAACATCCTTCTGGACAGTATGTGCTCGTGGACGCGCTTTTTCGCTCTATGAGATATCGCCATGTGGAGGCGCACTTACCTTCTCCTGTTGCTAATACGCGTCTGGCTGGCACTGTCGCCCAGCTACCTTCATCCCGATGAAATCTTTCAAGGCCCAGAGGTGATCGCAGGTGAGTCGACAAGCGCACACGGACAAATTCGGCGCTGACTCTGGCGCAGGAGAACTCTTTGGGTATCCGAGTGTTCGTACCTGGGAATGGACAGTTGCAAAGCCTATCCGAAGCGTATTCCCCCTGTGGCCTGTCTATGGTCTCCCTATGGCGCTACTGAAAGCACTGTGGTCAAGAGATGGCGATGGACTGGTCTCGCCAACGACGATTTACTACACTACCCGGATCGTGATGTTTGCGATGTGCTTTGTGCTGGAGGACTGGGCAATCCATGAACTCGTGCAATCGCCTCGGAAACGCAAGGATGCCGTTACCCTCGTCGCGTCGTCGTATGTCACCTGGACCTTCCAGACCCATACTTTCTCCAATTCCGTCGAGACGCTGGTGGTGTTGTGGTGCCTGATTTTGATGCAGCGCATAGCAGGCACAAGCAAAATACCCTCGAGTCCAATCGAGGAGAAACCATCAATCGGGAACGATGCTGTCCCGCGACGCCTCTTCGTCACGTCTGGTTTGGCGCTTGGATTTCTGCTTGTTTTTGGAGTTTTCAACAGGATCACCTTTCCTGCTTTCTTGTTGATACCCGGCATGCAATTGCTGCCACACCTTTTGAACAGGTATGATTCTCACATTAGCACACACGACCTGCTAACGGTGCCAGGCCTTTGGCTCTGATAGCGCTTCTTGTGTCAACCGTTTTCTGGCTCTTTGTAGCGATAGCCACCGACACAGCTTTCTACACTGGACCAGCAGCCACGACTTCATTTCGAGCATTGTTTGATTATATCCATACCGTCCCTGTCATCACGCCTATCAATAATCTTCTGTACAATACCAAAGCTTCCAATCTCAAGCAGCATGGTCTACATCCTCACTATCAGCATATCTTGGTCAACGTGCCGCAACTCCTTGGACCAGCGCTGCTCCTTCTGATTCGAACCCCACCACAATGGTCCCAGATCAACCTCGACCGAATGTTCTCGAATCCACGCCTCACAGCAGCCATCACAGGCTCCGTCATCCTCAGCATGATACCGCATCAAGAAGCACGCTTTCTCCTCCCTTGCATCCCATTGGTCCTGACCTGTGTCCGCCTTCCAGACAACAAAACCTGGCGCAAACGATTCTGGATAGCATGGGCAGTCTTCAATAGTTTTATGGGCATCCTGATGGGTGTCTATCACCAAGGCGGTGTCATACCTGCGCAACTGAACATGCAAACCACAGTTCAAACCTCTCTTGCAAACACGCATAGCATGAACAAGAAGGTGGAAGTGTACTGGTGGAAGACTTATCCTCCCTCTCTGTACATGACCGCACAGCCCTCCAGTGTCGGTCACGCTGCGGATATTGCACCGATCAGGACAGAAGTTCTCCTCGGCGCAAACAGGTCGACAGTTCTCAAGCGTCTCACAGAAAATCTGTCGTCCTGCGCCGAACAGCGCTCGATGCTACGAAAATTTACGGGCAATATCCTGACCGGCGACGGCGACAGCCATGTGTTACTCGTCGCCCCCTTTTCAGCTTTCAGTTTCCCTGAGTTGGCAAACGTGATAACTCCGGCCTCGAACTGCACGTTCGTGTTGCCCACGGACCAGGACGATGGCAGGAACCTCAAGCCAGAAGAAGAGTTGCAATTCACGCATCTCGAGACGTACAGAAAACATATCAACCTCGACGACATGGATTTCGGAGACGATGGAGTTTGGCCGACGCTCACGAGAGTCGTTGGGAGAAGAGGACTCGGAGTCTGGAGGGTAGAGAGGAGGTGTGAAGACCCGAAAGACGCTGGCACAGGCTAGAAGTTCAGCGGTGCGGTCATGAGCAAGACGAGGTCGTGGCGGTTTTGATTTTGGCGGTTTGATTGGTTGCTTGATTATTTCTGAGATACCCAATGCATTATCGTTCTTGTTGCTTTGCTTTTGTTGATTTGCCTTACCTCATCTAAGGCTCGCGAGGCTATCTCTTCTGCAGTTCTTGAGGGACCAGCACCCTCACATCGACGCAGGCTGCAGTGCTTGACCAGAGACCATGAACACGTTTGTGACAGTAACACCCTCCAATGACGCTATGATCTCGAGCCAGAGGTGCTCCCTGGCGATCTGGACGGTCGACACGTTAGTAAACCCTTGAATCTGAAACTGTGGATTGTGGACCGACTCAACAAGTTTATTCAAGCGCCATGACACGTCGAAATCGCCGTGACATATTTCATAAGCCAAGTGCGAATCGTTGCAAGTATGTATTCCAGCTTTTAAGAAAAGCTTGCCATTCTCGGTTCAATGCGCGATGCGCAACCCGTCGCAAAGATCACTTGATTCAGAATCTTCGTGTCATTCGCTCCTGGACTCATGCCTCGTGGATATCATAGTATACTAACTAGCTAGATTACTGCTGGATAACACGTCGATGGATGACCATTCGCTCTATCCTTGATGCTTCCGAATCCGGCAGCACGCCTTGCCCCAAACATAAAGACTGGACTAGCAGGGTCTGAGAGCTTCTATGTTGCGACGCGATGAAGCCCAAGGGGCGCACCTGAACTCACTAAGACCGTACTTCTGAAATTATGGGGCAACCCGAAGTTCAACCAGCAGAGTCAACCCTTACTCGTCATCATCCGGCTGCTCAAATAAGAAATTCGCGGCCAGTTCCTCGTTTTTGTCACACGCGAAATAGGCCTGGATGACGCGCTCGCGGGGGAAACCCAACCCGCATAACCGGTCGATCGCGTCGCTCTCTTCCTGTGTGACCGCAATAGTGCCGGGAGGCATACCGCCTCCTTCGCCGCCCTGGAGATCTTCGCTCAAGAGCTGAAGGAAGGCCTCGGAGTTCTGTGAGATCATTTGTGCGAGTTGGGGATTGCCTTCGGCTACTTGTTGGAGGATGGGCTCGAGCATAGCAGGTTGTTGCTGGACGAGACGGCGGAGGTGCTGGAAGTGTTCGCTGTTGCGTAGAAAATCCATGTTTACTTGGCCTTGGCCGGCGCCTGCACCGGCTCCTCCTCCTCCTGCTGCTCCACCGAGGGCTGCTCCAAGACCACCAGCTCCTGATCCTGCTCCTGCGCCGGTACCAGCGCCGGCACCAGCACCAGATCTTGCCCCGCTTCGCGCGCCACCGCCTTGGGCGGCTTGGGCTGCGGCGTCGAAGAGGTTGACTTCTTCCTGTGAAGGCTGAGTAGTAGCGACAGGAGCGGACGTTGCGCCTGTTTGTCCTTGCGCGGCTGCAGGCGACGTGGGTGCTTGTTGGGCTTGACCTTGTTGTGCCGGCTGTTGTTGTTGTTGTTGTTGCTGCTGTTGTGCTGCTCTTTGCTCTGCCTGAACACTTTCTGGGATGCCATTGAGAAGGTAGTCGATCGCTCGGTCGGGGTTGTAGTAAGCGGCTCTGAGGGCTCGCTCAATATCTGGTCTCTCAAAGCCCATTTCTTCCATCTCTCGGATTGCGGAATCGCTGCGGTTGCCAACAAGCATGGCTGAGGAGTCACCGAAGCCTGTGATTCCGGAAGCTGGAACTTGAGATGGCTGTTGAGGTGTGGGGCTCGCAGGTACGTTCGAGGCAGGGGTGATGTTTGACTGTTGGGGAGCAGCGGGTGGCACAGGTGTTGACGAGGCGGCTTGAGGTGTAGCTGGAGGAGCGGCCTTTGCAGCTGGGGCTGCTTTTGGCTGGCAAAGAGTCAGCATGCCGATAAATCCGATGGCGAGCCTTCTGCATACTTTGGATACCATGCATACTATGAAACCTTTCTCTTCAATCTTGTATGATTCAACAGTGTTTGCATCGGCAAGGATCTTGCCTATAACAACGTCAGTACCTCTCCACATTCAGTGACTTCCAACGCATACCTGAGTAGATCAACTTCTGCGTTGAAGCTTCCCATCCTTTCTCTTCAGCAATCTTCTCTTTCACTTGTAGAATCTGAGCAATGGATCAGTCCACAGCCTGTTTCTGAAGAATGGGCGGCGCCTACAGTGTCCGAGGGCTCTGCGTCTATCGTGAACTTCTGCTGCTTGAGATCCTAGGATGACAGTCAGCGCCACTGCGATCTGCTCTCGGTGCTGTTGGTATCATACTCTGAAGTTGAGCTTCATCTTGACCCCACCTCGCAGATAAATCAATCGGCAGATCCGAGAGTGGCAATGCGAATTGTGATATTGTAGAAGAGTGCTGATGGTGACTGGGTATGTAATTGAATGGAAGGATGTCTGATGGGAAGTAAATAGAAATTCGTGCAAAGAATTATTAGACAAATGCTGTCAAAAGTTCAAGGTACCAGTGGATCTGCAGGCAAACGAGCAAGTGACGAACGAACCTCCATGCCGCCGCCAACTATAGCAGGCATCGTCGTGATGATGATGCAGGAATCAGGCACACAGGCAACAACAATTATTGTAGGATAAGACACCAACGACCTACAATGACCGCTTAGAGGCACGACCATGAGAATATCCTGTTTGTACATGACTGCATTTGTTATGTGTTTTCCATCAACTAATCTTCTGCAGACCTCCAAGACTTTCTGACCGTGCCTCCTGACTGCGTGCTCGCTGCAACAGGGAATTCCTCCTTCTGAGCTCTATTCTACTATGATACACCTTGCTCGACGAATAATGTCCATCCTAGAAGGTCTTTCGTCCCTTTTCTCGATCTGATCCAACTCCAACTTTGCCCGATGCCAGACACTGGCATTCACAACTACACACCACTATGTCATGTTGGAAGACGTGTTCATTCGGATGACTGTCTTGCGGTCGACGGTGATATATTGGAAATGGACCGTATTCAGATCTGCTTGCTCATCCGCGGCCAATCTGCTATAAAAAGCACAATTTCGCCCTTACCTTACGTATCTTCCCTTGAGAGCGCCTTTGATAGACCAAGAAATCTGTGCTTGCTGACTTTGAGGGCTATCCTTTTAAGCCGGCTCAGTTGCAACCATTGACTTCTTGCGCTTAGACTTCGACTTTGCCGCCTCAGCATCGTCCACCTTTGGTGAGGGTGAGGCGAGTTTCGTGGACGAAAATTTGATCGGTGTGGGCGGAGCAGGAGTATTGGCTTTGGACCCAGCTACTGAACGTGCGCCAGCTCCAATCTCGGATGGCTTCAAACTTTGCACAGGATGTTTAGCCGTTGCGTATCTGAAGCTTCCTGGCTCGCCAATCAAGGGGGCATCATCGTAATATTGTTCGCCAAAATTCATGGTCATGGCCAGAGCTGCTCGTAGTGTGCCTTCATCAGATTGCTGTTGTGTAACGTGTGCTTCTGCCCTTGTATCCTGAGAGAAGGAGCCTCCGCCTTCTGGAACTGGTGTTCCTACTTTACTTTGTTGTCCTTCTCCTGCCGTGGGGCCTGCTGTTGACCGTTGACTCTGTCGAACGTATGCGTGACCGTATGTGGGCGAGAAGACGGGAAGTGTTGAGGCTTGGGTAACCATTTTGTCTGCAGCCATCAGCGTGTTCGTCAGCCTGTACATGAGTATGCTTTCAAGCCGAGGCGCCTGGTATATGACATTGTTGATGATGTAGTAGTAGTCCAGAATTCTGACGTCGCCCGGAACGAGACTACCTGTCGCGTCTCTCCTTGAGAATGACTTTCGATCTTGTTTCCGAATAATCCATGTCGACGATGCTTCTTCTGTGCCGTTGGGTCCTGGCACTAGCACTCTATTATCCAGTGGGTCGAAGTCAACGACATAGGATATACCGAGGTGCTTTTCAAGTGCGGCTTCGAAATTCTCTCTTGTGCCAAAATTTTGCCGCTCAAGATGGGGATTGCCCTGCGACTGCTGGATCACAGTGTTGTTGGCCGACAGACGGTGCTGAAAAGGTGACTGAGCGAAGTAAAACAAGACATTGTTGCGATGAATCCAGCCTCCATTAGCATCTATCCATGCTGGGTTGGAAAAGACCTGAGTGGATACGTCCGCTTCTTCTTGCGCCATAATGCGCCGGCACGAACCTTGGAGTAAACTAAGATGCTGGTATTATCAACATTCGGCATGCCTGTGATTGTACCATTGTGTTGTAGACGACTGGGAGCCGGAAATGGCAGAGCTCCGGTCGGGCTAAAAGCCAGTGAAGGAATGCAAGCGACGACGATCAAAAACATACCCCTGCACTGAAGATTATGTAATCAAGCACTCTTAGTTGGGATAAGCTTTCCAGACATGTTGCCATATGTCTGCGAGACTTTGGCTACGCGCGGACTGCAACTCAGTATCCTCTTATGTGTCTGCTATGTATTGCTCGATCATAATGCTTCGAAGCGAATCTCCGCAATCCGCGTTAAACATTTCAAGGAATCGCAAAAACATAGCCTGAGCTTTTTGCATTGAGCACTGTTACGAACGATGATACCGTCTCGTGTAAGCTTTCGGTCACTCCCTCGTCTCCGTTCTTCGCCACTAGATCCTGAGAACAATTTTTCTCGATCCAGAAAAGCAATCCTTGATGACTGATATGGCTTCGTTTTGCGGTAGAAAGTGTAGATTTTCCGATTTAGCTGTCACTATTTCTCCAGCATGATCGAGATATAGTAATTGCTCGATGTTTGACGCGACACTGCATTCGACATTGTGAAGGGTACCTGGAGTTTTTGGCGCACCGGAGACAGATAATCTGTTGCTATGTCGGGTACTCGATCGATTTTATTCGTTGATGCATACGACTCCTTTACAAGAAACATCATCGCTCTGCTTTATAAATCTATTCCCTCGGTCAACATTGTTGTCATCCACATCGACAGCGATGTTCAGGAACTTTATGGTGTTGACCTCGCGGTCTTCGTCGACAGCTTTGACGCATTAGTTATTGGACCTGGTCCTGGCAATCCTCGCAATCCATCAGATGTTGGTCTCATTGAAGACGTCCTGGATGTTGCAGTGGCTGGTCATATACCGTTACTGGGAATTTGCCTAGGCTTTCAAGCCTTGTGTTTGCGATATGGCCACACCATTACGCCTCTACCGATGCCTTGTCACGGCCGGAGCAAGCGCATCAGGTCTCTACATAACGATATTTTTCGGGACTTGCCGGGCGGCCCAGATCTCCAAATGATGTGCTATAACAGCTTAGGTGTGGAGTGCTCAGATTTTGTACTCGATGACAGACAAAAAACGCCAAGCTCGTCAAGGACCTCACCCAGCTCATCGGGTGCCTCCAGTCCTGCGTCGTGGTTGACCGGCATCAGCGAACTAACAGGCAAGCTGGACCTGCTCGCTTGGGATGATGATGGCTTTGCGATGGCGGCTAGACATCCGTTGCTGCCATTTTGGGGGCTGCAATTCCATCCTGAATCATCCATTTCCCACGACGGTGCAGACCTTGTGAGAAATTGGTGGACTACAGCGGCAGTAAACACTTTGCGAAATAGGGGTCAGAACCACCGTTCACCACATTCGAAATCGAGCACGAGACCATGGCATATGGGAGAGCGTGCGAGCCTGGTTTGGCCTCCGGGGATCCAGCATGCTTTGAAAACCCCAGACCCGATCGGCAGAGTGACCTGGACGATGAGCAAGTTCAACTTCATCTCGCGCCAGCATATCTCTCGGCTTTGCTACGAATCTGTCGACACAGTTGCCTTGGCAATGCTCGAATCTGTCGCGAAAGGGCGCTATTGTATTTACGCTTTTCCCGAGGCCGGCGCAGAAGTTGTCCAGTACGCTGATGGCAAATTGTTGACCAGGCACGAGGAGATTGTGAAGAGCGAGCTCAGGATGCCCATCGAGGAAGCACTCTTGGCTATACAAAGCCGGACAATAGCGCGAGCTTCTACCGGAGGATGCCCGTCGATACCTTTCTGGGGCGGCTGGGTAGGCTTCTGCACCTACGAAATGGGTCTTGATTTGATCAATGTCGACTCTGCACGACCACGGAACGTCCCAGATTTTTCTTTCCTCTTCGTTGAAAGGAGCGTGGTGCTTGATCAACAGACCGGAGACATCTGCGTACAGTCAATCAAGAACAACGATGAGGCATGGGTACAAAGCATGAGTCAAAAACTCAAAAGTCTCAACAAAACTATATCCCATCCGCAGCGGCTCAACCAAGCCGAAACGCTAGAAAACGTCCTTGCGTCCGCCAAGATTGCTGTTCCTGATCACGACGTTTATACAGACCAAATCAGGGCTTGCCAAAAGCATCTCCACGCCGGCAATTCATACGAGCTCTGCCTGACAAGTGAAGCACGAATAGACACGCCATCTCCCTGCAGCGATACTTCCTACCACATCTACCAGAACCTTATCAAGCACAATCCAGTGCCTTTTGCCTCGTTCTTACACTTTCTCGGCTCATCCCCCAGTTCTGCGTCGACTCCACATGCAGCAATCGGCACTACAATTTTATCTACTTCTCCTGAGCAGTTCTTGTCATGGTCTCGCACTGGCACCTTGGACATGATACCTATGAAGGGGACAGTCCAGCGCACGCCAAGCACGAATATCAGCGATGTCATTGCCATCCTTAGCAGCCCCAAAGAAACGGCCGAGAACCTCATGATAGCGGACCTGATTCGACACGACCTATACGGCGTGGTCGGTTGCCGTCCATATCCTTGGTCCAACCAAGCGCCTGATCTTGCCATGCCCGTCGACTATACACAGGCGAAAGCTGAGGCTACCTCGCCAAGACAAGAAGATAACCATGGCTTTGCCATAATCGAACAAGATCCGAACTACACACAGCCATTTCGAGATCCACTCTCAATTCCAGCACTCAACGCAATAAAGCAATTCGACACAGTCTACCAGCTCGTCTCGCATATCCGTGCACAACCACCGCCAGATCTGGAGGTGAATGATACTGCCTCCGTCATCGCCCACAATCACTCCTCACTACATCACGTTCTGCCACCAGGCAGCATGACAGGCGCCCCCAAAAAACGCTCATGCGAAATCTTGCAACAACTTGAGCAGCGCAATCGGGGCGTCTACAGCGGCATCATCGGCTATATAGACGTTGGTGGTGGCGGGTGCTGGAGCGTAGCCATTAGGACCGCTTACAGCGTTGAAGCTGAGGACTACGTGGTGGAGAAGCGCATGGATGGTGATGCGGTTGAAGTTGAGAAGAGAAAGGTATGGCATATAGGTGCCGGTGGTGCGGTGACGGTGCTTAGTGACGTTGAAGGGGAATGGGAGGAGATGATGGGGAAGTTGGGGAATGTGCTCAAAGGGTTTAGGTGGGTAAAGGACGATACGCCAGTCTGGCGGTCCGTATGAGCAAACGAGGTTCTCAGGAAGATAGAAATCATACCATGCAGCTTGATACTTTACATGATTGTAGGGATGGAAGTGCGGTCTTCGGGATTACTTAAAAATGGTCGAGGATTGCATTCGGGACGAAGCTCTCTGGCTTTGCTTTGACGACGCCTCAGGATGTTTTCAAAACGACCAAAACATATTTGAGCAAAATCTCAAATGTTCATTAATTTATCTCCTTGTGCAGCCCTCCGAGGTGCCGGCGGTGTCAGCATGGCTGGTGACATAAGCTTCCTGCAGTTACCTTATGAATGTGATACCTTAAGCTGCGAGATAGAAATTTGGTTTGAGCAGAACAAATTACAGATTTTAGGCACGAATTTGCAACGCCTTGTAACACTTGCCGACTGTGCGATCAAATTATGATTGATGTCAAACTCCTATATGGTACAAGGCAAGGTGCATGACACAAGAGCAGGAGACAATCAATGAACGAGCGAGTTCTATTTTCGGACACGCAGACCGCTAAAAGCAGTAGTAACTTTCGAGACCATCACGGCACGCCAGGGACGCGAAGTTCTCTCCATCCGCACCCTATGAGAATCTACGTCTTGCATGTTGGCATGCTTCGCTCAGCGGACGCTTTCGTTTATTGAGACAGTCACTGCTGGCTGCGCTTTCCGCCCGCCAGTACGGGCCCAGGAAATTTTTTTGCTGTTGGTTGAGATCTCGGCTCGCCACCGTAGCGCCAATATCGGCTGAATGAGCGTGGGGTCCAAGCGCACTGCTGGCACTTCGTGCAATTTTAGCGGACCCAGAAAAGGCATCCTCAGTACACTAAATCACCTGAAACTACTAATTCGCATCCCTCCTATCCATAATAACCAGAGCCCACTCTTCGCTCCCTGCTCGACTTCATTCAGAAAAAGATTACAATGCCTGTAACCCAATCGCACCTTTGGAATTTGGCGCTTGCCGAGCCTGGCAAGTATGGTGTTGGAGTGAACGAATCGCCTAGCAATACCTGCTTCTCCTCGTGAGGCGTTCTTTGCGACAGCCCACTGTACCTTCGTGATCCATTCAGCTGAACGGCTAGTCACTAGGTACTAGCCGACCGGTCTGTTGGATAGCTCCTGGGCAGCGGAACAGGCACCGCCATCGTCCACTTGGCAGCAATGCTTCTCTAGTGTTTGTGCTACCAGACGAGCACAGCTGAAGATATGGATTGAATTAGAAGACCACGAGATCGCCTGGCCTGCCAGAGCTTTCGTGATCACTATTCTCAATATCATTACCCTCACTATCTTGGTGTCTTTCTAACTGCGAGCTACCACCATGACGCTATCAGCCGTCCTCGTGCTTGCATCGATTGCTTCAGTCGCCGTTGCTCAACAATGCCCTGCGGGCTCTCTGCCAGCAAATCAAGTCGCGCAATGGACTCCATGTCCCGTGGACACAACAATAGTTTCGGAGACAGACGGACAGGAGTACCCGTACTACGCGCCCACCGCTGAATGCGCCACGATCGACGTCCCTCTGGACTATACAGATGCTTCGTCGGAAGGATTGACGCTTGCGCTTGTTCGAATTCCTGCCACTAGCCCCAACCCACTTAACAAGACCATTATCTACAATCCTGGTGGTCCAGGCACAAGCGGTGTCGAACTACTGTTGAACAGCGGCAGTGAGTTTGTTACGTACGTGCGACCTCCCTCACTCCTAATGGGTACTAATGTAGTGCAGCCTGGCCGGCGGCGGCTATCATATCTTATCCTTCGACCCTCGTGGTACGGGATTGACGACGCCTTACGCCTGTCCAACTGTGAACGTAGCAATTGAGGGATTAGGTCTCCCGCTCGACGATCCTGACGGTCTCAATGCTACCTATACGAAGAACGCGATACAGGGAGAAACATGCGCGCAGTCTCCATATCTGGAGGAGGGAGAGCTTGTAGGCACAGCATACACTGCTCGGGACATTGATGCTATTGCGCAAGCGCTTCAAGAAGACGGCCTGATCCGGTACTGGGGCAATTCATACGGAACGCTTCTTGGGTCGACCCTGGCAGCAATGTTCCCTGACAAGATCGATCGAATGGTTCTGGACGGTAACATCAATCCTACCGACTATTACCACGGCCCAGGTGAAGAGGCTGTCGATGACGTTGACAGAGAGGTCTCTTACTTCTTCGAGACTTGCGCCGCAGCTGGTCCTGAAGTGAGTGATAATGTAGGTTGTGCTTGGACGACTGAGGGTGCGACCGGCGAATCCCTCGAGTACGACTTCTACGACTTTTTGAATGGCTTGAAGAACGGCTCGATCTCCACTGTGGACGCGGCTGGCTACGACGTGACCTATACCATATTGAAGGCGGAGATGTTTCAGGATCTCTACGCGGCGGGTAACTTTCCTACCATAGCCAGACGATTGCAAGGGTACTGGGAGCGTCAAACTCTCAACACAGGACCGGTGAAGCGGCAGGCCATCGATATTACATCCCAATTGGGCATATCCTATCCGATGAGCCTCTACGCAATCACTTGCGGAGAATGGGACGACGTCCCTGCAGGTGACCTGAATGACTTCAGGGAGCTTCTAGATCTTTACACCAAGAGGAGCGCCTTTGGTGGCGACCAACTCGTTGAGTTATACTTTGCATGCGCGACCTGGAACATCACCGCAAAAGAAAGGTTCGAAGGAGTATTCGAAGGAATAGAGACTAGGACTCCTATTCTCTTTGTCAATAGTGACAAAGACCCGGTGACACCTCTTATCTCTGCACAAAACGCTAGCTCGGGGTTTGTCGGTAGCGCCGTGCTTCAACACACGGGCGCTGGCCATTGCTCTTCCGCACACCCATCCAACTGCGTACAGGAAAAGGTGAGATCATACTGGCAGACAGGTGAGATCCCCGACGTCAGCGAGATCTGTGAGCCCAACGTTCAACCATTCACGGGTGACGTGCAGGAGCCTTTCAATGTGTCAAGACCTGTTGGAAACGAGACCAGCGACTTCGACTACGAGGAGCAAGAGAGATTCAACAAGGCTGTAGCCAATCTCGCAAACATCCAATATAAGCGGAGTACGACTGGTATCTTCGAGTTTCCGGCCAAGCTTCTGAACAAGCGGTCACCATCTCGAACTATTCAGGCTCGACAGGACACATCAGCGAGTGTCTCATGCACACCTATAACGGCCGTCACACCCTCACCGGCTGCAACTGGGTCGTCGGGCAGCGACAGCGAAAATGCCGCTGGGCAGGTGACTGTTCCTGGAGCTCTTGTTTTGAGTGTGCTTGTTGGCTTTGGTCTGCTTGGACTGTAGATAAGATTCTATTGAAAATTCACCCTATCCTTACTTGTTGACCACCGTTACTTCATCACAACACTGCATTTGAGGTCACATGGTCCCTTGTCTTTATTTCTTGGGTCTTAGTGGCTGAATGACTGAATCGAACATGCTCGACGAGGACAAGCACTTGATCCAAATCTTTCTCCCAGTCTATGTCGCCAAGTTTTCATTCTTGCTGTGAACGGAATCAGAAGTGAGTCATGCCACCGTTAAGACATACTTACCAGCAGAAGACTGGTGGCTGTGTTGATTAGGCCTTCGTAGCTCCTTGTAAATAGCTTTGCGCATGGCTTCTGACGGATGCCGACTGATGGTCGTTGCAGGCTCTTCTTGGCGAGATCGGACAAGGCGGGCTGGACGCGTTTCAAACCTTGACAATCGTCACAGTCCGTCCCTGATTCGTTGAACGCACTCCCGAAAGACCCTTGCCAAATTCGGCGCTGCCTGTCTGTGAAAGTTCTAAAGCTAGACGAATCCCATCTGCTCACTATCAACCCTTGTGCTATTTCCCTATGGAAAAGTATCTGTGGGAGACATAATGATCCAAGCTGCGTTGGCTAGGTTTTACCACGAAGTCGGTCTCAAAGCTTTTGTCAATTCTTCCAGAGACATCAAGATCTTGTGTATCCAGCGCTTCGTTCGACTTGGGGCATACGGTGCTTCGACACTGGTACTTGTGCTGTATCTCGTGGACCTGGGAAACTCGGTTGCGCGGACAGGTCTGTTCATGACCCTGACCCTCTTCGGCGATGTGATTATCTCTCTCATCCTTGCCGTTATTGCCGATACGCTTGGTCGCAGACGGCTGCTCGCTACAGGGTCCCTGCTCATGACCGCAAGCGGAGTTGTGTTTGCAATTGCCAGCAATTTCTGGATCTTGTTGTTTGCTAGCGTCGTCGGCGTAATCAGCCCGAGCGGCAACGAGGTTGGACCTTTCAAGGCGATCGAAGAGTCTACGATCTCTCAACTCACGGCAGCCGAAGACCGCAGTAGCGTCCTTGCATGGTATACCCTTCATGGCACAGCAGGCGCTGCGATCGGCACCATTGTTTGTGGTTGGGTCGTGCGCGTATTGCAAAGCAAGCATGGCTGGGAGCCAGTGCAAACATACCGCGCGGTGTACATTGCCTACGCAGCCATGGGAATTTTGAAGTTCTTATTGTGTTTGGTCCTCAGCAACGCTTGTGAGCTTGAGAACCCGGAACCTTCGAAGGCAACAACGGATGAGCAACGGCCATTGCTTGCGAATGGCAACAGTGAGCACATTCAGCCCTCTAAACCTCCGAAGTCGTTCATTGGCAGCATACTGCCCTCCTTCTCCCCCGAGACCAGATTGTTAGTCCTGAAACTTGGTATTCTCTTCGCTATGGACAGCGCAGGTTCAGGGCTATCACCTCCATCGTGGATCATTTACTTCTTCCACACCAAATTCAGCCTTGCAGAAGGAAAGCTTGGAAGCATCTTCTTCGTTACCAACATATTGTCCTCAGCATCGAATCTGGTGTCTTCTTCCCTTGCACGCCGCATTGGTCTAATCAAGACCATGATTTTCACACATGCTCCTGCCTCAATCGCACTTGCCTTGCTACCCGCACCCAACAATTTATTCATCGCCATGGCACTACTCATATTCAGAGCAAGCACGAACAGCATGGACCAAGCCCCAAGGCAAGCTTTTCTTGCTGCCGCAGTCTCACCTGGCGAAAGGACATCAGTCATGGGTATGATGAATGTCATCAAGACTTTGTCGCAGAGTGTTGGACCTGTAGCTACCGGTCGACTTGCCGGAGCAGGAAAATTTTGGATAGCATTCGTTCTTGCGGGTGCACTGAAGTTGCTTTACGATTTCTTGCTTCTCGGGATGTTTCTTGGCTATCAGACGGTCGAGGATAGAAAGAGATCTGAGGTCATTCGGGAGGAAGAGCAAAGCTCCGAGGATGGAACCGAAGGACGCCGGTACGTTTCATGAAATATGCAACGCCTACATGGAGCTTCGAAGCGTGCCTGCCGTGCTTACCGCCTTTCCAGCTCGTGCTAAAAGCACCATAAAGTCGTACTTGCCCGCTCTTTGATATGGCAAGCAAGATGTCGCGCCTTCCACAACGCACTGGCCGAGCTCCCGAGCATTTTTAACTTGGGCTCCCCCCCCCGAGAATCGACTCAACAAACCCAATGCTGATGCCTAAGCTGGCGTGACGCTCGCCGTCTGTGAAGGTCTTCTTCAATTTTTGCATTACTCTCAGACACTTATTCAATATGCTTTCACAACTCGCTAATAAGTCCAACAACCGTATCCGACGCTCCAAATCTGCAGTATCGGTAACAGAGCGACGGAAGCATCCAATAATCTCCGAGCCTCTCGACCCGGAAAGTGCTCGTGTGCATGCTCTCATCGCTGCACATCGTGCTATGGATCGTTCGCGAGGCTCAGCTTCAGCGTCTGACGATCTTGGTCGATCGGACAGCACCGCAAGCAAACAGTCTGCAAAAGAGATTGGAGGCCGACATGCGGCAGGACAGCCTACACCAACTGCTCAACTTGAAGGACAACGGTTCTTGTTGCGAGGTACCGCTCCGAGTCTTGCAGGCTCCCTACCTTTGTCTGTTTGTAGCAACCTGACAAAAGATGGAGCTTGCGTGTATGCACAAAACGTGATGCCCGAATTTGGCGGTTCCTTTGAAGGAGAGCCATCTTCCTACCGCCGCCTAAGGAAGGCAAAATCAGTGCTAAACTCGAGTCGTGGATAGCATCAGGCTCGTTCAGCTGCATCAAGCTCGCCCTTGAGTCAAGCAAAGACACTGCGACACACTGCAAGCGCAGTCAACCTTGAAGGCCCTGGTTTCAATCTTCGTCTCAAAAAGTCGTTTGATGCGTTGAAGTTTTCTCGCAGAAGAGCAACTGCACCCCAAACAAACCTGCTTGCGTCACCTCAGCGGCCCGAATCAGTCCAGCTAGCGCGTGGCCAATTCCTACAGGCTCAGTCCTCGCCCCATACGCTACAACAGTCTCCAGATGTGCTCAAGAGTCGTCACAGAAGGCAGAAAAGAGAACTCCTCAGCAGTCTCAGGAGCTCTGAATCTACTCAGGCGAAAGAGGCGGCAGAAGTCAGATACAAAACGATATCGACAGCTCGCTTGATTTCATCTTCGCTAAGGGACCGATTCATGCGAGTGTTCAGCAAGAGATCTACGAGCCCAGCTACCTGCATGCCTCCTCAACAGCTCCACGCGTCGAGAGCATATTTTGGAGATAGTACAATTGGTGAGATGGGCAACGGTGGGTTCGACAACTATGTCATGAATCCTGGCTCTGAGCTGAGAAGGGCAAGCTTGTATGATGACCCTTGGCACGAGAGAGTCAACAATGATGACCTGTGCCGCCTATCCACGCTGGGAGTAGTAAACAAGAGCAGTGGTAGCTTGACTGCAAGCTCGAAATCCCGCGTTACAAGCTGGACAAACACCACAACTTCAGGTTCCATGCGCGAGACGCCACTCGAACGAAAGAGATTGTCTGTCATACAAGAAGACGGCGGCCCTCATCAGCCGTCTTGCTCTGCCGGCACTCATCTAGGCGGAGTTTCAGTGTTTAAAAAGCCTGTTCCAGGACTCGCTGGTCAAGCGCCCGATCCACAGCGACTGTATTCTGCTTTGGTCAGAAGGATGAATCAAGAGTCGGCAGACCGTCCGATCGAGTCAGAGAGACAGGAGGTCGAACAAGCAAACTCCGATGCGCTCAAAACTCAATTGCAGCAGGCACGCACTGCTCGCGCAGTCTCAAGCTCAGCTGCAGCTGGCCTGGTCGCCGACCGCGACGACGGCCTCGATGGTGGTGACTACCGGGGCAAGTCTTGCAAAAATATTGCAAGTGCTCGTCGAGATTGGCTCGGCTACAATCCTAGCGAGGAGAGCGTGTATTCAAGAGCGACGAATGCCGAGAACGACCCTCACTATAGGCGAACGTTGGACGCAAGCGAGCAAAACAACGGCTTGAGAGAAGTAGCCGATGCAACAGACATTCACATGTGCAGTTGGGTCAACAGGAGCAATCTATATCAATCTGACCTCAAGGTCAACGAGTCTAGTACATCCAGCCTGGAAGTGGAGAACCAAGACCGAAAGAGAAGCAGGTCGAATGAAAACGGTGGGGTCGCCCTTGCAAAGCAATCTCCCGTGGGAGACGCTCATCAGGATCTCAATACATGTACTGATTTCAATCGGAGTATGGTAAGTCTAATCAAGGAGTTCGAGCAGCCAAAATCGAAATCACATGTCCATGAGAGTGCTCAGGTAGAATCAAAGCAAAATGCATCACAGTTGCGTAAGGTTTCTGAAGAGGGCAACACGAATCCACTCTATGTTGCTCGAAAGCGAAGTTGTGATCGGGAGAGCGGTGGCCAACGGACGCCGACTCCATCTTCAACATTTCCGGATCAGCTGTCGGTCACAAAGAGAAGGTTTCCGCTGTTGAACGTGAAGCAGGTGAGCAAGAACAATACACCAGTTCCAAGTCGTAATAGCAGTTTGACTCGCAGTCAAAGTGGTCTGCTGCAGCAGGTTGCAGGCGCTGAGAAGGATCATGACAAAGAGCACCACGCCCACGAGAATAAAGTCGCTGCTTCGCTCAGAAAAATCTCGCCAGAGAACGTTGCCAATATCCTGCGCGGCAAGAAGAGCCTCGCGGTCCTCGGCCACAGGAAATACGAGAAGGAGAACCGCCCGACGTCAGTCGAGAAGCAGCCCACAGCCAGAGGGGAAGAAGAAGCTCAAGCAGCCAGCACTCCAGGACCATCGTACCTCGCCATGCGGAGTGGTAACAGAGCAGATCATCGAGATCAGCGCAAAGAAGCCAACAAGCAGTCAGAGAGCCCGACAGATCTTGTAAAAGCAACGCTCTCAGCACGCCTGAGCAGACCTTTCAACATGGATACACCAGAGCTGAATCGACCTTTTGACAGCATGTACCTGGGTAAGCGGGAGCTTGGACATAGTGATACCTCCGGTGGACGACTCAGCGTTGCGCAAGCCAGCCACAGTCAAGTTCCTCTGGGTTACGACAAGAGGCGTAGCTTCGATCGGGGTCCCGGCGGCTACGGTGGTCTCGGAAGGAGCCCATTTGACAGTCATGCGCTGTCAACAGAGGAGGAGACGGCCTTGCCACAGATACCGACGCCAGAAGATCGCTTGAAGCACCAGAAAGTAAGGTTGGAATGTCGGGCGGGAAACGCATAGTGAGCAATTTCTTGAGGAGTAGAAGGAAGGGTGTAGGAAGTAGTGAGGAAGCTGGAGCGAGTCACGATGAAAACGGCGGTGGCGCGGACGGTACACCGAACAAGAGCAGCCCTCTTTTTATCTAAGGACTATTCTTTGGAGGATTGGATGTGGGGCATGATGCAGAGGGTGTAAAAACATCACCGAGGTGCATTCATATATTCATTTCGCTGCATTGGACAATCCGTCGGCCGCGGAACTTGCATCAATAGATATTTGACGCCGGCACAGTGGATAGAGCAAGGAATGTGAATAAAATGGAGAGGGATTGGATACAAAAGGATAGACATTGAAAGGCAATAGATAGCATGAGGCCAAGCAAAGCGTGGTCTCAATGATGCCTGCAGCGATGAAATTGTGTCAGGATGAGTTCAATAGCCACGGCCTCGATCACAGGCCAGCTCGATGCGATGCTACCAAACGGTGAACCTTTTAGAGGCTCATCCATTAACAAAGTCTATAATGCCGCCTTCCTCCCAACTTCCATTAAGTTGATTTTTGATGCAGTCGTTTTCGACAAAAGTCGCCTGTATCTTGTCCAAATCCATGCCCTTGCCACACTCGTGTTCTGTGGGGGTGGACGCTGACGACCAGAGAGGCTGTAGATGTCATGCGTCCATTATTACGGGGTGGTAATTATTTTGCTTTGCTTTGCTTTACTTTACGTTACTTTGCTCTGTTGTGCAAGCCAATGTTCTTGTGTACTTGCGCCGGCAGCCAAACTGTACAGTAGTGTGTTTGCGTGGCTTGGACAACTCGGGTGACTGCGTCCGCACCGACGCTTGCAAAGTTCAAGGTGTACTTGCAGCGCTATCGCTGATGTGTAGGAGCGATCCCCATGACTGATTGAGATCATTCATTGTAGAAAATGATCTCACACCTGCACATAGTTGGCTGGAAACATGCCCTTAACACCACGCAGCTCACCCTGCCACCAGTCGTCTGTGCTCTCCGTCTTCTTCAGCACCTTGATCTTATCACCCTCTCTGAAAGCCAGGTCCCCTTCGCCTTGACCACCGAAATCGTAGAGGGCGGTCACGAATTGAAAGTGGTGATTCGGTATCCTCGGTGGCGGTGGAGGCGGAGGCTTCTTCTTCGATGCCAGACCCGCCAGAATGGCACTGCCCCCTGGCGTCGTTGGCTGGGAGGTAGACTGGGAGGACTGACGGTCTCTGCTAAAGTAATCGACGTTCGGTCCAGCTGGGGAATAACTTGCCGGTGTCTGGTACATGGAATTTGACGGCGAGGGAGAGGTGATTGCTGTTTCGCTGGGGGTCGGTAGTAACAGTGAAGCGGAAGAAGGTGAGTGAGAGAGTTTTGGCCGGACTTCGTAGGTTTGTGGCGAGGGAGGTATTGGTGGCCGTGCTGGGGAGACCGAAGGTCCTCTGCTGGTATATGAATTCGGCTGACTGGGTCTGCGGTGGCCATTCGTGGGATGATGATGAGCGTCGTCTTTGCTGAAGGATTTGCGAATAGCCTTGCCCGAGGCGATCATGGGCATTGCCTCGATCTTTCTCTGTTCAGGCTTGAAGACATCTTCCCAGACGCGTATCACTTCGTCCATTGGTGGGCTAGGTGAAGGAAAGCCTTCTTCTGTGCAGTATGCATGCAGCATGGTATAATAGTGAGCTAGCAAATTGTTCTGTATCCGTATTTGTGCAGCCAGGAGGTGAGGCTGCAGCGACCAGACTGCGGTTAACAGAGGCGGGAGGTAGTTACGAAGATGGTTATCAGCAGCGTTGTAGGCTTCGGTGGCCACTGCGAGATCCGACTGGGCTCTGGTGAGTTGTGCTCGGTCTCGGTCTGACAACTTTGTCTTCTTCATGCCCGAGTCAACCCTACTCTGATAGGTTTCGTAGTCCAATTTTTTGTCCTCTCTCTTCTTGATCTGCTTTCGGGCAATGTGCAGATTGTCCCTGGCATCCTGTGCGGGACCGATCATCTTGTGCTGTACATCGTCGAGTTCGGCGGTCAGGTCCTTCTTCAGCTCGTCGTACTCGGTCTTGAGGCGATTGGTCCTGGCGATCAATCTCTCGTCAGTCTCGACGGGAACGTGACCGGTGTAGTCCTCTCCAGCGCCGATGATGGGCGCATAGAGGAGGTCATATTCGCAGAGCAAGCGGTGCTGGACAGTAAGAATGGATATCCAGGCTTCGCGCCAGGCTCTTGAAGCGTCTATGATCTGTTCTCACAGTCAGTCTTGGTGGTGTCTGTGTGTAGTCGAACCAGGGCCCGTACTCTGCCCAACAGCTGGTCTGCATCTTCAAAGTCTTTGAGCAGTAGGGAAACCTGCTGCTCATCTGCACTCCGCTTTTGGTACTTTTGGAATTTCCTTTGCACAAACATGGTGGACCTTGACTGACGACGAAGACGGCCGGTCGACTTTTAGTAGCTGTTGAGAAACACGCCGCCGTCAAAGGCGGGAGAACCTGTCGACATCCAACGCTGAGAATTGACGACTGATTCGCTGCACAGGACAGATCGGTCACAATCGTGGAGCCGAGGATGACTCGTAGAGGATTTGGCCGCAGGTGAAATGAGAGGCACGGAAGCAGGATACAGCACAGCAGAGAAGGAGCGTGAGAGAGAGCCTCGTAATGGCAACGAATCAACAGGGGTTATTGGGAGGAGCGATGTTATAGCAATTCCGGCGAGGAATTCTGGGTGCGGGTTGCGCTCGATGAAGACGCAAAATGTCAAGGCGTGCTCTCGAGATCAACGGTTATTGCACCAAACAAACTCGATGGGCTGTTGGCCCGCTCGCTGCTGCGGCAAGTTGCCCACCAGGGTCAGGGACATGGTTGCAACTACTCCGTGCAGCACAGCACACAGAGTGTTGTGGGCAGCCGCACTGAATCAGGTCAGGAGCCAGGAACAGCACCACGGCGGGCGGCTTGGACTCCGTGCACTATGGTCAAACGTACTCCGTCCTGCAGCCCAGCTGAAACTTGCATGCGCCGCACGAGGACACGCGGCGTCTCAGAAAACCCCCACTCAAACGTCGGGCTCTTTCCTGTGTGCCGACGATACAGGACCACTTTGCGCTTGCCTCGGACGCGTCAAAGCGCGTCAAATTGAGTCTGTCCAATATTGAATGGGATATCCGTTATCATGCGCATCATCGACGCCATGGTTACCTGCGATGCAACTGGAGTGACAATACAAAAACATCTACACGTCTTGCGTCGCTGCTAACCTCAGAATGGGCCTGCCTCGACCGTTTCAGCATCTCACACCACACGATTCACGATGGCTGCGCCGCTTCACCAACCCACTCCGACATCCAGCCTGACCGCGACCCGAGCCCAAGTCACTGCGACCGTCCTCGAATTCCGGTGCATGTTCACCCACGACATATTGAAGAAATCCAAGAAATGGCATGATGGCTCTCTACGATACCACACCTTCAACAAGCGTGTCATGGTCTATGACGATGCGAAGAATCTGGTTGGAGATCTACACTATAGACAAGCCCAAGAGTTTGGAGAAGGCCTGGAGCTGAAACTGGACAGACCTGTGCTGGTTCAAGTCGAGGAGCCCTTGGGCCAGACAAGTACCGATTTGACCCCCCTGCTCGGAAGGCAGCGGCAAGATGGCGCTGTGCAGTCGAGCAATCAGAGACAGCCTACACGCGCGACTCTGTCTAGGATCAATACTGCTACTTCACGGATCAAGCCAAAATCCATCAAGGAGTTGCTGGGTACCTCGCAGGCCCACCAGGGGCGGGCGAGGCTACTGGCTAGGTCTCCATTCGAGCAGAGACAGGCTTTAACTGACCTTGAGCCGGTCCAAGCACAGCCGGCTGCTGAACCACCGGCCAAGAAGCGCAGAACCGAAGCTGGCAAGGAGAATGATCCGCTCGTCGGTACCGAAGTCGATGCAAACTCCCTCTCGAGCCTCCCAATTGCCCGTGCACCGGGTCCTGAGCGTAGACAGCCGGCCAGTTCCATAGTCGACATCTCGTCGGATGACGAAGGAACTCCCAGGGGCCGACCGTCGGCAGCGACGGCGTCAAAGCCACAATCAAAAAGAAGGGACAATCAACGAGAGGATGCATTGGAGAGGCTTGAGCCGCCCTCTCATCCGAAACTGGCTAAGCAGAAAGAAAGAGCAGCCAGAAAGGTAAAGGACAAGACGCATTCGGAAAAAGGTGCTGCTGCCAAGCAAGAAGATATGGCAGATCCCCCGAGAAGACGTGCTTCGTTCTCATTGAACCATTCTCGGCCATCTACCGCCGCTACTACCGTAAGCCGACGCCGACTTCCATCTGGTCCACGAAGCAGCCTCAAATTCGCCCCACAGAAACCACGCCCAAAGCTTATGTACAAAGCATTACTCGCACCTATGCAACGCACCATCTGCCATGCTTCTGGCATGAATGAACTAGATGACCCTCCACATCGTGGGCAAGCTTACGTTGATGTCCAAGAAACTAATCGTGTTCAGAGGCAACGGTGTACAGACTTGCTTGATGTCGACGACTTCTTTGCTGTCACGCAGATCGCAGCAGACGCCGCTACCACATCTATCTCGGAACAGAATTTGATCTCGTTACAAGACAAATCTGAGCTTCCCAGGTCACCGAAGGGCAAAGACAGCGGAAGTCCTCAGGAATGTTCGTCACAGAAAGGTGATCATGTGGATTTTGAGATGCCTGAAGCAGATCTGGATCAAGGTCCGGACAGTCCGCTGTTCATGCCTCGTACGGCGACCCAGCTCTCACCGTTACCCTCGCAAGACTTCCCCATCAATGATGACCAACTGCCGGGTTTACCCCTAGCAACATCACAACAATGGTCTTCTAAGCAGTTAGAAGAACACCCGTCTCGGAATTCCCGACAGATAGCATCGCCAATACACAATGCACACTCGAGGGCCACGTCAAGTCTTCCATCTTCACCTGACTTCATAGAGTCTCTATCTCCGCAAAGGCAAGCGTTGGAGAAAGGAGACACACAAGGAGCTAACTCAGCACCTACCTTACCACCGCCTATTCCTCACGACTTGGTAATGTCTGCAGGAAGGAATGTCAGCATTCCCCAATCAGAACCTGTATCGAAAGTCAAGAATCGCCTATTCAGGCGGGTTGTGTCGGAGAATTTTCCACGACCCTGCGTTCAAGGCACCCACCCAGTTGCCGACGACCAAGACGTAGAAGACATAGTCGATGATCTACTCAGCACTTTACCTAGTCCCCCTCTCGCACATGCAAGACAAAGTCATATTGATCCCCCACCAGGACGGCTCAGGCGTACCACTTCTGACCCAGTGATGCTTGACTCTGCTAGCATCGCCCAGAATCCTGCTTCCTCATCACCTGAAGCGAAAGAGATCGAGCAGATGGGCCCTGGGGAAGCCCATGCGTCAATCGGACCTGCTGCCAAAGAGCACACTCCACTTACTGCTCCAACAGTTGACTCGGGCGCATGGACGACTACAGAAGCGTTTCTACTATTTGATTGGTGGCCTCCAGATAAACAAAAGCCAGATTATGGACAGAGTACTGAAGCCACAGTGCGGGCTACAGAAACAAACCACGACAGGGACTTGGCTCAGAAAGCAGCCACGCGTATGAATCCGATGACAAGTAAAAAGTACGGCACGTTTGGAAGCGCGAGATTGGTCTCGCAGCGATGAATAATGACGATCATGAAGTGTAGTCTCATAGTAATTGCTTGATACACCAAAGAACAAGGCTCACTGGGCGTAATTCTGAGATAGCCATGGGTTTGAGCACAATAAAACGGGCTGGTGCCATTGATTGCTTCGCAAGGCGTAGTAAAACTTGATCCTTCAGTACACTTCGTTGTCCATCGAATGTGTAGCGTCCACCACCATGGCATCAATTTGACTATGTTAAGATCCATGTGAGACTGTCAATGAATCTTGACCTCGAAATGCTGGCTTGCGAGACGACAAAACATAAAGCCCTCGAATAAGGGATTTGGTCCCGACTCACATACCGCAGCTACTCTTCGAGAGCGAACCGGAACAGCAGCGCACGGCAAAACGTAGAATCTTACAGCTAGTAAGAGAGTCATATTTGACACATTTCCGACAGAATGTCCTTTTTCATTGCTTACCCAATCTGTAGATTCAAGCTTCAGACCTAACCAACAGTCGAGCCACCAGATGCGGACAGATACCTGCTACCACCAGTCGCATGCACCTTTGCAGCCACCTTTGGCGAGCATTACACAAGAAGAAGGAGTGTCACGATGTCTAAGGCACTTGAGGCCCCAGAGAAAAGCACCAGAAGAGCAGCCTGCCTCATCAACATTATTAAAATTTGTCTGGCCAATCATTGCAGTCCCAGTCACACCCGGTCAGGTTCGACTGACACTGCACCCAAGATTGTCCTTTTCTCGATCTTCATTCCATAAGACGATTTCCGTACTTCATGGGCATTGACCTCATAGGAACGCTTTTTGCAGGAACGTTGATTTTTTGCGTTGTTCATATGAGAAAGCAATGGAAAGAGGATCGGAGAGTGGTTGAAGAGTTTGAGAGAAGTCACGCCAAGCCAATTATGCACTAATCCCAACCCGGAATGCTTTCACATGCTCCAACAGGAACAACAACCCGGTGACGTCGGTCGACTTTGGCATGGGCTTTTCTCGTGCGCGAACTGCGTCTCCAAAATTCCTACCGCCGGCGCTGTTCACCTCAGAAGACCCACGATTACTGATAGCCATCTCTGCCAGCTTCAAAATCCAAGCATGGCACTCTGGATGTGCTTGACGACCAACAACGTCGCCGTCGCTCCTTCTTAGCCTGCCTCACACTCTCTCCCTGCAATGGCTCGAGTCCCTTTCCTGGGGCGCCTCTTCTGGCGCGAATATCTGGCACTTTTTGGCTCGCTCATTCTGGTCGCGTTCGAAGTCGTCATTAGAGTGATCACGCTTGGGCTGCCCCAACCCGTCATACGCTTCTGCTACAATGCTTCAAGAGCACTGTTCAACAGGCTATCGTCTCAAAAGTCCAAGACAGCCCGGTCGCAGAAGAAGACGATATCTCATTCAATTGCTACCTGCTCAGACTTTACAGATCTCTGCGCTCTGTGGGGATACTATGCTGAAGAGCACATCGTGCAGACAAAAGACGGGTATCTGCTAGGAGTACACAGACTGCCATTCAAGAAGGGCGAAGAGCACGTTGGGCTGAGAGTCAACGCAGGCTCGGACTCGATCAGCAAGCCAGTTGTGTACCTACACCATGGCCTGCTCATGAACAGCGAGGTTTGGGTCTGCTTGACTGAGGAAGAGAGATGTTTGCCGTTCGCCCTGGCAAACCAAGGGTACGATGTATGGCTAGGGAACAATCGAGGGAACAAATACAGCAAGAAGTCTACCACGTCCTCTCCTTCGTCCACTAGATTTTGGAATTTCTCCATCGATGAGTTCGCTTTCCACGACATACCAGACACAATCAGCTATATTCTTAGAACCATATCTCAACCATCGTTATCCTACGTTGGCTTCAGTCAAGGCACTGCACAAGCCTTTGCTACTCTAGCCATTCATCCGGACCTCAACGAGAAGGTCAACCTATTCATAGCTCTAGCACCTGCAATGTCTCCTGCTGGTCTGAGCAACGGAATAGTCGACGCACTTGTCAAGACGAGCCCCGACCTACTCTTCCTCGCGTTCGGCAGAAGGTCCGTCCTTTCTTCAGCAACAATGTGGCAGTCAATCCTCTACCCTCCCATTTTTCTTCGCCTGATTGACATGTCGTTGAGCTTTCTATTTGGCTGGTATGCTAAGAACATCACGGCGCATCAGAAGCTAGCAGCGTATCCGCATCTTTACAGCTTTACAAGCACCAAATCAGTCGTCCATTGGTTCCAAATCATCCGGAACAAGTCATTTCAGATGTACGACGATGATTCATCCGGAAAGTTTAGCATTACCGCCAGCAATCGCTACTACAAGCCTGCAAAGTTTCCGACTCGAAACATCAAGACACCAATTGTGCTTGTTTACGGAGGCAGCGACTCGTTGGTCGACATCCGAGTTATGCTTAGAGAACTTCCTCGACACACAATTGCCACTGAGGTGGGTCATTACGAGCATCTTGACTTCCTGTGGGCTGCGGACGTGGACAAGCTTGTCTTCCCGCATGTCTTCGAAGCCCTGAGGTACACAATTGCTCATCAGAACGGTAGTGCTAATGGTACGAGCCGCTATTTGGCTGCCAGGCTGGGTGATACCTCACATCTCTACAGACGAAGAATCAGCGCCAGTGCTTGGTCGGAAGATGAAGGAGGGTTTTACTCTGATTACGATACACAACACGACAGTCCGACCAAACCGATACCAGGGACGAAGAGTTACGCACAGCAACAGCGAGAAGCACCATATCAAACGACGCTGAAGCTCGAGGGAACAAATGCTGATGCTCCGAGGCTTAGGGCGCCTGCGACACCAGTCAGCCCAACCGCCACATGGGTAGCGCAGCAGCGCAAGAGACAGCTGCACGACGTTACTAGTGACAATGAGAGTGCTGCCGAGAGCTCGAGACAAAGGCAGAGAGGAGCTTCAAATACACTTTCATTAGATGGAGTGGCAGAAGCGGCAAGTCAGACGCTGAAGAAGAAGAAGAGCCGGCAGCTCGACGAGGATGTGGCTGGAAGTCCAGGCAGTGGAAGGACGAGTCCGGCGACGGTACCTACCGTTGGCATAAAAGGCATACAGGTTGGAGCTAGCAGACCGACGACCGGGAATGGGACGGCTGATGCTGCGCGCTAGAAGAGGCATGTATCTTGTCCGTTAGGTTGAGTCTTGCATGTACGGAGCATTGAGCGCCAGGGCGGCGTTGCCGGAGTATATCAGAGTAGATAGCATTGGTTTTCGCATTAACGCACATCCTACGGCAGCGGGTCTCCTCAAGGGCATATCTGTATGATCTGCCTCTTTTCCATCTTGCCTCAATTGTCTTTGATAGTAAATCGTAGCACTTGATCTCCGCGGTTGGGTTGCCGCCATCCGGCTCTGAAAGTCCTACATATCTTTGGATATTCGTCCTCTAAGTGAAAATACATGTGTATCAGCGAACCTGTTTGGACGGAGCTCCCTTGTTGCACATGTCTCACAGCGTACATATCACATCCTAGGCTGCCTGACTGCTTGAAGTCTTCTTCAACGACTGGCAAGGAGCAAAGTGTTCTACTGTGCAGTCTCCACCTGCTCAGCTGAGCAGACACACCAGCTTATTGACGCAGCAAGGCATGTAATACGGTGTATGTGGTCGTATTTCACGTGTTCATGGCTACCCTAAGCATTTTAGCGTTCGTCATATAGGTTCAGTAGCTTTCCAAAATCTCTCGACTTGCACTGAAGCTGCACGGTGGGCTTGAAGGGCTCACAAGGGGTCTCGACTCTAATGACGCTGCTAAGTTTGGTAGGTTAACCGCCTAGCACTATTGCCCCTCACATGCTCCCAACAACAGAAGCACGTGCTCATTCGATCAATACAAGTCATTGGCCTGTCAGAAGTAGCTCATGTTCTCAAAGTCCTACCTCTGAGCTCAGCACAGCACAGATCATACTATAACCGCCTTCACTTCGTCATTCAACCATGGACGGCACTGACACAGAACCGCCAAGACCACCAGACCTCACGAGACTCCGCAAGTTTTCTTCACCAACGATTCCAACCAAGATCTCCGCCTCCATCGACAAGACGCACGTCAATACCAGTTCCCACGTTGCCGATTCACATGGTACTGGCACATCATCTACTCCAGCCGGCCAGTCCACCTCCCACCTCGCCAGTCTTCAGCGCGACGGCTTCGTCGTTGTTCCAGATCTCCTGCCTCCACACCTGCTCCTCGCGACCCAAGCAACGGCCAAATATCTCGTTCAGCGAGCCCGCACGGGCGCCTTCTGGCCACATGTCCGCACGGTGCCAAAGCAGTATCCGCCCTGGCCGAAGTTCGAGTCACCAGAGCAGAATCTGAATATTTGGGGTGTGCAGCACTTGCTGCATCCCGCGCTCACCAGTTTAAGGGATGTTTTTGCCGAGGTGTACTTTTCACGGGAGGTGCTGGATGTGGTGAGGGAGTTGCTTGTTGATCCGAGTACGAGCACGACGACGACGAGCAGAGGGGAGAAGGTGATGGTGTCAGAGGATGAGCTGGTGATGGAGCTGTTCAACTTGCTGATCAGTCCCGGGCGGGGCGAGGGTTTCGAGTTGGAGTGGCATAGGGATGATATTCGACCGGATGTGAGCGAGGTCGAGGAGGAGAGGCTGTTAGGGGAGAAAGCCCCCGGTGGGAGACAATTGCATGCGCAATACAACATTGCGTTGTTTGAGGATGCGTCACTTATTGTCATACCCGGATCACATCGACGGGTACGGACGGAGACTGAGCGGAGCACGGGAAAGTATGATGTACTTCCAGACGAGCTGCACGTTAGGCTCAGTCCTGGCGATGCTGTGTTCTATGACAGTAACATCCTGCATCGGGGTGTTTATCAGGGGATTAACGAGAATGAGGAGATAGGACGGATGACGCTACATGGGAGCGTTGGGTTGAAAGGATTTGGGCAGGAGCGAAGTAGGCAGGTATTACAGCACGGGGTCGGAGAGTGGGTTGAACGGGAGGGGGCGGCGTTCTCGAATATTCAAGACGACGAAAAGAAAGCGAGAGCTGAGAAGATGCGCAAGGCGCTGGTAGACATGGGGAGGGGCAGGAGTGAAGTTGGGTACTCGCTTGAAGGGTGATGAAAGCTACAAATACGCCTTGTCCAGTTTCTAGCGGGTTTGAGCACGGTTGGAGTTGAGCGGTTGCAATGCGGCTTCACGTTACAAAGGTACATAGCAAAATGACCAGGCAGGAAAGTGTCATTGATTTTCAAGTTCAGCCATTGCAACCAATAATCATCTCGACTAGCATATCAATTACGGCGCCCTCGGTACAGGCAGAGTTCCCACAAGCTAGTGCTCAGGCACACCTCACCTGGGTTTGACGATGGCGGAGTCCACGTTTCTAATACTGACAACTAAGGCTTTATCATGACGTCTAGAATTGTAGACCCGGCTATTGGCAGACGCCGATAGCGATGTTCAAGGCCTGCGCCATCCCGGGAGACTGTCGAGTTATCAGTGTAATGGTCACAGCTAGCCAGGAGCGAGCGCTTTGGCCTTGGCGGGCGGACGCGAGAACCGGAGTAAGAAGAAAGAAGTCCTCTGGGCGGCAACACCATTTAGGTTGATGTGCATCGCAATTATTACTACCACCTATATTAAAACGTACCCACGCGAGTTAGGAGACGACAAAAGAACAAGGGAATAGCCAAAAGCGCAATCTTTCGCAAGTTACATTTCGCGTTGGTGTCTACACTTGTAGCTTGCTCGGCGGAGAACACTTTGTCACTACTTGCAGCCAAAGGCACCCGTAGAGAAAGCTAGTTCAACCGTAGCCTATAAGAACCTAAAGTTTCATCTCGCAAACCCACGTCTTATCGAGACTGAAGCTACGTACAGTGTCGCACAGAATCGGCACGTAACAGCATGGGACTAGAGACCTACAGGATGGAAGACGAAACCAAAGTGACTCTCCCATACCCAGCGGAAACCCGCCAAGCCTCGGCCACAATCAACGACATCCCAACCCACATAAACCTCATGGGCTTCGCCGACAAGATCATGATCACAATCACCCAGAACGGCCGCCTGGGCCAATGGCTCACGGTGCCGCTTCTGGCTGATAATCCGACAACCGCAGATCCTCACTTCAACCTCTCCCAGTCCGCCAACGAGGACAGCTTGCTGCCTGTCTCACGTTTTCAGCCGCGGGTATTACTTGGTGGTGGTGGCGGCGAGCGTGAGACGATGGGTCAGTTGTACGCGAGTCAGATTGCGAGTTTGATCACGGCGAAGAACCCCGAGGAGTCGCGGGCGCTCATGCTTGGTCTTGGACTCGCGAAGGTGGACTTGAGCAGGGATACGTTTCTTGAAATGCTGGATTTGGTTACGAGAGTTTTATGAGCGGATCCTATGGTATTGAGAAGCTGGCATTGTTGAGAATCGCGTTCAACGAGATCCAATGCGCTACTGCGGAGTTATTGTCAAGGGCATTGGCTCAACGGCGCTGATCGAGCACGGCCTCCTAGCATGCCAAATCCTCCTCTCTGCACCTCCCTCGCCGCCAGCAAGCCCGTTAACGTCTCGCCTCCGGCTGCGCACTTCTTCAACTGACGCACTAACCTCATACACCCCGCTACTCAAACATACAACCTCAAGTTCGCTTTCCACGCTCTCACCTGGCTTAATGCAGCCCTTGAGTACCTTCTGCAAGACGCCACTCCAGACGAACTTCTTGGACAAGTCCACGGCAGCACTATGGGGTTGATCGGCTAGAATTGGCTGGAGGCGGAGGAGGATCTGAAGGTCCGAGGTGGTCAGGTTGGTCACTGTAGTTATGAGGTAGAAGGGGTGATTACGGTGCACCTCAAACTCATTTGACGTTTTGCGCACCACTGGGTTGAAATCGGTGTGGAAATTGTCGTTACGTCCGGCAGTAGATGTGGACACGAGGTTGAAGGATATTTGCACATGGTCTACTCGAAGGCTGTCAATCATTCGCTGGCTCAGTCTGATTGCCTTCCGTACATCGATCTCGCCCTCCCTCGCGTTGCCTCCGGCTGTATGTTGCTCCCTCCAACGTATTCGCAAACGCTTGCATAGCTCCTCGCGATACCAGAAGGACTCGCGGGACGCCACTTCCGCTTCGAAAGAGATTTTGTTCGCGTTGACAACGAATTGACGATTGTTTAGATTCAGTGAGGGGATCGGGGCGTGCGGGTCACGGATATAGATCTGGGGAACGAGCGTTAAAGTTCGGCTCGTTTGGGTAGGGAGCAAGGTTGTGCTTGTCGCTGGGGTCCAGTTTATGGGTGCGTCAAGTGATGAGTCAGAGGATGTTGACGCTCTCTCGATTGTGACGGCGAGTGGCAATTGCCAGATGCTTCGCAGGTCTAATTGGAGGAGGCACTGTCCTTGCTCATCGCCATCTCGGCGTCCTTCATCGTGATTTGATGTCGCAGGTCTCTTTCCATTCGTTTTTGGTTCATTCTCACTCGTGCTATCAAACCCACTGGGTAAGGATAGCACACCACACCTCACCACATCAACACTTGCCATCACAGTAACAGCCACCGGAATCCTGATCTGCCTTGTGTAAAACGTTCCAGCGACCTCAGAACGTGGCCTTCCAATGAATGAATAGTCAATCAGTACCACGACCTCAGTCAGGCCTGGCTTGCCAAGGACTTCGAAGTCGAAGGTTGCATGTGAATTGGCTGCAACATTGGCAATGCTTTTTTCTTGGGCGCCATGAGCAGTAGGTGAGATACGTCTGATGGCCGCACGATGCGTGAGTTGCCATTGCAACTCGTACGTATCACCCTGTTCCAAATCCTTCGCAGCGAGTGCCTCTTGGAGCTGTTTCGAGACCGAGTCCTGAAAACTGAACAACACCAGGTCAGCTGGCAGTGATCCTGAGTTTTCCAACGTGAGGCTGAAAAATGTCCTCTCGCCGTCGAGGAGCATGAGACTCTGTTGCACAAGACTAGTGTTGTAGAGGCGCAGTCGCGGCAACGGATCCACGATCTCCACTATTAGGACTTTAGTCTCGGGAAGAGGGATGGAGAGGTCGTGAAATTGCTTGCGCTTGACGATATGAGGTGGCTTGAAGATGCCGTTAAATATCGCGAAGGACTGTTCACGACAGTTTTTGACCTTTGCTTTGCATGTTGTGATTGTGAGGACACCGGTTGACTTTGGCGTGCCTTTCAGAGTAAAGACTTGTGCGGTAAGTGGCCCAACAATGACATTATGTGAATGTGTTTCGAAATCACAACCTTCGCCCTCGAGTGAAATACTCTCAACCTCAATCTCCACTTCGAGCGGATTCTGTAGCACAACGTCGAAGCTTGCAGTCTCATCTTTGACTAGAATAGAGCGACCTATTGCTTTTTGGTCGCTGGAGAAGGGATTGTAGATGAACGGATCTTTCTTGTTTGTGCCTGATGCTGTAGTGAGGGAAAGGTCTTGCGAGGAATGAGGCATTAGTTTGCCAGCACTTGGACTCTCGTAAAGCTCAATTCCTCGAACCATAAAGTCATCCCAGTATTGTGCCAACAGTACGCTGCTGTCTGAATGTTGTGCAGCGTTGACGGCATTGTTGATGCCACTAGCCAGTCGGGTCTGCTCTTCGATCGGTATGAGAGGCACGGCATTCCCTGGTCCGGGTCTGATTGTGATGCTTTGGCGAGCCGTGAAAAGGAGGAGAGACATGAATTGGATGCTGCCAATCGGATCCGGAAGGGCGTCGCTGACGCGGATGCAGAGGCGAAGGACTTCTAGTCTGGTTGCAATATCACCTGACATAAACACTGATAGCCAGGATGTTAGTCGTTCCTTGGCAAGTGCTTCTATTCCTATGTTGCCGAGCTTAGATTGCGCATCTGGCAGCCCGTAAGTTCGAATTGCGAGTTGGAGCAGCGCCCTTATGCCCGAAGACACTCTCGCCTGGGTCTTGTCAGCCGACACAAGCGCTGTCAATTCACTTGCGGAAGGATGAACCGCGACTTCGGCAGCCCCGACTTTGCGTGCTTCAATCAGTGCTGGTGGCAATTTCTGCAGAATATCCTTTAGATGGAAGCCTTGTTTTCTCTCAAGTTGCAGCTCAGCCAGCCGTTGACATACGGAAAGGTATACCTTTGAGGCAGCTTGCACCGGAAGCTGTGCTTGAGCTTCATTGATTGACTCGATAAGCATGCTACTTAGTGAAGAGCTTCGCAGGACCAGTGCAGTAGTCGGCGATTCGAGCGATGCAGCGAGCTTGACGCTTTGTCTAGACCCAATGAGCTCCTCTAGAGCTGTAGCGTTGAGGAGACAGCCATGCTTCCGTATCACAACAAGTAAGACAGCCAATCGTACTCTTGCCTCACAAGCCAGAAGCTGTGGCAAGCTATTATCAGACCGCATGGTCGCTCTTTCGTACAGATTGATGATAGTCGCAAGCAGGGCCGGCAACATTGCAGTAAGCGCTTGCAATCGGCTTACATTGCTGCCAACGAACTTCTCAGATATTGCTCTGTTGGCATCAGCAATGTCGTGAACAGCGCTGCTGCTTGAGAAGTTTCTATTCGTCGGGTAGCAATTCTGGGGTATTTCAAAGTCTGTACCAGCCCATGCTTGAAGTAGCAAACATGTCAAAATACCCTCAAGTGCTTTTGCGTGCCATGCTGGGCTGTTTGCGTCTCGTGCGGCTCGGGCGCCGTCTACCAGGCGATCCAAAGATTCTGTCCACGAACCCATCTGCAGCCTCGAGAGTGCTTCAGACACTATCTTGCCTGAGGTCGAGGTATATGCGTCATCGCCAGTGACGGTCCCAGCGACGGTCGGTGTTTGAGACCGCGACTTTGCCCCATTGAGGGTTGAAATGGCTAATTGTCGCCTTGCCTCGTCCACTCGAGACTCGCGACTTGGCTGACTCCCACTGAGCCTGTCAAGGGCCGCCCCTGGTTGTGGCAACTCTACTTCTCGCGAGCGGAGCGTCTCGATTGCTCGCTTACATAACAATGCTACAGCAGTCGATAGCCACTGAATCAACCCTTGGTTGATTGAGTTACGTGCTTCGGTTTGAGCAGACAATACATTATCAATCTGGATCGAATCCGGCACATCGAACACTAGCACGTTACAGTGCGCTTCGGGACTTGAGACGCGAGTAATAAGCTGCTTCAGTCTAGAGTTCGCTTGCTGCAAGATGTCTTTTGAGTCATGGTCGGGATCGTTCGCAGGTAAGGTTCGCCCAGCGAACAGACCAAGTACAATCTGTGGCTGTCTGTTCGGCTCGAAGAATTCATCCCGTTCTAAGAATCGAAGGTCAGACTGTGAGCTGAAATGCAATAGGACTGCTGAGTGATGGCTGGTAGCGTCAATATCATTTGTTGGAGCCTTGTCCGAGGTTTGACCTAGGATAGACACATTGTGCTGCAGCCAGACGACATAGTCGTTGAACGTTTCTGGACTCAATCGACCTGCAGGGATGCACAGGACATTGATCAGCGCCGGCGCGATGGGTGAAAAAGGGTCATATCCCATGATCGGGTCATTGGACCTTAGGTGACCAGGCTCTCACGTTTTTATCATGGCCACACTATCGCTATAGCTGCAAAGTTGCAGGATTGTGGGAGAGAAGGCGTTGTTTCCTTGTCGCTTTGCAGCAAGAAGACCCTCCGTTGAGGGTGTTCTTTACTGGACCAGAAGTCTGCACGCAGCCTTGCGTGCTGCCAATGAAAACAAGGCTATAAAAACGTGTGGATGACTCAAGACGGCAGCCTTGACGCTGCCCTTTGTCCCCGGGAACAAGGCGATCAGGCGGGTCTCTGGCGTCGGTTAATGACAGGCATTCGACGTAATTTGTTTTGGTGCCTCGCATGGGTTAAAGCTGACTCGATCAACTCGGAGGCGAAGCAGCATCGACTTTCATTGTGCATAGACCTGTTTAGATTCTACGAAGTGTATGATTGACATCGCATCTATTGGATGGTTTTTTCTCCCTTTGCCTTCAAAAGCGTTCACGGTTTCTTCTGTCGAATTCTTTGCCACCACCTTCACTCTCAGGCTGCCGGCTCACGCGTTTCGCCACTCTCCGAGGACCATTAGAATGTCCCAGGCATAGTCTTATTGTTCCCCTACAACTTTTGCACCAAAAGAATTCTCCTTTGTCGGACAGGATGGCGGCGGTGGACTTTAACGCGCTGAGGGCGCAGACGATGGGGTCCGGCGCAGACGAGGAGGCTGTCACAGTCAATACAAGAGCTTTAATAGACAAAGTGCTGGCACGATATTCAGGAGAATGGACAACACTTCGAGAACTGATCCAGAACGCAGCCGACGCTTCTGCCAGCAGAGTCACCATCAAGTTTGAGACGATTCCTTCAGCGACCGTAGCCCTCCCTCAAGATGCCTCTCCCTCCAATCTGCTGAAACATGTCATCCAGCATCACACGCTGAAGAGATTGGTCGTCACGAACAACGGCCAGCCCTTCAATGACAATGACTGGAACAGGTTGAAGAGGATAGCTGAGGGCAATCCGGATGAGACAAAGATTGGCGCATTTGGTGTTGGTTTCTATTCCACCTTTGCCGATTGCGAGGAGCCTTTTGTGTCATCAGGCCGAGAGGCGATGGCTTTCTTCTGGAAAACCAACTCTCTCTTCACACGGCGCCTCAAGCTTCCGGATGGGCAGGGCAACAATGATACAACTTTCGTCTTGGATTATCGGGATACCACCTCTACCATACCCAACCTGATCTCCTTGAGTCAATTTCTGGCGAGCTCCCTCACTTTTGTCGGAATCGAAAAAATCGAGCTGTGGATAGACCAATGGAACGTATTGACCTTGAACAAGAAAACCTCGCCTTCACTGGACGTACCCATCCCGAAAGACATCGAGCCGAAGACGACCGAGGGCTTCATGAAGATTACAAAGGTATCGAAAGAGATGGCACAGATAGACGGAGAGTGGATGCCCGTTGTCGCACACAAATCTATGTCGACCAACTCAAGATCGAACAACAGAGAAGACGCTGCACCGTCATTGCGAGGATTCTTCTCGAGGCTGGCTAGTGGCCGACCACAAGAGGACAACACTGCTCACCTGAAACAGAAAGAGGCCAATGCCATAGATGTCACGAAGAGAGTTAATGCGACCGTCTTCCTCAACGTCGACACGGCAACCATCAAAACCTACACAGGTCAGAAATTCAACGAAGAGCTTGAGAGAGCCACGAAGAAGCCCCCACCCAAAATGACCAGACTTGCTGTTCTGACAGCGCCATTTGTCGAGAACGATAGTATTGCGGCGACGGCCAAGTTTGGCGACGTATTTGGTACAGTGCTGCCGTCAAGATCTGGTAGGATATTTATCGGCTTTCCAACCCATCAGACCACTGGTCTGAATGCTCACATCTCCGCTCCTTCAATCATTCCAACAGTTGAGCGAGAGTCAATCGACTTGAATGCCAAATGGGTTCGCACTTGGAATATGGAAATGCTACGTGCCGCTGGCATTGTGTGCAGAATTGCTTGGACATCAGAGATGGCTGAGCTCAGGCAGCGAATTAAGAACCAGGCCAACGGCTCGAACAAGATTCGCATAGATCATGTCCAGCCTTTCTTGCAAGAAGGAATCACAGTCTTCAAGAACTTCACAATCCGCGAATCGACTCCTTCCCCAAGAATAAGCGAGCTCCTTGAAGACTCATTCTGGCGCAGTGGCAAGAAGCCGTCCATTGATGTGCTGTCCAGTTGCGGTGTGCTTCCCACGCATCAAGTTCGAATTGCACCGAAAGACTTGAGCTTCGTTGAAGGTGTTCCTGTGCTACCTGAGAAACTTGTGGAAGAAGCAAAGCCGTTCGTGAACAAACTGGTCGAATATGGTCTGGTCACAAAAGTCACGGTTTCTGACATTCGAGAAGCCCTAGAAGCTAACGCATTGACGAGCCAGCAACTCTCCGAGTTTCTAGAATGGGTGGTGAAGAATTCTGCGCGAGGTCAGCTTGACGGCCAGACCGTCACGAGATTACTCTCAATTACAGTGGCCAACGAGAACTCCGTAGATGGCTCCAGTGGTCGCCTGCTGATGCTTGGAAATATCGAATATTTCCACAATCCCAGCAGAATCCCGCCAAGTTTCCCAGTGCCTGAGTCAGTCATGCCACTGAAATACACGAGCAGTTACTCGAAGCACGACCTGGAATTGCTTGGCTGGCAGGAGCTGCAAATCGTTCCTTGGATGCGATGGCTGATCACTGAGTCAAAGAGCAGAAGTCTGCTTCGCGATGACCAAGATTTGACAGCGTCGCCAGCTTTCAGCGCCCAGGTATTCGCTTTGTTATCAAAGCAATGGGATTCAATGAGTCAATCGTCAAAGCAAACGCTGGTCGAATTGCTCTCACAGCACACGGTGGTGCCCACCAAATTGGGCATGAAGAAACCCGGTGATGCATATTTCCCCAACGTCAAACTATTCGATGACTTGCCCACCATCACCGGCTTCAGCAATGTCAAGGACAAGATACTTACTGCATTTGGAGTCAGGAAAACAGTGGAGTTGGGTGTGGTATTCGAAAGACTTTTAAAACCAACAAATAAGGAGCATGATGCTGGTATCAGCCAGCCGGGCCGACATGTAGCATTGATTCAGTATCTTGCCTCGGTTCGAGATGACATACCTAATGCTGATATGCAGCGTCTGCGAAACACCCCGATTTGCCCGAAAGACGATCGTCATAGCGAGATGCGTGAGTCGGAAGAGCGATACAAAGTCTCAGATCTCTTCGAGCCTCGACCTCAGTTACGTGATCTTGGCTTGCCAGTGCTTGCTTGGCCCGGACTATATCGAAGCAATAGTGCCGAAGGCAGATTGCTTACATCACTTGGTCTTCGAACCGTCCCCGAAGTCCAAGAGCTCATCTCAATTATGGCCGAAGCTGGAAGGACTGGCGATGTCGCACTCAGAGACAAGGCATTGGCATTTTTCGTCAGTCATTATCAAGCTAATGGCTATGCCCAATACGACTACTCCAAGGTACAGACACCCTTCCTGCCTCTTGCAAATAAAGAAAAGCTCAGCACACCGTCTCAATGTTTCGTTGATGAGGGTGCAACGCTCCTGGGGTTCGACATCCTGCGTCACGATCTCCACAGCCATGCGCCACTTTTCGGTGTCAGACGACACCCACCAATCGAGATCTGCATTCAAATTTTGGCGAGGAAGAAATTGAGCACTCACCACGAAGCACGAGCGCTATTTGCCTACTTCGCTGGTCGATTGAACGAGGTCAACGCGTCTGTCATCCCTAAGCTGCAAGACCTTAACTTTGTGCCTATCTTCTCGAAGAATAAAGAGAAGTCTATCGTCAAGAGCTACACATCACCTCGCAATGTTTTCTTGGGAGACGACGAAACATTTGGAGAGATCTTCAACTATGTGGACTTCGGTCAGGAGGCAAATGCTTTCCTGCTCAAGTGTGGTTCAAAGCCTGAACCGACGAAAGTTGAGGTCGCACAGATACTGGTCAAGGAGCCGGCAAGGATCTCATCGACGTTCAAGAATCCAGAGAAGTATTTGACGCTGCTTCGAAGCTTAGCCGATAGCATCGGCTTGCTGAAGAAGAACAAGGAACTGTTTCGCGATATGAAGAAAGCGCCTTTCTTGTTGGCAAGCAAGCACATTCCTGGAGCTCCTAAGAACGGTAAGCTGATACCTGACGAAGACGACTATGAAGACGATGAAAGCCAAGGCATCACGGAGTGGCAGTTGTGCAGTGCCGAAGACGCTATCATCGTCGATGACTTCATTGCCTTCAACCTGTTCAAATCCAACATATTAGCAGCACCCCAAGAGGAAGCTCTTGAGGATTTCTACTTCTCCCTCGGCTCTCAACTCCTGAGCTCGCTAGTCGAAGAAGCTGCGAAGCATGGTTCCAGAGCGGCAGATCAAAGCCCGGCAACCAGATTGCATCAGCTAATCATTGAACGCTCACAGCTGTTCCTGCACGAACAACCGCAGGACAACATCAAGCACGACGCGAAATGGTTAGAGAAACATCTAAATGTACAACTAGTGTCCTCTGTCACTCTCAGAAGGTCTTTGCGAGGGCGAAACGTCACGCATTCCCAGAAGCGCACGGCAGTAATCACACAAGCAAATCGAGAATACACGCTTTGGGTGGTCGGCGCAAACCCAGACTTCTACCAAGTCAGCCAAGCACTTATCCACTTACTTCTCAATCGACCAAAGCTCCATTCACCATTGACTCTAGAGATGCTACTCAAGACCGACCTTCTTGAACTTCGTAATAGAGGCTTCAATGTCTCACGTATACTTCGACAGAAAGCAGCAGAAGCACGATTGGCAGAGAATCAGCGCCAGAAAGAGCTGGAGGAAGAGCAAAAACGCATCGAAGAGCAGCAGAAAGCATGGGAGACAACACAAGCGCAACAACGGAACGAAAAAGCCTTGAGACCCAGCATGATCGGTGCTTTTCCTGACTCGCCGGATGCTAAGAACTCAGGCGCTTCTGTGGGCCCTCCTTTACCGCAACAACACCTATCAGGGCACGACGGGGAGAACGAACCGATCCGCTCTGCCCAACGCATGCTCTCAAACTTCGCACGTAATTTCGGACTTGGCGGAAACAGACCGCAACGTCCAACTTCCATGTCCTCAGGTCTAGAGCCGCTCCCGATCCCGCAGCCGCAATCACAAATACCGACGGCCTCCCCCGATCCACCTCCTCCATATTCAGCTGAAGGCAGTGGCGGACTAGATCAAGCCGTCACAGCGCCACATCACATGCAGCAGAATCTGCTCTCCGCTATCCGCAAATCACGTGCCCACAACAGCACCGATATCTTCTCCCGTGGTGAACAAAACACTGTCTCAGAAACAAAGTCTTACTGCGATGAGAGACCCGCACATGACCTCGCCTTTGTTGCAGAACTCAAGCACGGCATCCAGATGTTCTTACCGCAAGACCCCAGCCATCCACTGAATTCGAGCAGCTTCTTGCAGAATAACATTGGTGGGCTAAACGCCTTTGCGGACCTACTGAAAAATACAGGTGAGATCTTCAGTCTCAATCCGCGCATTATGAATATTTTCTTCGAGACAGGTGGAAAGACAATAGCGTTCAACCGCAACGGGAGCATATTTTGCAATTATCTCTATTTCAAGCAACTTCATGAAAGCCAAATCTTGGCTGGCCGGGAGGGTGCATTGGAAGATGCACTTGTCTACTGGTGGGTGATTTTGTGCCATGAGCTGGCGCATAACCTGGTAGCAGATCATTCGAGTAATCATTCGTATTATACCGAGGGATTTGTGGCGCAGTACTTTGGAAAGGTGGTGCACAAGATCGCCGAAGGCAGGAGCAGCACACAACAGAGGGCTCTGCCAGAGAGGCTGGCGCAACAAGCTGCTCAATGATAGGACAAGGCTCTATCTGTCGATGGATTGTTAGCCTATTGGACTGAAAGCGACGGCGTCTGGGATTAACATTGCGAAAGAATGGCGTGTTTGGGTGTAGACCGATCTTCAGAATAGACTCTTTGAGACTCCGAACCGTGAACATTATTGGGTTGAACAACACGGACTATCACGGCAGGCGGTAGAGCGACAAGCGTAGATAAGCATGAGCATTGAACTTAAGATGACCACAATTATGGAAGACTTACACTGAATTCGGCAGCACTTTGTTGTATTGATATCGTCAGTCCTCGTTGTATGATCCGCCATCACAACACTTATCCACTAGCCCTTGACATACAATTTATCGTATGTTGTACAACAATCAGTCCTTGTGCTCTGTTTAAGTCCGGATTGCTTGGCGTTTGCTGCTCTCTCCACTATCATTACGCAGTGACTAGCTGTACACTCTCCTGACTTGTCCTCACTAGCTCTTAGTGGTTCATTCAGCATCACTTCAAGTCACCTGGTTGCTATCGAGCAGCTTCATGGATATGCTCGCATTTAGTCTTTTCTCAGGTGCCCCTGCTGTTGACGGGAAGACATCGGACCTAGTGTCCCACCCGTTGATGAGATTAGAAACCGCCAGGATTTGAGCTGCTAGGCGAAGTGCGCCCAAAAGATGTTCTTGCTTCGGTTCGTATGCGCCTTCTAAATAACAGATCAGATCTAAGTCTTCGACCACCACAACATCACTGGTTGCTGATCGACCGTCCGGTGCAGCACAGTCAACAATTGTGACAAGGTCATGGGTCGCCACGAAGACATCTATAGACTCCAAGTCAACCAATGCCGCTGTACTCGCCACTAGAAACCAAGTCAGAATACCTTTTCACAGAGTCACGAAAGAGTGAACTGCAACCAGTCTCGTCAAGCAGACCTTGGCGACAATGCGATGCTGAAGCAAGGAGTATGTCGAGATGGATACTTTACATTACCTGGGATTATCCCAATCAGCCTTGGACTGTGATACACCCGCGAATGGAACCCTTCGTTTCAGCTATGAGAGGAGAGAATGAGAGATGGTCGTCTACTCGGTAGAAGCACGACATTTTTAGGGTGCCCGAGCACATCCTTTTTGGCCGTTTTCGGCATCGTGAGGCCAAGGGGGCCGTTCATTACGAAATAGCTGCGCTTGGGATCGGTAAAACGGGTCTCGAGATTGGCGCAAGATCGTAGCGAGATGGGAATCTCGCAGCGGGTGCGTTCAATCCAGCGGTTTGTCCTCGTTGCTATCAATATTGAAGTATTTCACCAAGGCCAGTCATTGCCGGTGGCATGGCGAAACTTGGCAGCGGAGAGGGTAGCTTCGGCTAGAAGCGGGACGACATGCCCGAAGTTGGAGCTGTTGATCGAAGCTTTTCCTTCACCCGCATCAAGTACGGGGGATACGTCAACGAAATTTTCAAAGATACAAACCTCTGCATTCAATTTCCTGTTCCTGAAGGTGATTACTCAATTTTTCCCCGTCGTCTTTGCGGCATGCTTTCCCGGATACGAGTGGAGAGCTTCGCTCAGCTCGTGGCACCATGATCGCTCCATGGACAAGCGGGCTCCATCGTTTACGCCCTTCCATGTAAAGTCTCAAGCTGGAGTATGGTACGGCTGGGCTGCCAACCACGGAGTAGCCCACTTTTGTGGTGGAGTTTGCCAACCACGATTATCAGCATGAATTGTGCTAGTCGCACGCGCGACGGACGGCATACCTGACGATCTGAAATTTTGACTGCCTAACGAACGCCGAGATGTTGCATCAAAAGTAACTGATAGGCACTTCGACGTTCCATAAGAAGGCCTTCGTTTCCTTCGATCTTTTACCGGCCCTTGAATCAACCAAAATCACATCGGGCCCCACATTCGTGGCCTTCTACGCATTGAAGCGCTAATCCGTTCAATATGGAGACCTCAAATGGCGTTGGAGAGACCAAGGGCTACTACGACTATGAGGCTCAAGACAGCCTCAACAAGGACGAGTCGGTCATCGCTAGCGATACAATGCTGACTGACGGCCGCGGTGGTCAGACACAGCGAGGTCTAAAGTCAAGACACATCCAATTCTTGCACGTCACCACCGTCATCATATATCTCTTTTGCTAACAATTTCGCAGGGCTCTAGGAGGTGCCATTGGCACAGGTCTTTTCGTTGGATCAGGCGCAATTCTCTCGACAGTCGGACCAGCGCCCCTCTTCATGGCATATCTCTCAAACATGTTCATCGTCTGGATTGTCATGAACGACCTTGCTGAGATCGTGACGTATCTGCCAATGAGAGGAATCACGATCCCGTACTTCGTCGGACGATTCGTCGACAAAAGTCTGGCTTTCGCCACAGGATACAATTACTGGTATGCTTACGCCATTCTTGTCGCCGCCGAAGCCGTTGCGGGAGGCATTCTGCTCAGTTACTGGGCTCCTGATATCAATCCAGCAGTTTGGATCACGGCGTTCCTGGTCTTGGTACTCACGTTGAATATCATCGCTGTTGCATTCTTCGGCGAGGCTGAGTTCTGGTTCGCTTCTATCAAACTTATCACGATTACCGGTCTCATCATATTAGGCTGGGTGCTGTTCTTTGGAGGAGGGCCAAATCAAAATGGCGTGGTCGGCTTCCGCTACTGGAACAATCCAGGCGCGTTCAACGAGTACCTAGTTAGCGGTTCAACTGGCCGATTTCTTGCATACTGGACCGCCTTTGTTCGAGCGGGGTTCGCATTCATCACATCGCCCGAGCTGATAGCAATCTCAGCTGGAGAGACTGTTGCTCCACGAAGGAATATTCCCAAGGCTGCTCGTCGGTACGTCTATAGACTTCTCCTGTTCTACGGCATGGGATCCTTTATCATCGGTGTCGTGGTGCCGTACGACAACGAGCGACTTCTCTCCCCTGAATCGAACGCAAGCGCCAGTCCTTTCGTCATCGCAATCCAAAACGCAGGTATCGAAGGACTCAACCACGTGATTAACGCCGCTATTCTCACGTCAGCCTGGTCAGCAGGCAACGCCTTCCTCTTCTCAGGCTCTCGCATCCTCTACGGCCTAGCCCTCACAGGACAAGCACCAAGACTTTTTGGCAGGACAAACAAACGAGGTGTGCCATATGCGGCTGTGCTGATGACTTGGATGCCGGGTCTTCTTGCTTACCTCACAGTCTCGGACACAAGCGCTACTGTCTTCGATTGGTTCGTCAACATTTCGACCATCTCTGGCTACGTCGCCTGGATTGTTTGCCTCATCACATACCTCCGCTTCCGGCAGGCACTTTCATACCAAGGTCTTCTCCACACCTTGCCGTACAAAACCCCGCTACAACCCTACGCAACTTGGTTCGTACTCGTCGTTCTCAGCATTCTGACTTTGACGAATGGCTTCCAAAATTTCTTCCCCGAGGTGTGGACCGTTGCTGGGTTTCTAGCTGCATACATCACCCTGCCGATCTTCTTGGCGCTCTACCTTGGACATAAGATCTTGCGGAAGACTAGGTTTGCAATACCGGTGCATGAGATCGACGTAATTTCGGGGAAGAAGGAGATGGATGACTTCTGTGCGAATGACGTGGCTCCGGTGCCGAAGAACTGGTTGCAGAGGATTTGGTTTTGGATAGCTTAGTCAGAAAGCACAATGAAAGTTACCTGGGGTGGTATACGCTGATAACCCTATATATGTTCCCACATTGTTGCGCGGCAAATACCCAATGCTAATACCTGTAGGACACAACAATGAGACATGAAATTCATCATTGAATGTGTTGACTGTTCGCGGCCCGAGAAGGGTCAATCGCTAGACAAAGGCAGCTCTTTCCGTTAGAGCACTTGTCACTACGGCCAAACACGGTTTCTTTGTGATTGCACTGTTGAAGAGCGACTGCAAATCCCGCAGTTTTTCAAATATCTTGAATCCACCTTGTAACCACGACCTCGTGCAACATACGACAAGCCAGCTCGATCGTTGGCAGGTCTCAAGACGTCCCAAGTTTTCTCTCAAAGAAGCCAGTCACGCTATCCACTTGGCAGTCCACCGCTAAAAGCTTCAATCCAGCGAACCACAAACCGTCAATCAAGCCACAGCCATGCTCCTTTCTAAGCCTTCCATCCTCGCCATCTACCTAGCCATAGGTGCCAGCCTGGCCAATCCTCAAGGCCTTACCTTCGAAGCCGCCAGCGCCGTTACCTGCAAAAACGTCGATCCAACCCAGATCCTCTCTCCCGAGCTCAACTTGTTCGTTCGGGACTGCGATAACATCTGTGTCTGTGTTGACGGGTGCAAGATCAAGTGCAGTCACGGGGGGCTTTTTCGGTCGACTGTCACTAACATCTGCAAGAACAAGAATGCTGGAGGATGTAAGTGCAAGAAGGAGGCGTGTAACTGAGAGAGGCGAGAGAGGAGTTGGGAACATTGGGAAACGTTGTGATAGGAGATACAGTGAGAGAATGGCTAGGAATTTTGGGTCGGCCGTGACGATGGATCAATGGTGTCGAGCGAGCTAGTCCTGTCGATTGGGGTCTGTGAGCTCACCAATAATTTTGAATGCACGAAGACAGCTCATCAAGCTTCTCTTTATCTCTTTGTCTTCCGTCTTCATGGTGTATGGTTGTTCTTGATAGATGCTTTTCTTGACGCAGCGTCTGCACCACGCGGCATGCCATCGCAAGCATTTAGTGTATTTATTTCACTTTCAAACTCAAAGACACAATCCCCTTTTCGCCGAAAGCTTGAAGATACCCTCATCCCCATGCCGGGTACTCTATATCCTCTGATGTATGCCGTTCGCCGTTTGATTTGGACGCGTCGATCATCTTGATTTGATCTCGTCAGGCCTGAGCTTCTTGTTTATCGCCTTGCACGGACCGAAGTTGTCAATTGTCTTGCGTAGCTTGATGTCTCTCAATGATGCAGCCAAATGAGCTTTCCGGGGCCTAGGAGCTGCTGCGAGTTGCGAAAGTACTCTTGCTGCCTCTGGCGCTCCCTCTGCTGTTATCATCCAATATTTATTGAGCTTGGGCACACGATTCTCAAGAGCTTCATCTTTGACGAAGATGGGTGCTCTAATTTCGCGCGAGCCTTTCCAGAAAGCTACTTTTGTTTAGTTCTGAGTTGTTTCTTAGTCCCAACTTAACGTCAGAGTAGACACAAGTGCGTGAGAACAATGGTCCAGTGGAGATGAGAGCGAAAGGATAACGTAGCTCGACAAGGAAACCGAGATTGCTATCTGGGCCATATTGTCAAATGACTGCGCGCGTTGCTAACATGCCCCGGCGAAAGCGAATTTCATGCGCCTTCATGGCTTGGGTTCCAGCACGGGGATGGCAATAGTCCTGGGATCATTTCAAACACACTCTGTTTGGCAGCCCGTGGCAGACCTGGGAAGGTATACGTACTGATCCTGGATCTGCTGGAATTTGTCTTTGCAGGATTTTGGCTTTACTCGTTGCTGCTCATGACATCTGTGCACTCAGGATTGGATGCTGACAATGCAACTGTTATGGTTGGACGAAAGATCTGAAGCAAGAAAGGGGCAAGGGAGGAAGCCACCATTAAGCACTCAGAATAAGCACTGCCACCATATGACGTGGCGACTGTCTCCCAATTCTCCAGCCTCTCAGAAGTTGCATGCGATTGACCACACTACCACAACGCGTTACCAGCGCGGTTGGCGTAGATGATCCACTAGCCGCCATGTGTCTCCAAAAAATGCGGGCAGATATGCTATCATGCCTGCCAGCTGCACCTGGAGTTGGGAGACAGAAGCCGATTTCTGTAGCGCTGTATTGTTCAAACAAGATCCATTTCAGACTCACAGGAACGAGATGATCTTTCACATCATTGGAGAAGATCGTGCATATCGGATTTTCGTCTTTTGTCGCGTACACTCTAGCCATAAAGCACCCAAGAACAAGGGAACGCAGTGACAGACTCGAGATGGAGACGCGCAAAACTTCTATGAGATTCAACGTCAAGCCTCACGGAAGCTTTCATTAGTGAAGCTTAGCCTTCTTGATCTTGCAGGTCCCGACGAAAGCTTGTCGTAGTGGAGTCATCCTCTACGAAGTCTCCGACCTGCTTTCGAAGCAGCTTCCACGCGTCCCTGTGACAACCTCTGCAATACATATGACAAGCCATGCCTTACCCTAGCCTATCGTGAGTAGTGAGTGGCTGCATGTAATCATCATCTTGCACTGATCTATCGTCATTGATTTCAAGCTTAGCTCGAAAACACTGGCAAAAGTAAAGAAGCGCTGTGGAAAGACCTCCGGCCCCCACGATGGTGGAAAACAACAACCAAGATGACCATGTCCCGAAGCGTTACTCCTTTGTCTGACCCACAACAGATCTGATGGAAGTAAGATTGCATGGCTTTCCATGACGCAAGCAACACGGCTTGGGGGAACTGCAAGAATGACCTTCTTCACTATAAGACACACATGCACGCGCATCTTTGCCCTTCTATTCAGCTCTAACACAGCACGAACACCCTGCCCAAAGTCGTCTATCAACTGTCTCTCAGACATTCACAGCATCAGAACTGGGTGAAATTTGCAGACCTATCCGCACTTCATCAGACTCCATCCTAACCGCGTCTTTCCATAGCAAATCTGCTTCCCTTGCCAAAACATCCATCGACAAACTCAACCTCCGTTCAAGCCAAAGCAGCACCGTCCTCTTTCACCATGAGCGACAGCCTAACAGTCGCGCACGGAATCATCGCCTCCGTCTCCTGGGTTTTTTCCTTCCCACTTGGAGCAATCCTCCTCCGGGTCGCAAAATCAAACAACACAGTTTGGATACACGCGGGTATTCAAGGGTCGACCGTCCTTCTGCTCACTGCAGCTGTCGTAACAGGAATACTTCTAGCTGATGAGACGGAGCAGGTAGGTCTTTTCCGCTTCCAGCCCTCCTCTCTGTTTTTCACAACCGCCACCGTTTTAACCGCCAGACTTCATCATTCTAACCATATATCCTCTCTAACTTAGTTCGAAACCTACCATGCAGTCATCGGCCTCGTCCTGTACGGCGCCGTGTTCCTGCAGGTCTCAGGTGGGATCATGCATCACGTGCTGTTCAAAAAATACCAGAGGCGGACAACCGTCAGTTACTTGCATATATGGCTCGGGCGGATCTTGATCACCCTTGGTATGATCAATGGCGGATTGGGCCTGCTTCTCGCGGAGAATGAGTCGAAAGGGATTATAGCCGCGTATGGCGTTGTTGCGGGCATAATATGGGTGGTATATATGGTTGTCGCAACGAGGTACTCTGTGAAGAGAGGGAAGCGGACGGCGGACACGGGGGCGGATGTCAAGTTGAGCAATGTGACTGAATCGAAGTGATCAAGTGGATATGCTAAGGGCATTGGATTTGCAAATGACGAAGGATGTATCTCTCGCGGATGCCATAGTGCCTAGGGCATGAGGGTTGAGGAAGTCACACGGAGAGCGCTGAGATCTCTCTACTGGCTCAAATTCTTTCTGGAGTCGTTCATGGTCGGGTCTCTTCTGCGCGAGCCGAGTGTCAGGCCGCAACTTTGTAATTGCAGTCAAGATGATGGGGCAGATTTCCGAAGTGAAGCACAGAAGGTATGGGCCAATGAAAGGTTTATGTCTACTGGTGACGAATCTGTCAAACAGCCGCCAGACTACTTTTTGGGTAGCACGCAAATCATTTGACTTGCGCTGGAACTGAGACTGTGGCTGACTGCTCAGCCTCAGGTGATCCACAAGTTTATCGCCGCCTTCAACCTCGCACAAGATCCAGCTGTGTCAAGCACTCCTTCCACGATTGCGGTCTGATTTTGTCGACGATCCTCGCATCAAACACCCAGATACATTCGTAGCGACTCTGTCTAGCGCAAAGAACCTATCTTGCCGGATGAGCGAGACAACACCGACCCCTCCTTTTCCAGTCATCTCGTTGAAGCAGTACTTGATGCAACCACAGTCATACGGTGACGGGATCACGATCGCTGTTACTCCATCGAACTTGATCTTCCAACTCTGTCGCTGCTTATTGTTTGGATCGCAGAGTTTCAAGCGTACTCACCATGGACAATGACGACACCAGTCTTTAAGGAAGCAACGCAACGCTCGGCAATGACTTGCGCGATGCCGTCCAACACGGCAGCGAGCGCAGAGGTACTATTCCTATCGTACAATCGACTATCCACAACGAACTTCCTAAGGATGGCACGGCCACGGGCCGTGAACACTGGAAAGGCTGATGAGCTTGAAGATAGCATAGGGTCCGTAAAGCAGATTGGGAGCGTACGACCTAATTCTGCTCGCATGAAAGGCAATTCCTGTCTGAGCAAATGGGTCCTCTGCGGCGGCACATGCGCTACTGTCGGAACATCCTGTGATTGTTTTAGGCAAAAATCCGTGAGTGCTTCGTTTGATGGCAATGTCAGTCCTTGGTTGGTTAAAGTTGACGCCTCGCATCACTGTTTAGCTGCTGGAAGCACCAGTGATTTCTCGGCCAATATTAAAACCCTTAATAGTGTTCGCGCCTACACAGAGTGCTGTGAGATGTCAGCCTTGAAGATTATCCAGCTAGTGATATCCACAAACGCTTACGCAGTCTGATTGGCTGATCACTTCGAGGAAGATGCCGGAACGGGCAAGTCTGCCGTTTGCGACAGTTGTGTAATTGTGCTCTGACTATGATCGACACGGCGCTGATGCCGTTTTCAGGGCATCGCGTTTGACCAAGATCAAAAGGCTGATCATGGTACCAAAATGATCGCTGGTGAAATGGTCTTTTCGCATCGTGATGTGCTACTTCGTATTGGCGAGCTGAGGGCCAAGCGAGTTTTCGGCTAGAGGATCCGGTCCTTGGCTAACGATCAGCAAGTGAGAGATCAGCAATTCGAAAGCTGCTATTTTGCGTCTCCCAGTAATCCGAGCAGCTGGTGCACGCTGGAAGTAAAGGCTGAATCCGTGAGAGAAAAACGCATTTGCCCGGCTGGGTCTCAGCTGCGCATGATGAGACGTTAGAACAAATATCTCATTAGACCAGATATAAGAGTGAGCATATTTAATTTGCATATCTTCGTCTCGTCGCAAAGTCCATCGCTTTTGCTTCAAGTATCTTTCAATCTTGATCAATCAGAGTACTGGGCTTGGCAACACTAATCCCCATTTTCCAACGGAGTGCATCAACAATATGCATAACTCCGGCATTATCACCTTGTTGGCAGGCTTCTTGGCCCTTGCAATGGCAGCACCCGTCCCGGAACCTGCACCGGCCCCAGTAAGTACCCTTAAATTGCCATATGCTGCGGATGACCAACGATGTTAGCCCGGAATACCCAGCGCATCCGCTGCGCGCGTCCAGCTTGATAGCCTGACGGTCCGCGGGTCTGACACCGTCACCGGCTATGACCGCGACCTCTTCCCGCACTGGAGCAGGGTTTCAGGGGCCTGCAATACTCGTGAAGTCGTCCTGCAGCGAGACGGCACAAATGTCGTTCAGGACTCTTCTTGTGCTGCTATTTCAGGGACATGGCTCAGTCCGTTCGACGGTAAAACATGGACGGCTGCAAGTGACGTTGACATCGACCATATGGTTCCACTGGCTGATGCATGGAGGGTAAGTACATAGCATGATGAATGCTGGAGAAGGCGAAACTGATAAGATCAACCAGTCCGGTGCCAATACTTGGTCTAGGTCTCGAAGAGAACGGTTCGCGAATGACCTCAACACGCCGCAATTGTGGGCTGTGACGGATGATATCAACCAGGAGAAGGGTGATCAGTCTCCGGATCGCTGGAAGCCACCTCTCCCGGAATTCCACTGCACATATGCCAGGTCGTGGATTGCGGTCAAGGAAGCGTGGGATTTAAGTGTGACGGCCAACGAGAAGAGTGCGTTATCAGGCATGCTCGGCGTGTGCTGAGCGGAGGTAGAGACTTCTTTAGGCTCGAGATCCAAGTTCAAGTGACTGAGTGCTTCACATTCACGCTTTCATCATTACCCAGAAACACGACAGCTGGTTCTGTTGCTAGCGCAAAGCAAGTCGACGTTTTTGGTATGGACTCACAAAGATGAGCCAAGCAGGACCGTCAGGCTTACACCAATATTGTCTGAGATCCAAGGAAGATATTTCATGAACCGTCATCTATCATGCTGGGACAGCAGCCTAAGCCACTACCCGACAAGTAGAAAGGCGGACCACGAAGAGAAGGATGCAGGATCCTCTCGCTCTGAATGTGGCTTGCTTGGCCCGATCCTACTGCTGCGCCGCTTGGCCAAGATTTACTGGGATTCCGTCGGGTCGCTTATCTGCCGTAACCTAAGTTGTGGTAATTTTCAAACCTTGCATAGTCTGAAGGACCAGGATGGTTCCAATCCAGGCCGTTTGTTCTTGGTTTCTCGCTTTCCGTTTCGCTGAAGGCAAAGATCGCTTAGGACCCTCCATTATGCACAAAACTGCATTTGTGTTCGATAGCATTGTAAACAGCCCGGGTTTACCTGCTGAAAACCCTCCCGCCGCACAAATCAGAGACTTCGTCTCAGCATTATCATCTCGCTCGCACAGGTGAAATCTCATCTGTGTCATCCACAGATGCTCGCGATGCAAAATCGTGCTCGCTCACTGAGCTTCGCTTGATCGACGACATCTCGTACTGGTCTGTTCGCAAGATGACACCCGAATTTAGGTTCTGTGTGCTTTCACTCCTCTCAACCGATTCGCTCCACCCTTGTGTCGCTGTATCTTGTTCTTTCGCTCCCGCCATCGAAGGAATTGTTCCCCGCGAATCACTAGCCACAGACCTCTGTGCCATCTTTGACCTCAATGCCTTTGGTCTCGACCCTGGGCCGAAACTAGTGGTCTTCTTGGAAAGAACACTGTCTACGATTGGTGTGATCGTCCAGCGAGACTTTCTATCGCCCGAGCTTGTTAGATTATATCCGCCATCCACTATCGCGTTGGCCGTGCCGCTCAGCAAGCTGTCGAGAACGCTTTTCAGTCCAGGAATGCAGGCTGTCAGTAGAGAAAGATTCAGCGAGATCTGGCCAAGCACAGCCGGCTCAACGGCGTACCATGTTGGGTCAGTCAATAGATTGCGAAAGTACGTGCCGCTCACTGCAAGCTCAGGAATTGTAACTGCTGGTACCAGTATACGTGAGCCAAACAGCGCGCATACTTGCAGCTTGCGCTTTGTGGAAGTTTGAACGTTCCACATCATAGATATTGGTAGTACGCATATAGCCAGGTCGGTAATGATGTTCATAGTGCCGTTGTAAATGTGTATCGCTTCTTGTGAAGTGCAAATACCAATGCCGTTAAGTTGCCATGAATGAGACATACCACATCCAAATGCCACAGCTAAAACTCCTGAGACTGCCCAGAGTACAACCAAGCACATCAACATGCGATTTGCTTGCAGAAGCCGATACTGTGGGCTGATTGCTGAGATCAGCAGACAGACAGCAATTTTTGTGGTTGCTTGAATGACGATGCTCAGGATGGATGCTCCATAGGAATATCGCGCAAAGTCTTCGAATTGACTCTGGTCAAGGAGAGCAGTATGTTTCCCAAGGCCACGGTGACACGCACGAACGACGAATGCCGTCTGAACGGTCAATAGCAGCTAAAAAGCATCAGGGTTGAGGGGTAACGAGTAAAGCATGAATAGCTTACCAAACATGCCATCAGGCATAGTTCAGGTATCTTGATAGAGGTGAGATTGATGCGGAGCATGATTTTGGCGGCCACTCCCATGAGCGAATAAATCAAGAAGATAATGCTTGTTGCGACGACCCATGCTGAATGGTTGTCAGCCGTAACGGCATAGTATGGTGGTGCTGATGCTGAATTCATGTCTAGCAGGGCCCCTGCGAAGATTACTCAGACACTTCAATACGGTACCGACATTGAATGAAAGACATTGTCCTTCTTACCAGAGCTTCGGTCTTTGCCATTTATGCAGTCACACTTCTTTGAGTGTATGCAGGTCCCGTAGCAGAGTAGCAACAAGGCTGACGGGAGGAAACTCCCCTTGACCTGGGCAGTCAGTTTGAGCCGTCCGCTAGCGCTGCGTTTGACGTGCCGTGATAGGCTCGCTGTTTCAGAATATGTGGTGTAGACATGGTCAAGCTTCTGATTCGATGTCAAGATTTTCCAGATTGAAGTGATATTGCAATCAACAGAACTGTTTTCGGGATTTCCCTCTTTTCCACAAGCTACTTCTCCGAGTAATGATTTACCCCCGCTCATGTGAAGACAGGCTAGAGCAACCACCGCAACGAAAGATCCGGCCCATGCATGCGCCAGTCAATTTTTGGCTTCTCCTCGGGGCGAGGAGATTGGTTATCTCGTAATTGTGGCTGATAAAGCAAGGCAAGTGGCTTGGCGACATTCTGGCGTTTGCTTGGATGCCTGATCTTTGTTTCGTTCGTACGAGTAGGCAATGTTGAAACTTGATATCAGAAGCAAAGCTTTACTATCTAGAGTTTAGTTGGCAGACGAGATAACCTGACCTAAAGTTCAGGAAACAAGCAGCATTGAAATCATGATGTTTGTACTAAAGACGTGCTTCGTGATTTGTGTGTAAGAATTGAAGGACAGGAGGTTCAATACGAAGAAATCCCTTACAGAGCGAACTTACTGTGATAAATCTGGGACCACCGACAAAAGACATGGAGTGAAACGCAGATTAAACGAAAGCTTCCGCTACTGGCTCATGTGTTAATAAAGTCCTTTAACAAAGTGTAGCGGTACGGGGAACCTGTCGCCTCGGACCTTCCGCAGTCCACGAACTCCAGGTCCACTTAGCACCGACTCACCGAGTGAGCCATATTTTGTAAGCTGCACTGTCATTGTAATTTTCCGGGGATATTGAAAAGCGAGCATCGCAACAGAATTAATTCATTCTCGGCTCTGGTGCAGCGAACGCTCATCAGTGATCCTTGCATTAAGTTCGGACTTCGTCAAAGCTCGTTCGTATCAACAGCCCCGCTTTCTCGCCTAGGTAAATAGAGTCTAACTCTGATTTGACAGGGAACTTTCCAGCTTGCTAGCTGCTTCCTGACCCAAGAGACCTTTCAGCCGCTCGTGCATGGTTCATGGCTGGCATGCCCCAAATTTCTTCTGCATAGACGCCGCACTATGGAATTTTCGTCGAATTTTCCGTATTTCCGTCTGCACCAAACGAGCGGCATTGCTCTTGGTTGGTTTGCCGAGGACTTGGGTGTTCGAGGCGAGACTTCGCCCTCTAGACTCGCAATCATGCGCATTATTGACTGGAGGCATGTTCAGATGCAATGCGAGCAGCCCACACAAGCTTTTTTCAGAACTGGCATGGTCAAACTTCGAGAATACTTCTCAACGTTCATTATCTTACGCTCGAGACATACAGCTCATTCTACTTTATCGACCGTTGCTTTCCACCCTGGAAATCAATTGAGGCTTTCGCATGGATCGCGGAGACGAGTTGTACGAGCTGCGAGACGGTGGGAAGGATGTCGACGTTCAAGTTGCTGAGAAGCGGGCTGGCTCCCTGTCTCCCACAATCGAGAGCCAAACGAGGGTACGGCGGCTGTTCTCTTTTGCTCAGATTTTCATGTTTAGTTTGACCTACATGGGTCTGTGGGAGGGAATGTGCACGTATGTATTGTGGCCGAGGGATATGTTTTTGCCCTGCTGACGTTCGGGCTAGCAACATGTACTTCGCACTGTACAATGGCGGTCCATACACCTTCGCATGGAGCATCTTAATCGTCTTCTTCGGTGCAATATCCCAGGCGGCCTCAATCGGTGAAATGGCTTCGATAGTTCCTATAGCTGGCGCCCAGTACCACTGGACGTGGCATCTTGCTCCGCCTCAGATCAAGCGGTTCGCAACCTGGATGCAAGGCTGGGTCACCTGGTTCGGCTATGTCTCCCTGCTGGCTGCAATTGCTAATGTCACCATCATCCTTCTTGAGTCGTTGGTCGCACTGAACAATCCTACCTATGTCGCTCAAGGATGGCATACCTCGTTGTTGGTCATCGCCATGTGCGTTTTGCAAGGGTTGATGAATATGTATGCCTTCAAGCTGATACCATGGGTCGAGATGGTTGCCGGCATTCTCCACATCTGTCTTTTTGTGGTTTTCGTTGTGGTGCTGTGTGTTATGGGCAGTCGACACAGCGCTAGTTTCATCTTCACTCAGCGTAACATTTCTTCTGGCTGGACAAATCAATTTATTGCCTTTCATCTTGGCATGCTGACCTGCGTTTGGTCTTTCACAGGTCGGTAGCAGCCTGACGCGAAGTGAAACTTTGCTAACTTCGGCAGGATTCGACTCCGCAATTCACATGAGCGAGGAAGTAAGGAAAGCTAAATCTGCGGTGCCTCGGGCTATCTTCTGGTCGATATTTATGAATGGAGTCTTTGGATACGTCATGGTCATGGTCATACTGGTATCGATGGGATCGATCGAAGACGCCTTGAACTCGAGCAGTCCTATCGTGGCTATCTTGCAGACTGCGACTGGCTCTGTGGCTGCTACGACGGCCATGGTGACAGGTCTATTCGTCATTTCCTTCTCGATTAACCTCGCCAACATTGCGTCTGTATCGAGATTGACCTGGTAAGCCTAAGAGGACCTTTAGCAGGTTGACTTTTCTGACCGTTGCAGGGCCTGTGCTCGTGACGGCTACCTTCTCAAACAGCTGGCTTACGTCGATCCAAAACATCGAGTGCCGATCCGAGCCGTCTGGGTGGTAGTCGCCCTAGTATGCGTTCTTTGCCTACTCAACATTGGCAGCTCGAGCTATGTGGCGTTCGGCGCCATCACTTCCCTTTCGTCGCTTGCACTGTACACATCGTACGCCATCGCCATCGGCAGCATGATGTATGCTCGATATTCAACAAAAGGTGGTCTTCAGCTGGGAAAATGGAATCTGGGCCGGTGGGGACCCTACATCAACATGTTTGCCATGGTGTATACATTGTACATGATTGTATTCTTGCCGTTCCCGTCGACCCTGCCGGTCACTGGGGCGAACATGAATTACTGTGGTCCAGTCATGGTGTTTGTGCTGATAGTCACTTTGGCCTTATGGGTCGTAAGAGCAAGGAAGCACTGGCAGGGCCCGAACATTACAATCGTCGACTTTGTATTGGCTCATTCATAAGCAGTGAGGAAGAATCGTTGATAGATCGAAGGTGCAGAGATATCCAAGAAGTTTTGTCCTCCAGCCATGGGAAGTCTTTCTGACATCAGCATTCAGCAGTCTGGCATCCTGGACCTCAGATTCAATGTAAAAAAGGAAGAAGCGGGGAGAACGTGCGAAGATCTGAGGCAATTAGTGATTGAGATGTAGAAGTAAAAAGTAGTAGTGGTGTCGACGCCGACGTGTAGACTGCGAGAACATCAATTGCCGAGCCGAAGAAAGAGCAAAAGTGGCATGCAATCGTGGCGAGAGCGGCTCACGGATATCTCAGCAAGGCAGACACAATGCAGTATATGAAATCGCAGAGCTCAGAAAATGCTTCGAAGCGTATATGCGGACTCTCGGTGCTTCGAGCATGTCCAAGTTGATGTTGTGTCTTTCACCGGCTTACTGAACGTCACTTCTAAATACCAGAGAGACACTATCATCACCAGCGGTAACTATGCGGTTTCCACCACCACCTTGCACAAAGCCAAGGACACCACCTCCCTCGCCTCCTCCTCGATGACCTTGCCACTCTTTGATGAAACCTTGGCCAGCCGCAGTTGTGCCACCTCTGGCATCCCATCTCCGAATGACACCGTCCATCCCAGCGCTTGTCAGAATCCAACTCCCTTTCTGTGGATTCCGTACAAAGTCGACTTTGACAACTGCATATTCCTCATGTGCCTCCTTGATGTGGCGTCGTACTGCGAATCGATGTGCTGTATCAAACAGAGCTATCGAGCCATCCACGCTGCCCGCTGCCAATAGTGTCAGGGGCGGTGAAGAGAATGACAGTGTCTCAATACCATCACTCTGAGCCTGCAATGACGCCAATATCTGTCCCGCTGAACTCGCCTGCTGTTGTGCTCCCTTGCCCGGCTTATTTTTCTTGGCCTGGTCGGCCTGCTGTGGTAACCCAACGACCTTGATGTTCCCACCCGCACCGCCAACAGCAACCAAAGCAGCCGAGCAAGCTACGCTGTAAAGGCCTCCCTCAACCTGAAATCTCTGATCCTCACCCGTCATACTGACAACGGGCTGTCCACTACCAAACACATCCCACACATACAGACTCCCATCTTCACTTACTGTTGCGAGCAGTTTCCCATCCGGTGTCCAAGCTCCGGCCGTACAACTGCTCGTATGCAGATACTGCGTCATCAAAATCTCAAGCTCGTTCCCACTCTCCGCGGCGTCAATCTTATACACCCACACACTGCCGTCATTCGCTCCCAAAGCAACGACGTTCGGCTGATTTGGCCCCGGACAAGCAGCAAGCCAATTCACCTCTTGGACCTCACCAGCTTCAGCCACAAAGTCCCAAGCACCCGAATCATCTTTCTTGCTGTGCCTCCACGTCCTCACTTTCCCGTCCAACCCCGCGGTAACGACATACTCACCATGTGGCACTGTGAAGCTGATCGCGTTCACACTGTCCGTATGGCCCTCCAGTTTCTTCAGCGGCTTCAACCCCTCCCGCTCTGGCGTAGGTGTTGGGTTACTCTGGTAGCTACTCGGTAGTGCAGGCCCCAACTCAACACTAGCATCCCATATATATCCAACATCATCACCGCCACCTGTAGCTATAATAGCCGGGTTCGTAGGGTGCTGCGATATGCAGAAGATAGAATCGGTGTGCGCGTCGAAGTGGGCTATTGAGTCATTTTGCAGTTGGATTTCCTCTTGGATTTCGGCGTCTTCATCATCATCGCCTTCCATCGGGTGGTCACCCTCTTGATCGTCTATTTCTTCGCCTACTTCGTCCATGTCGAGGAGGTCGTCGTCATCTTCGCCGGCGGCCTGTGTAGGTTCGGTAGACTCGCGAGTGGGTCGGTTGGAGGCCATGGTCAATGAAAGGTCTCGCAAGGCAGGTCGAAAGGAAGGCGGTGGAAAATATGGCAACAGGAAGCTCGAATTTTGTGTACTGCCGGCTGCGCAATTTGAGGTGGTTATCTTCTGCTTAGAAATTGTTTTGCGCCGGCGAAATTTGATTTCATCCGCCCAAATTTGGCGACGTCATTGGCTATCACGAAATTTAGGCCACAAGGCAGCAATATGCTTCTAGCCACGGAATCAGCTCTGATTCACCTAATCTCAAGCCTTACAATCTTACTCCGGAAACTAAACGTGTAGCCAGCCAAAGAGTTTGATCTCAAGTAAATGTGAGGAGCACAAACAAAGTACCGTATGACGCTGAAGCTCTTGCAAAGTGTGACTCTTTCGACTGTGCTGCCAGATCGCTTTCGCCTCCGACAGTGGAGAAAATCTCCAACTTAGTAACCGGCTTATAGGAGGGGTATAGGCGTACTGAATGCAACCACGTCGAGGTACATTGTGACTAACTCTTTTTTGATCGATAGCCTGCGACTGCGGATTGGCTCATCACCACTTCCTACCTACTGATACTGCGGAAGGCGCTAAAAGGCACCACAATTGTGTATTTAGCACTCTCGACAGTCACGGGAAAAAGCCCATGAGGCCCGACCACCACCATGTCTAGCTCCGAACCCGATAGTCGTCCCAAGCAACCAGTTTCCGGCTCCGAGCGTCCAACAATGGACAACCCGCCGGAAGACGCTTGGAAGCTCAGCGGTGTCCAAGTCATCCCTGGCGACCAACTCGATACGAATACGCCTCAGACGCCTGGTCAGTTCGCTCAGCAGTCTTGCACTTTCAAATTACAGCGCTGATACTGAAGCAGGTATGAATCGCGCCGCCGCAGTAACATTTGCGCGCACAGGTGCGCAGAAACTCTGGGCTGGCACTGTTAAAATCCACCCTGATGCCAAGACAGGGGCACACCATCACGGTGAGCATTCTCCTGCCTGCTTTCCCCCTTTCTGAGGGACTATAATCCGCGGTCGAAAAGATGGGAACTGACATCTGTCCGCTCCTCAGGCCACCTCGAATCAATCATCTATGTCGTCAAAGGCAAAGCACGGATGAGATGGGGATCGGTCCTGGAATTTACAGCAGAAGCAGGACCAGGCGACTTCATCTACGTGCCTCCTTATGTTCCGCACCAGGAAATTAATGCTTTGAGGGATGAGGAGCTAGAGTGCGTGCTAGTGAGGTCGGACGGTGAAGCAGTGGCCGTAAACCTGCCAGATCTGGTACCTGTCGAGAATCCCGGTACTGTGAAATGGGTCGACCCAACACACGGCAACCTGCCGCATGCCCATGCGCATTGAAACCCATCGCCTAGACAATTGTGAGCACTTTATCAACACCTTTCCCTATTGCCCTGGCGCCGCCGTACATGAGTCCATGCACATACGACGCCCCAATCATTCTGTATCTACTCTTCTTTCCGTCCTCAGCTCCCAGCACGAAAGGCATCCTCGAACCATCAAATACAACAAGCTGATCATCAGTCCGTGCCTCCTCAGGTACCCAGCCCATGTACCCTGCTTTCGTAGTGAAGAACTTGCGGCCGATATTGAATTGACCGAACAGACTATCGAATGCTTCCATCTTTGCGTTTAAACGCCTCAGACGATCCACAAGCAGCTCTCGTGTTCGATCAATCCCGTATTCATTGGGGAGTGGAGGAATGTCGGGAAGTGGGAGCGGCAGCGAGCAACGGAGCGGTCCCCAGCGGTCCGGCTGTTTGAATGATTCAGGATCAGATGCCATTAGGTACGGCAGCGTCTTCTCGACGTACGAATCTTCGATATAGAGATTTGCCACAATCTCGTGCCATGCTATCCACGCAGCGAATGACAGACTGATGCTCTTGGGCAATCGCATCCCATCTGATTTGTCTTTATCGCATGTAAGAGCTCTCCAAAGCAGTGCAAGTGCGCTTCTTTGAGTTTTGCCGGTCGTGAGCATTTCTGTCATGCCTGTCATAGAGCCTTCTGGCTCGGCTGGGTACATGCCGAGGCCCTGAGCCAAGGCAACAGCTTGACCGATCCAGGAGTTTAGCTCTAGGAAGAAAGTGCGAAACGGCTCTCTTGCCAGGAGTAGGTGACCTTCATCTTGTCTCATGGCTGGATCGAGAGCTTGGAAGTGTCTCCATGGCGTGTCATCTAGGACTGTGGCAACTTGATCGAAGATTCTTCCGGCGATGTGCAAGACTATCGTTCCCGGGTTAGCGACAACGGTTCTGCAACGATAGAGATCGGATGCGGGCAGTCTGAGACGGTGACTTACATGGAGGATCAAGTTGAATGTTTGAACTGATGTCCGGAGTTGCGGGATAGAGTGACTGAGCGAAGATCATTGGGAATGCTTTGAATTTCGCTTCCGTCCTATAGTCGAACACCCACGACGGCAGACCATAAAGTCGATCTGTTCGAGAGACCGCCCAAAACGGGAGAATGCCGTTTAACTGCCCACGACCGCGCCTTCTGACTCCAAACTTGCGAAGTGCGACCTCCATCAGCACATCACGATGGCTCTTGGAATAATCAATCATGCTAGGGTCACCATCTTTGGACAGGCCAATCAGAGCAAAGACCTTGTCACGGATGTCAGTAGCATCGTATGTTGCCATTGTCATGGTCATCAGATGCATCAAGGACATCGGACCACCACCACCTTCCTTGGCTGGGTTGAAATCCGGCCGGTACATCCATGGAAGCAGGTTCATGTCTGTCTTGTACATCATCGCTAATACAGGGAGCTGTTCGAACACAAGCCAGTTGAGAACGAACGACCACATCAGCTCAGATGTGATTACCAGTTCTCCGCAACGGAACTCGTGATTCTTTGAGACGATGAACTCTTGAAGGATCCATACACGTCTAAACCAAGGCCGCTGGAATATTTGCATCAACGCTTTCCACTCTGGATCAATGTTGCTTGGCAAGCCAAGGTCGCGAAGATGTTCTGTTCGACTTGCGGGACGAAAGGGAAGACTTGGGGTGCCAAGCGTGTCGCACACCCGTTGCATGAGCGCAATGCCTTGACGATCCATCGGCTGCTCAGGGCCAAACCAGATGAGGACATTGTCAGCGCATGTGTAAATGTCTTTCATCATCCTCACCTGACTGTTCTTTTCAGTGGTGTCGGATTGGTTGATGCAGATAGCGTCTGCCCAGAAGTAATCATCGCTGCATTCTCGTCTCATTTGCTGTAGGATTTGGTGAAGGCTGACCGTTATGCGGAATGGCTTTCCATTACATACAATTGGTACGGTCTGGGTTGGGTCGCCCCAAGTGTATGAAATTGCATGAAATGGATCCTTAGGAGGCAGAGATGTCTTCGTGAGCGAGCATGTGAGGGTCTCATTGTTGGAGCCTGGAGCGATCTTAAGCAGTCTTATGTTCCTGCCCAGTAAACTGTCTGTATAGACTGAGTTCGCATCTGAAATTTCAATGCTAGCCGTTGCAGCCTGCCGATTGTCCATGAGCGGCTTCGAACTCGAAGGCTTGGGAACACGTGAGGATCTTTTCCATGGTGTCCAAGGCATACCGATTATAGCATGGATTGATAGGTTCTTAGGGCAGAGGAGTACATCTAAAAGTCGACAAGGCTAAGTAGAGTTCTTTGCGATGGAACTCGCTCAAACCGTCTGCCGCTGCGGCCCTGCCCGACCTAGCCGCAACGGGCTGTTTCCGCCAGTCGCCAGTGGTTCAAGCCTCGCTTATTGTCTTGGCTTCCGATCAGAATGATGCGGACTTGTCTTGATCGACGCTAATGCTATTAGAATCAACAGTGCTGCAAGCTAGCTAGAACATGCAGTCTTTCGAGGGTGTACAGCTAGGATTCAGGCTGTGATGGGTAGCACTCTTCGCCTGGTCCATGTTGACATAAGCGTAAGATCATCAGCCTCAGACGTACAACTAAGCATGGTCAGATTTTGGGAATTTGAGGATGATGTGGAAATAGTAGTGGAGACGTAAAGCTTCCGTAAGATGATAAAGTGACGTCTTTCGTGGATACCTGAAGCTATGTCTTTGAGCACAGCGGGATGAAAAAGACGAGTAGCATGACAAACAGGCAAAGCTACGGCCGAGCAAGGCTACCAGGCTTAAAGTATGCATCTGCCAAAGCAAAGTAGACGGTTCATAGCTTGCGACAAATCAACTGGTATGAGTCTCGGTCGGCAAAGTATTTAATACAGTCGCATTCGATCTGTCCACTGTTTGTATGAGCTGATCCATACGTCTATATTGAATGCCAGCCGAACTCTTGCTAAGTCATGCTATGCGCCATCAATGCAGAAAGAGGGCGACTCCAACAAGCGCTCGCTGGCGAATTCTAGCATCCTCCTGCTTTCCATACACTTCCCAATGCAAAAGAGAACGAGGTAGCTCTTTTTACCTACTTGTCCTTGAAGAGACTGAAGGTGCACACCTTTTACTTTGCATGTGTAGCATTTTCGGTCTCCAAGCATTCCTCATTCTTCTCACTCTTGAACTCCTTTCGCTGCTTCAACCTCTGCACCAAATAGTTATATCGTGCATTATTGGCTGGATCAAAGACGCCTCGCCCAAGAAATTTGCCGCTTGTGTATGCAGCGTGGTTGTCTGAGCTGGCGTTAGATATGCGAGATGACCAAGACGAGTTTGGTGTGAGTTGGATCGCTAGGCGAGACTTTGAGGAATTGTTCGAGACTCGGTCTAATTTGTAGCGAGATAACTTGTCGATTTTATTGTCATCGATCGAGTTCGGGTTCTGTGCATTTTCTGCTGACCGCAACACAGATGAGCCATATGAATTGAAACCCATGGTTGATGGGTCACTTTTGATGGGTCTTTTCCGCTTCTACCATTCGGCTCTAGAAGATCTTTGACTGGAGGGGTTGCCTGTTGGCTTGAATTTGACTCAGATAGAAGCTTGCCGATGTGCTCTTGGTCGTAGGTGCGGCCGAAGATTGTGTTGATGGTGTACGGTTCGAGAACCAACCTCTTCGGTCTGCACTTTTGTACCTCTACTACTTTTGGCGGAGTTGACGATCAGTATTAGGAAGGGTGATGTTGAATATACCGATGCAATTTGCAGGGATAGCGAGAATGGGTTTGACAAGCCATGACGTAGATCATGTCGCGATGATCGATATTCACGCAAAGCTTGAGTCAGCCGTCGTACGGTTACGGGCTATGTTCTTCGTATAACATAATCTAGGATTCACGAGTTCGAGGTGATATATTTCGGAGGGCGAATGCGACTGGGCCCTTCGAACATGCAACCAATCAACAATGCGTTCGCAATCCGAATGGACTAATCTATTCTGGCCCTTGTAAGTCCCTGATGATTAATATGCCGCGGCTTTGGAGATTACATCACATTTTGATGATTCACGCATGAACCACTGAAGACGACAATGCTCTCAGAACAGTCTGGTCTCATCGCGCACTGCGTCGACCGGACCGTTGCCGCGCCAGGGTTTATGGCACCTTTCCAAGTCCTTCGATGCTTGCTTTGCTGAAGTACATCGTGTGTACATAAGCGGACCGGGAGTGACATCGCCTGTAAGAGGCTCGGCTGCCAATCTTCATGCACATACTGGACGTCTCGGATGCCGCGCGTGCACATCTTTGGCATGTAGGAGACCGCCAAGCATGCAAATCATCTTTCCCTGCTAAAGCTGTAACGCGAGCATGATGGGCGGTATTCACTGTGAGATTTCCTGGCTAAAAAAGTGCAGACTTTTCTTTTCATGGCTGTGAATTCAAGAACGATTCGAGTGCCTTTGTCTTTCTTGCAAGTCTCACTTTTTGATCTTTTGCTTTCATCTTGGAATCATCGGATCGTATGACAATCGGCGCAAACACTCCTGCATACCTGTGCGTAAGTACAGATCCGTTCAAGGGAAATGCCAATGCATCAGTTTCGCTTGCAGTTGGCCTCGATGACGTGGCCCCGGCGCTTGATTTTGCTGTTCGTCTCGTAGTCGATGGCATCCATCTCCTGGTCTTCGAGGATCCATTGGACCTGACACTTCCGAGAGAAACGTCAGACATCGCGCTGGCCGATGTAGAAGACCTAGATCTGCCAACAGGACTGCTTGTAGGCTGTGCGCGATTCATGGAATCTGCCGAGACCTCACCGATTATACGGTTCAGCATAAACGTGACAAATGTTAATGATACGCTGTGAACGGGTGTGCTGGATACGGCTTCCATCACAATTTCTTGCATCGTGTCAATCGTAATTTCAGCTTTGGCCTTCTCGTAACCGTGAATTTTCTTCTCGATCTCTTGCCAAACTTCGGGTGTGATAATGCCGTCAGCGAGTGATTCAAGAAAGGAAATGAGCACCTCAGACACCAACTCGAGCCTTTCCGCTGGACTTGTTGCAGTACTTAGGTGCTCATCGAAAGGCTCTGCTTTATCCAAGGCCTCTCGACATTCAGCCAGTCTCTCATTCTTTACATCCGGGTCAGTGTTGAGATCTTTGCCATCAAATGGCCATGGAGGACCCTCCACAGTCTTCCAGGGTGGCTCATCATCTTGATGGAGCATGTCCCAGTCGGCTACAACACGTTCGACAAGCTTCGGTATCAGATCAGTCATCACGAATATTTCTTGTGGTGCAGAATGTACGGCCGCAGTAGGCGGCGTATGCTGAGCTTCGATCTCTTTGCTGTGCATAGTCAAGCTTCGCACTCCGGAAGACACTCGTACCAATTCATCGATGCTCCTGTAAAAACATGTCTGTAGCCATGAACCCCTGACGGGAATGAAATAATCACGTCCGTTGGTAATACGTAGGACTAGGACATCGTCCAAGACTGCTTCTCCGGAATTGAGCTGTTTCACTGTCTCTGCGTCCTGGATTTCCAGTACCAACTCAATACTAGTTGTCTCGCCTGGCTCCAACTTGTACCTTTGGGTAGTACCAGGGTCTTCTAGTCCGATTTTTGTCTCATCCAACCCCTGGTGCACGGCAACTTTGAGCCATGACGGGAAAGGACTAGCTGGGCTTCCTTCGACGGCTTTGCCAATAAAAGCGAATGTTGCTTCGATTTGACCAGTGTTGGCTATCGTCAAACGGCGATTGTATTGAACGTGGTATCGTACATCTCCAAAGTCGACAACTTTCAGCTCGGTAACGTCTGATGAATTGTCAGCGCCAGACGTAGCATGGGGGTGGTTGTCAAGTACAAGTGTTACCGCAGGTCGTGCCTCGTTTTCGGCTTTGTCAAATTCCCTTGACACTTGTTGATGCACTATAGCTTTCAAAGCGGGGTTGACCGAGTCGTAGGTCAGCTTGAACACAGCAGATAGTGGCTTGTGGTCAGAAGATAAAACTCTCTGATGAGAGGAGTAATTCTCGAGTAGGATGGCGTCTTCGAAGCCTTCTTTGTTGCGTATTAGCTCAAGATGAGGTCCGCTGTCGTGCTGCTCAATCTGGTCATCGTAATCGTCGCCATCGATTTCGGGATCGTAGTCAAACAAAATGTCCTCCTGAGACGCTGCTTCATCCAGCCCCCGCTTCTTCATTTCCTCATCTTTCTTTTTGGCTTCAGCCTCCTGCTTGATCTGTCGAAAGTAGTTCTCGTAGTCCAAGCGCGTTCGGTACAATATTCTATCGCACCAGCTTGGGCTACGCTTCTTCTCACCAGAGTCAAACATAGCGACAGAGCCTATATCGTACTTGTAGGTGGGCAGGAAGTTAATGTCACCTTCTCGCCATCCTTCGTGGAATGCTTTTCTTGCCCGTTGTTGAGCATAGAGCTGATCATGAGTGAGGAGTGAGCGCAAAGTGGCTTGCAATGAAGCAGGGTCGTTTTGGGGATCGGTCGGTGGCTCGGCACTGCTTACGGTAGCCGGTAACTCAGCCTCTGAGTTCTCATACCGGCTGTTCTGCAAGATGTCAGCAGGAGCGGAGACCTTGTATCCCAGCTCGCTGTCAATCTTTCGCTTGGACTTGTTGAGTATATCATACTCGTTTCTTGCATGCAGCAGTAGTAGCCTGCGCACATCTTCGCCTGGTATATCATCGAGCCTGTAGTTGAGGTCGCCAAACCAGAATGCTATGTCTTCATCCCCAATCCCTTCTGACTGACCAACTCCGCCGACCCATTCATCTCCGACTGCGTGAAATCTGGTGCGTGAGACGATCTGCTGGGTATCCCATATCCTCCTAGCAAGAGCGGTCGCATCGGCGCCGGCAGCAAGATGACAATTGACGAAGAGCATTCTCGTCGTCTCACCAACTAGAATTCTAGCAGAAACAGCACCTTTGTTGCCGAGGTACCCCATCAGCCCAGTACCAACACTTGTGGAGTCAACAGAACTGATCTCGGGCGCCAGTTCAGGGGAAGCAAAGACCAGGAGTAACAATCCTATAAGCTGGTGCTCGACGACCTTCTTGTACCCTCGAGGCAGCTTCTTCTTAAGAGCCCGTTTCCATCTTTTCGCTGGGTTCGGGTCCGTGTATGGCTTCATGGCTTCTGCCACGGAAGATACGTCTATTACCTCCTGCAGACCCAACACATACAGGTCTACCTCATTCCCACCGGCTTCCCCTGGTAGATCGTGCCTTGGTAGAGTTGTTGATTTCTTGTGATGCCTTGCTTCTTGCTCGGTCACATTCTCGATTTCCGAGTCAGATGTAGCGCCGTCAGTGGACTCTCCGTTCGCCTGCAGACCATCCTGATCTTGCTTCATGCCCTTAATGCCCAGCCCTTGGGCGAACCACCCTCCAAGGTCTTTGTATGTATCTCCCAGAGCAGCCACATTCCACGTTCCTACTTTGACTTTGATAGTCTTTTTTCTCACATATTCATCTTTGCGTGCTTTGACTGCTTCAGCGATGGTCTTTGGTCCGCCATTGCCCTTGTGGGTGATATCTGGATTCGGCGAGGGAGGGTATGCTCCGGGAGGGCGTTCGACAGGCGACCAAGGATCTTTCGATGACCATTGCGGACGAGATACGTCCTCAGGCTTCAAGGGCATTGTGGTGCAGAGCTACCGACCAGCATGAGTGCTCATAAAGGTGGTTGTTTTGAGAGGTGGTCTCTCCAGATTAAATCGTGCTGTCTAATCCACGACGTGGTTCCTCGTAGGTCCTCCTTGGCTTGGTCGCTCAGGACGAAATGTAGGCAACAGAGAGCAGAAGCAGCTCGAAAATAGACTGTCCGAGCGGTGGCCTCAAGCTTGTACAAGTCACCTGGTACATCTTGTCGCGCACGAAGCCACGACGGTGCTATGCTTAGTACGCACAAGAGCTGAATTTATGCGATGACTGGTGTTGGTATGTCATGAGGCAATGTCATGCCTCTGAGCACAGCCCCACAAAAGAAGCGCCGAAAGAAAGCTGGAAGTTGGTAGTGGTGGGTCGCCCGGAGACGCAAGAGAGGGTCTGGAATTTTAGGCACTGGATACCGACACCACCAAGACCTTGGCGCGACTGCCTTAGTTTTAGCTCTCAGACCCTCACGCCAGGCGGTTTTCTGGACACTGTTGGAGCTTGGGACTGTGCTGTTGCGGCCTGAGACCATAACTGGATCGGGTTCACAGCACCTTCACTCATCAACAGCCAGGTCGGACAAGGTTCACTCTTACCACCAGGACCCTCGTACCTCCTTCGATTGCTTGTGCATCATGATATCCCGATCCTACATCATCCATCACAAACATGAATACCCGGCCCGTGATCGATGAATCTTTTGGCCCTGTCAGTCTGAGCGCATCGTTCAACAGCGATGTCTCGTGTTTCAGCGTTGGCACTGACAGCGGCTTCTGCGTCTTCAATAGCGACCCGTGTGCCCTTCAGGTCTCCCGGCTTCTCAATGCAGGCATTGGTATAGTCGAAATGTGCCGACCGGCAGCACGCATGACTAACCCACGAACAGGTATAGCCGAAATGCTCGGGAACTACAACTACCTGGCCCTGGTCGGAGGCGGCAAGAACCCGCGCTGGCCACAAACAAAAGTCATCATCTGGGACGACGCAAAGAAGAAAGAAGCCGTCACCCTCGAACACAAGACCGCCGTACTCAGGGTTCGCCTGACTCGAACCCATATTGCCGTAGCACTGGTCAACGCGACCCACCTTTACTCGTTCTCCTCTCCGCCTCAACGCGTTGCCGTCTTCGAAACAGCAGACAACTACCTCGGCCTGTGCTCTCTTGGATCCAAGCTTCTCGCCTTTCCTGGTCGAAGTCCTGGCAAAATCCAGATCGTCGAGCTCAAGACCCAGAATGTCTCCATTATCCCCGCCCATGCATCGAGCCTGCGTGCCCTAGAATTGTCGCAAGACGAATCTCTCCTCGCCAGCGCGAGTGAAACAGGTACTCTCATCCGGGTCTTTAGCACCGCCAACTGCGCAAAACTCGCCGAGCTACGACGCGGCGTCGATCCAGCGTTCATTTTCAGCATCGCCATATCGCCAGACAGCAACACACTCGCCGTGACATCCGATAAGTCAACTCTCCACGTCTTCGATCTGACACAACTTCCTGGCCGGCCGCCGGCTAGTCCCAGTCCGAAATCACCTGGCGTTAGACGTTCCCAGTCACCGCAGATCACCTCGCCGTCCACAACAACAGATGACGAACCACCCAGCAATAAATGGGGTTTCTTCTCGAAGATTCCTCTCCTGCCACGTATCTTCAGCGACACATACTCCTTCGCCTCCGTTCACTTCGAGATGGGCGATGAAGCCGTCACCAACGACAACAACCTGAAATACCTCCCTGCTCTGGGTTCCTTGCCGACACGGCCGATGAAAGGCATCCTTGGCTGGAAAGACAATTCAACCATCCTGGCCATTGGGACGGGGAGGGACGGACGTTGGGAGAGGTTTCGGATCGGAGACCGGATAATCCAGCAGGGCCAGGAAGAGGTGGTCAAGAAGGACGTGTGGAAGGATGGGTGGAAGAGGTATCTCGGAAGTTGAGCAGGGCAAAACAGGGCGACGTGGATTTACTAGAAGCCAAATTTTATCAGAAGGCTGAACGCCAGGATTCGCCAGTAAGGGATTTATGTTCGCCTTGCCAGGCCGTTACGCACTACAATGATTCCTCTACAGCTCTCGCACACCGCGCGAGCATGCCATGGCGATGAGAATTAGCTAGCAAGCAAGCAAGCACGCAATCAGGAAAGCAAGCGTGCGGATCAGCAACTACTTCCGATGGCACGTATCACAACAACAAGCGACTATTCTTCACGCCGATCCCTGCAAATGCCATTCACTGGCCAGGGCAAATGACACAGAAGTCGTTTTCGGCTTTAAGCATCTACACTAGATGGGGTGATGGCTTGGAATGGCGTTGCATGGTATGGCAGGGTGTAGCTGAGCCTCATTGGGATGAGCTGTCAAAAACAAGCGGCAGGCTTGTGTGCTAGGGTGCAGGTATCCAGAAGACAAGCACGTAAGAAGAAGGAGTTATTGACAGGTAGGTAGAGTAAGGTGAAAGCGGAGAAGGTATCGGGAAAATGAAACGATGAAAGGGCCCGCTGAGGATGGTTTAGAACGTGTCTGGGTCAGACTGTTCATCTCACCATGATAGGGTAAAGTTACGGCCTCATTATGACTTTTACTCCTGCTCGAAGCTAGTAAGCATAAGAACGACCTCCAGAAAGACGAGAAACAAGCATATCAGACAGTGCATATTTCAACCCGAATCAAATTCATTTCTACCTGATTTGTGCCGCTTCCTATGTTTCACCCTCGTCCGATGTCCTCTCGAGCCACCTTTTGACATTCTCTATCCCGTGTGCCGCTGTATGATTTCCGAAGCCCAGCTGCAATCCCAAAGCAGTTCGGGCTGGCCGATTCGATGGTAGTAGAGCTTGTTCTCGAGTCCATTGTAATTCTCGTAATTTGCTCCCCTCGCATCCTGTCCGCGACTGCGATGGCGAGTACTGTATTGAGGACGGACAAGTTGTGTCTCCGTAGGTGCGATCTGGGTTGGGGCCTAATCGCTCTGAACCTGGACGTGGATGATATCTGAGAATGGGCGAGGGGTCATCTGCAAGTTGGATCGGGCCCACCGAGTGTCTCTGTTTGAGCTCGCGTATGTGAGCATCAGGAGAACATAACAGAATCTTTATTTGCGGTCGCAATGTAGATTGTTGCGGTCTGTTGTCAGGGCCAGAGTTAGAGTGCGGCCAATGCTCATCTCTCAGAAGTACCTGCACTTTGGGGCAATCCTGTTTTTGGACTATGTACCTGACGTTCTTGATACACCACATTGGTCTATAGCAAATCTACTGCCTAGGCAGCTAGCCCATCGCTTTCCCGCCGTATTGGAAGCTTCCGAAGGCACCTCCAGGTGTTCCAAACGAGCTTGTCGCTGCAGGAGTGTGGTGTGCGAGACCAGTGTTGCCAGTCTGAGGTGTGGTCGGAGCGCCATTTGAACCATAATAGGAAGTGCCGTTGATGTTCGACGACGCACCAACATCTCTACCGCTGCTAATCGATTGTGGCATTTGACCATTAAGACCCCAGACCTGACCCTTGTATTTGGATTCGTCAATGTTACCATTGAATATCTTCTCCTTCATCTTGAAATAAACCTGACCGGTGAGCAAGGAGTCCGAACCAGCCTGGTGCTGAATACCGATTCTTTGAATGTTCAGCTCGTTGGCGAGATCTTGCAGACCCGACCTTTGTGTGATTATCTGGATAATTCGATTGGCCTCTGGGGTCAAGTCTTGATTGTTGTTGACGGAATTCTTAGTCCCGACGTGCCTAACGATGAACTTGATATCAAACAGGGAAGGGAAGTATTTGTCGAGCTTCATGTGGAATTCTGACTCGTTGTCGGGAAGCATCTCGTTGAGCATTATTCTCATGAGATAGCCGAAGTCATATCCAGAGTGGAAAGAAATCCATTTGACGTCCTCATTCAGGACCAAACCTGACGGTATCAGGAGAGCCCCAAACTTGAGTGGGTCGATTCCTCTTATCTTGTGTTCCTCAAACTTGAGACCGGCTTGTTTTAGCATCTCCGTGGAGTTTTGAGAGTACATGTCTTGTTCGAGGTCGAAGTGAAAGTTAAATTGCCAAGTGCAGACTGGAGTGAGGTTCGGTGGATATTGTAATTTTTGAGCAGTTTGCACATCTGACGGCAGGGAACCATCAGGTTTGAAGAGGGTGATACCCAGCTGGATGACCTTGAGCAAGTCGACATTACAGCGGAGTGTCTGATAATGGTAGTCCGCTTTTGTCGTGAATGCTCCGACAGGTCTCGCTACTATGCCAGGAAACTCAGTGTCCATGGCAATATATGGGTAGTCGTCGACCAAATTCCTGAGTGTCTCCATTTCACGCGATAGATTGTCCCTCCATACTTCTCGTATCCTTGGGTCTTGTTGTGTCTGTTGCGTTGTGACGAAATCTTGGTGAGCCTGTACTGGACCACCCCTTCCGTACGCAAAGTGGGCTGAGGCGTTTTGTAGCAGAGACGTATCCGCCAGGCCGCGATCATAGCCAGCTGCACCTGCTCCCATGGCGAAAGGACTCGTAGTTGCGGAATTGCCCTGACCAAAATTCGCAGGAGCGCCGAGTTGCGGAGGAGGAAGACTGTGGTGTTGATTGAGATTGTGCGACTGCGTTGCATGCTGTGGAAATTGCGCATACGGTCCACTCATGCTCTGCTGACTGTATCGTGGAGGAGGCATCTTGCAGTGATGGTCGAAACTAGAGGCAGACGTGAGATGGCCGGGAAACCGCAGGAACGTAGACCGGATGAGGGTGAGGGAAGATGCTGATATTATGCCATTTGGCAAACAATCCAGTAACAGAATGTATCATATCATGTGCAACCTGGTGAGCCAGCTTAGCTTCGATGCGAGTGCTTGACTGTCTACAAACGAACAGTGTGCTCACCTAGAGCAACAAGCGGCAGGCGCGCGTCACCTGAGACTGTGGGCAGGCGCTGAATGAACTTCAGGACGGCAACTTAGGCGCGGCAGCAACTGCTAGCGCCACATCAAGCGCGACTCTAGCTTGGCGATCTCTGAAGCTCAAGCTGCGCTCTATGACTATTGACTGGTGACCACGGTCTCGATCAACTCATACACGTCAAGCAGACATCACATACCGACACGCGATACTTCAAGGCTTTGAGCGTGCCATCATCTCCAATCCAGCACACGACGGTTCTCGTCTAGCCTGGGCAAGATGGCACCACCAAATGCGACAGGCTTCGATATCAAAACATTTGCAAGAGCTGCCACGAGTCAGGAATGGAGAGCAAAAGATCCATGGAGAAGAGCGTAAGTGTACCAAAACGGGCCAAGAAGCCCACAATTGACAATCGTTCACAGGGAAGCATGGAGGTATTCAGGTCCATTCTCGAGATGGAACAGATTCAAGGGTGCCTTCCCAGGCTTCGGCATCGGCCTAGGGGCTTTTCTCGTCTACTCAGCATACGAGGCCGTTTTTACGAAGGATTCTCATGGGCATGAGCACCACGGGGAGAAATCACCACCCACAATCAACACTTAGATACGAACGAAGAAAGATTCAAGACTCCTAAGAGCACAAACGTCGCGCGACTAAGCCAAAGCCGGAAACTGAATGTAACTGAATGCACATATATCATTGGTGAGGAGTTCTGGCGTTACCTCCGCAAGATTGCAGGCGGACATTCATCCAAAAACTCCTCAAAGGCGGGAACGTCTTCACGAACCTGGAGCTACCTGAAGAGATCTATAGACTAGCGGAGCACTATGACGGGCTAGCTTCAGATCACGCCTGATATATACAAAAAGATCGTAACATTGTCCAAGCACTCCTCCAGCGGGCTTCTCTGTCTTGCGCTGTACATGTCGAGCCAAGCTGCCGTCCTGCATTATCCGGCGAATGAAGACTCCCATCGCTCGTCTTAAGATTCTAGCAATACTGAAGAGAAGTCGAAGCGTCCGTAGAATATGCCTTGCTCACGCCTGGACGACAACAATACCAAGGTGTTCATATCAAATAGCCAGTAAGTCCCGCCTGCTACAGACTATACTCTTTTTGGTAAAAATGCCCGTGGCTATCCTCGGCTGCCCACGTTGCGGGACACTCCGCCATTCGACCAATAGCCATTTCGTGGGCAATGCTATCAGTTCTTATCAGGTTATGAATATCTCACTAGAAAGCAATCCTCCTCATGACAAGCTCGAAACTCCATATGCTGCGTCTCAGCCGATCTTGCCGCGAGTATATAACTTCCTAATCTGTGCCCGCACCTTCAGACCAGATAGAATTCGAGTCAAGCATACATAAGACCCCTCAACGCTCCTCAAGCTCGACTTTGACTTTTTCGCTCTCTTAGCCACGCTTCTCTTTTGTCCTTTAGAACTGAGACTAATCATCCGCTCGTGTTTGACAAAGTACAATCAACATGGTGCTGGATCGTTTGAAGCAGATTGCTTCACAAGTGCACAACACTATCTCGCCCCCGCACCCGTTAGACCCTCTTTCCTCTCTTGAGATTGAGACAGCGGTATCACTCCTGCGCAAGGAAAAAGGCCAGCTTTACTACAATGCTGTCACTTTACTTGAGCCTCCAAAGGCTCTGTTGTTGCCATGGCTATCAGACCCGGAGCACACGCAAACTCCTAACAGAATAGCAGACGTTGTTGCTATTACGCCGGAGGGAAAATTGATGGACGGCCATGTTGATCTCACTGAAAACAAAATTCTGTCCTGGAATCATACACCAGGTATGCAGCCATTAATCACAATGGAAGACTTACAGGTCGTCGAGCATATTGTGCGCAAGGATCCCAAAGTCATCGAACAATGTGGCATTCTGGGTATTCCGAAGGAGGATATGCACAAGGTTTACTGCGATCCATGGACCATTGGGTATGATGAGAGGTTCGGCAATTCTGTCAGACTACAGCAAGCATTGATGTACTACCGGCCTCATGCCGATGACTCTCAATATACTTATCCACTCGACTTCTGCCCGATCTACGACTCCAACAAGCAACAGATAATACACATAGACATTCCGAAAGTGCGGAGGCCCGTGAACAAAGCACCACCAAACAACTATACTGTGAAATCCATCCAGGAATCAACGGGCTACCGAACAGATCTGAAGCCCATCAATATCACCCAACCAGAGGGCGTTTCCTTCAAAGTCAAAGGCCGTACAATAGAGTGGCAGAACTGGTCAGTACATGTTGGCTTCAACTACCGTGAGGGTATTGTTCTCAGCAACATTACCTATTTCGACAAGGCTGAGAATGCCGTTCGCCCAATATTCTATAGACTCTCGCTTGCTGAAATGGTCGTACCCTACGGCAACCCTGAACGACCTCACCATAGGAAGCACGCCTTTGATCTTGGCGAGTATGGTGGCGGCTACATGACCAACAGTCTTAGTCTAGGCTGCGACTGCAAGGGTAGCATTCACTATATGGACGCAGAATTTGTGAATCGCGCTGGCGCAGCCCAAGTCATCAAGAACGCCATCTGCATCCATGAAGAGGATGGCGGTATCTTGTTCAAGCATACCGATTTCCGTGACGACTCCGTCATTGTCACTCGAGCACGCAAACTCATACTCAGCCATATCTTCACGGCCGCCAACTACGAGTACTGTGTGTACTGGATTTTCCACCAGGATGGTGTCGTCCAGCTCGAGATCAAGCTCACCGGTATCCTGAACACCTACGCGATGAATCCAGGCGAGGAGACCAAGGGATGGGGAACAGAGGTGTATCCAGGCGTCAATGCGCATAACCATCAACACCTCTTCTGCTTGCGCATTGATCCAAACATCGATGGACCCAACAACACGGTCTTTCAGGTCGACGCCGCGCAAGGGGCAGGCGAGGTTGGATCAGAGGAAAACTACTACGGCAATGCGTTTTATGCCAAGAAAAAGAAGTTCACAAATCCGGTCGAGGCAATGTCAGATTATGATGGAAATACGTCGAGGACGTGGGAGATGTGCAATGAGAACAAGCTAAACCCCTACAGCAAGAAGCCAGTCAGCTACAAGCTTGTAAGCAGAGAAGTTCCGGCTTTGCTGCCGAAGAAGGGGTCATTGGTGTGGAAGCGTGCAGGTTTCGCCAGGCACGCCGTACACGTTACAAAATGTAGGCATCTTTGATTCCTAGTTCAACGCGCTTGCTGATTGATACCATAGACTCCGACGAAGAAAAATATCCCGCAGGCCGCCACGTTCCGCAGACCTCCGGCGAACCAACAATGGGCCTCCCGCAATGGATTGAGGCAACCTCCTCCGAGAACATCGCCAACACCGACGTCGTGCTGTGGCACACATTCGGCATCACCCACTTCCCGTCACCAGAAGACTACCCCGTCATGCCGGCTGAGCCAATGACGTTGCTGCTGCGACCACGAAATTTCTTCGTAAGAAATCCATGTTTAGATGTGCCACCAAGTTACGCGAGGACCCCGTCGGAGGTCGCCGCAGGTAAGAGTGGCTGTGCATGTGCCAAAGATAAGGTCAGTCAGTTGGTATGAAATGAAGGTTGTGTACAGCGGGCGAGCGCAGTAGCATTGAGAGACGAAGCGATGTGGAAAAGTGATGGAAAGCGAGTGTCCCCTGTTAGAACACGGATTGCTGGGATGGCAGCACTTCTTTCTCAGACACTTTTCGACAGAAATTGCTAAGGTATATGGGTTGATGGAGCTCTGGTGTCACGTTTGACGTTATGGTGCAATCGAGATCCGGAACGCAAGCGCTATCGCATATGATCAGTTCCACTAAAGATGTCATGCTCGCCTTGCGCAGATCCACATGAGCTCGGTTTTAATCACACGTGTTCTGTGTCACCGTGTTTCGTTCGCATTTGATTCTACTTGAACTCAGGCAGTGCTGGAGATGCCGTTGTCCTCTCAAGTGGTCATGCAGGATAGGATCTGATCAATCATCTTGCAAAGTACGTCAACGTGGGAGAATTTCCACCTTTGCTCGCGGCTTACGGTGAATTCGGTAAGTCATCTAACTCAATCATGAAGGAGATCGGACTCTGAAAGGTTCGCCGAGACTTTCAGGAGTTCACCTCTATTCATTGCCTATCATCATAGGAATATGCGGCATAGATATATGCACAGTGGCGCTCACTGCCAGCAAATCTCTCGTTCTTGGCCATCAGCAATGCGGTTACCAAAATATGGCTAGCTCGTAGTCGATAAAGGGCCTTGACTGGCCGGACCCCTCACTTTATGTTCTTCTGAGCTTCTCGTCTATTGGGCGTTAAGCGATTGAAATGGCAGCAACACAAGATCAATCAATCTGCAGCGACCTCCGATTGAGAGCGACATCTGCATTTCTAGGCCTTTGTTGAGTGTTCGTTTCCTCACGACCACACATCACCCATCTTGCAGTGCTCACAATATGGGCATCCCAACAGAACTCGTCGGCAGCCTGCCTCGGCCGACATACCTACAGCAGGCTTTCACAGACTACGACGCAGGAAAGATTACTCAGGAAGATCTAATCAAAGCCCAAGACAAATCAGTGGAAGACTCGCTGAAGAACCTCTCCTCAACTGGCGAACCCCTGATCACCGACGGCGAGCAGAGAGCTAGCTCTTTCGCCACATATCCAGTCACCGATACCCTTGGCGGTACAGGCCTTGCTTCGAACCTTGCTGCTGATGGTCAGTACTTTGCTATCTTCGACGACGGACATCACAGACAGCTTCCACGACTTGTGTCTGGGCCCTTCAAGTACAAGACTTATGCCTACGACAACTTCAAGAAGTCCCAGGCCTTTGCAGGCGGCCGTGCGATGAAACAGGCTGTTATTTCTCCTTCAATGATGTACTTATTGTACCCTCTGAATGGAAATGTGGATGGGTATTCCAGAGAGGACTTCGAAAAAGACCTGATCAACGAATGCGAGAAAGACATTCGTGGGTGCTTTGCCGCTGGTGCGAAACGCGTCTCGATTGACTTCACGGAGGGCAGGCTGGCGGCTAAGAATGATCCGAGGAACCCTTGGACTGGTGCAAAATTGCTGCAGAAGTTTGTTAATTTAAACAATCAAGTACTTGGTAGGTACATCCACGCTTAAACCTGACGACGACGAGGCGTATCCTGTCCGGAACGGCTCACCTGTTGACCCATCTTCAGACCGATTTTCCCCGGAGGAACGCACAAACATTGGCATTCACACCTGTCCCGGCGGCGATTGTGACAGCGTTCACTCTTTTGATGTTGACTACCACGAACTCCTCCCCGCCATGTTCCAGATGAACGCTGGCTACTTCCTCATTCAGCTCGCCAGTGAGAAAGATAGAGCAAAAGTTTACGAGGAAATCGGTAAGTCCATCAGGCTGGACGCAAATGGCGTGAAACAGGTCGCATTCATTGGGGTGATCAACCCATTGAGTCCCGAGGTTGAGACACCAGAGCAGGTGCGGGATGCATTGGTGGAAGCAGCGGAGTATATCCCCAAGGACCAGCTTGGTGCTACGGACGACTGTGGGTTCAGTCCGTTCAGCATTGATGTCAAGCCCAAACATAAGAGTCCGGACTTTGCCAGGGAGGTGGCGTTCAAAAAGATTGCCAATCGTATCAAGGGGGCGAAGATGGCGAGTGAGCAACTGCAGGTATGAGCTCCGACTACGGTAGATGAATTGAGGAAGCCATCATTCTACAGAGGAGTCATTGTACGGTAGGATACGCCTGGCAAACGCTCGTTCAACCCGAGTCTTGCGCGCTTGCACAGTTCATAATGGAGACTGGTTGGGTGAAACGTTGTCACGCGAGAGAAGAGAATGGAGAGACTACTCAACGTAGAAAATGCAATGAGTCTTCGCGGGACTGATTCAAACGAAGGTCCAGGATGCCATGACATGCGCTTGTACTCCCCGGTTCGCCGTACATCTCGCGCTAACCTGGACCTGACCGATGATCTCCCGCTTCGGTCCCTTCCCGTGGTCGGAACGTTCCGCTCCTTCCATAATTTATCATCGTTTGCGAGCGTTATCGCAATGGCTTATTTTCCTCTTCGACTGTCTCTTTCAGCATCTGGCATGCCATGTCTGGACTCACGAAGCCATTTAATTGGTTCTATCACGAGTTCGGCGTGGATGCTGTCCACCAGACAGGCCGCAATGCCTATCTCATCATTTTGGCACGGACGTGCCGGATGTTCGCCTACGGCACCAACTCGCTGATATTGGGTAGGCCTCTCATATTTTAGCTTATAGGAGTTTCACTAATCACAATAAAGCTATTTTCTTCTCAGCGCTTGACTTTTCCGACTACCGAATAGGCCTGTTCATGACTTTGACTCTTTTCGGGGATTTACTTCTCGGCACATTTCTTACGCTGGTAGCCGATCGTGTAGGTCGGCGAAAGGTGCTACTTGCCGGCTCGATCATGATGATATTCAGCGGGTTCATCTTCGCCGTCTTCGAAAACTTCTGGATCCTCCTGCTTGCCGCTGTGTTTGGCGTAATTAGTGTGACTGGCGGTGACTTCGGACCCTTCCGAAGCATCGAGGAGTTAGTCACAAAACCATCAGGGTTCTTCTGATTGCATGCTGATGAGATTTAGGTCAGTCCTGTCGCAATTAACAACATCTTCGACAAGAGCAGATGTGCTTGCCTGGTATGTCACAACGTCGACTCTGGGGACCTCAATCGGCACCGAATCTTCTGGTCGCATCATCAAGCTGTTGCAGGAACGTAATGCATGGAATGACGTTGATGCATATCACACTCTCTTTTGGATCTATGCTGCTATGGGCATTGTCAATGTGGCCATGGTCCTGTTATTGACCGATGCTTGCGAGCTACAACCAAGGCAAGCTTATATGCAGGTTGCACAGCACGAGAGTGAACAGTTCCACGAGGAAAACCCGCCAGCGCTCCCTAAGACTCAGCCCACTGAACCCATGAACAAATTCTTTTGGTTCACGCGGGCTCGGAGGTGGCTCACCGGCAATCTTTCCCAGATATCGAAGCCCACGCGCTCCATCATGTATAAGCTCTGGTTCCTCCTCGCCGTCGATTCTCTAGCCGATGGTATGGTCCCGTACTCCCTCACCAATTATTACATGGATATCAAGTTTCACCCCACTAAGTCTACACTCGGCGATGTCACAGCAATCAGCTACCTCCTCGCTACCATCGGCTCGACCTTTGCTGGACCTCTTGCCCGAAGGATTGGGCTAATCAACACAATGGTCTTCACGCATGTCCCATCGTCAGCATCTGTTCTTGTCTTTCCGCTTCCGTCTGTTTTTTGGCTGACTGCTGCGTTACTACTGATAAGGACCGGCCTCAATCCGATGGATCAGGCGCCAAGATCTGCCTTTATCGCTGCTGTGGTCAGGCCAGAGGAGACCACGGCTGTGATGGGCATCACAAGCATGTTGAGGACGCTTGCTTCGATGGCAGGGCCTACATTGACTGGCTTACTTGCAGCGAGGGATAAGTTCGGGGTTACTTTCGCCGTTGCAGGAGCCTTTCGTCTGGCATACGATTTCGGACTCTATGCTATGTTCGTAAACATGAAGATCGACAAGGATGACAACAAGCGAAAAGAGTATGCGAGAGTGGCGCAGGACCACGAGGAACTTGAACTTGAGCTACCCCGCTTTTCTCTGGGTAGTGTCGACAGCGATCAACAAGAGCATGTCGGAGGCCCGCCGGAAGGGATTGTGCAAGCCTAGTCACAGTCTTCGTCAAACTACCAACATCTCCGCAGCAGAAGCCCTCACCTCCACATAGAAAACCGAGCCTAGACCAGCTGCAACGAGCTGAAAGTGCTTTAGCGCCTACGACGTCGATAAATCGATTTGAGTGATATCCGTCCGGCCCCCCTTGTCCGGCAGTCTTCCGCCGTACTGAATTATCATTAGTCTCTGTATTCGCCGCCAGAGCCACAAAGTCGCCATCCTAATGAGGCTGCCATTCCCTCACAGTTTAGAGAGCAAAACCTTGCTTGACCGATTTAATCACTTTAAACTGCAAAAAGTGCCACGTATACTGCATCCATCTTCTCGCTGGAGAGCTACAAGTCCAAAATTACGAAGGGATGCTAAGGCTCTGCCTAAGACCAAAAGAGAGTGTGCATGGTTGAATCGATCGTCGACGCGAGTGTTCCATGTCCAGGCCTCGAGGCTGGTGGCGATTGGTAGGAGCCTGTTAAAAGAGGGCATAGAGTAACAGAAAAAAAGACTGAGTATTGTATTGTCCGAAAGTTGGGACAACTAAAAGCGCCGTACCGAGCTGACGGTGATGCTGAGATAAATGTTATAATAGGCAATAAGAATTAGATGCTGAAGCTCAAGGCCTCTTTTTCAACAATTTCGATAACGTCCCCGGTACATTTCTCGAAAATGCTGAAGCCAACTGGCAAGACGCGACTCAAACTGTGGTGCAGGTCGGGGAACGCATGACTGGCGTATTCCAGCATTGGAACATAGCTGATCTCTATGCGACGGTAGATCTCATCGAAGACAATGCCGACCAAGAAATGGCTGGCCTGAATTCCGAGTCTGGCTTCTATATCGCTCTGCTCTGCTAAATCGGAGTGCAGACTTGAAGCCAAAGAAGCACATCCACAGCATTGAGTGGAAATGTCGGACCAACAGAATTCTGATTCTCGAATTCATTTCCTGCATTCTTCACAGCTTCCCCTCCCTGAATTCAATGTTAAATCTCTTGCTCATCCTGATCCTTCGACCGTGCTGGAGAAAAACCAACATATAGGGCATAGCACAATCACGACAAAAGCTAACAACGAATTCCTCAACCCAGTCCCAGCACTCTATACATCTCTCAGACCAGCCAAAGGTAAGGACGGACCCATCACCGATCGTAACACAGTATTTGCTGCCGTGGCACCAGCAGCGTACAGACCGAAAACCTACACGAAGTACAAACCAACGGTCATGAACGTCGCCAGGAACTCCGTGACGACCCGCGCTGTGCCGATGATTGGCATAATGTGGTGCACCGTGTATTCAGTGTTTCAACCGCACCAGAAATCCCTCTGAGAATCAGGATGGGCTATTCATATGGAGGAACCAATACTCTGGTTTGCGTTCTCCGCCGTGCTTGTTGGCCAGCTATGTCACGACGCGATCTGAAGTCGCGCCGAAGACGGTGAGACCGATGGGCGTACCGACGTCGATGCCCGAGAACGCAAGTCCAGCACTTGTCTGGCTGAATCCGTATTCAGTCACGAACAGCACGGTAATCGTCGTAAAGAGGAGGTAGAGTGACCATATATAACGGCCATGGACAGACTCAAGAGGGACATAATCGAAAACGGCAGCACCTTCATCGTCCACACAATGGTCCTTATGAGAAACCTTTCGCGGTGGAAGGCCAGAGCCAAGTTTCGACCTCAGCATCTCGTTTGATGTTTCCTCGCGCAGACGAGTCCCTTTTTGAGTCAGGATATTGGGCATGTAGGTCTCGCGCATAGTGAGTATTGTGACAGTAGTCCTCAGTTCCGAGGTACTTGTGAGGACGTGGATGGCTGAGATTGCTTAACGACGACTATGGGAACGCGTGGACCAGGAGCAGCATTGTTGATGCCGTGTTGATGCTTTCGTCTGCGTTTACCTCAGCAATTAGACTGTAGCGAGTCTTGTCGAGTCGCATCTGGATCAATACTAAGCTTTATCAACGTGCCGACCACAACTATATCTTGTGTTCTTGGACGAGACAGAATGGCCACACGGATCTCTAGATCGCACAGACCTCTTTTGACTAAGCAAAGAGGAATCTGTTGAAGTAGCATGATTTCCTTGCATTCGCTCGCGTGGCTCCGTCGTTGACATGCTCTATGGAAGCAGGATTATCTACAGATAGTCGAACAGATGTCAGATGACTTGTAGCCACCAGCGCGATGCATAGAGAATTGTTGCTGTTCGCATCTGACGGCATTTTCTCGTGTAGTTTGTGTTTTGCGGTGGATTATGAATATACTTTGCCCAGTTCGGTAAAGCACGATATGACTTGCTCACATCATACCACCTCGAATCTTCTTGTCATTAAATCGTAAGAATCACCAAGGCGCCGACAATCTAAACCTGGGCTCCAAGTCAAATGCTGCTTGGCTAGTGAGCAGCGGCAATGACCACATTGTCGACGCCGACATCCTGCGCTGAACCTGCCCCGCACTATCTTATAAGTTTGTCAAAAGACCAGAAGCCAGTATGACGACCGCGCCGTTTCCGAATGAGTACAACTTGAGAACGGTCGCTGAGACGTCGAGCAAACCATGCTTTGTATGCCATCGATCGAGTACAAAAGTACTCATCACCCCTGACAACAAGGTGAGTCTGTTAAAGCCCAGGCGAAAATCTGCCAGCAGTATATACCACTAGTTGGCGCTTTGTCCCAGGTATTGAGCGTTGCTCCAGGACTTCTTCTATACATGTCCATCTCATCTACAAGACCGTGGTTTCGCAAGTCCAATCATAGACGAGAAGGCAGAAGCCGAAAAGAAGAAGCAAGAACAACTTGCCAAGGAGAAGGAGGCCATCATCAAGGAGTACGAGGAGAGGATGAAGAAGAAGGGTAAAGATGTGAAGAAGCAGGAGGACGGTCCTGAACAAGCTGCAGAGGAGGAAAAGAACCAGAAGGTGAGTTGCTTCTTCCGCGGATTCTGTCCATGCTCTTGCCACAGCCAGGCTTCATCATTACTGACACTCTATCAGCTCAAAGCCCTTGAAGCAAAAGCAGGTGGTATGGGTCCTTCCGATGACGTACCTCGTCAATATGTGCTTCACAGAAACTTCTACCAGATACGACTTGATCGGAGAACGAATATGGAGAAAGCGAGGCGGGACCAGGCACGACTAAAGGATCCAACTTTCTTCCCGCCCACACCGAAAGGCGACATTGCCTGAGGACGTGTGGGGCCGTATTACAACACGACGTGTCAGCCGAGACAGTTACAACGACAGCATACCTGAGTCAAGCGAGAAGAGCTGCGGTCAATGCAACTGGAGCGTCATCGCGAGGTTACACGCCCGGATCTCTGACACATTCATTGAAAGCTGCAGAAATGCTACTGCGTCCCCTTTAGGGCCTCTATATTGACCGACATCACAAAAGGCAAGGTAGCCATCAGCGAACATGCAGCTTCAGCACTGAGAAGTCAATCAACGGGGTAAAGAAGAATATGAGAAAGTGCTCGGGGCAGGTGAAACCTCCACCAGCAGTCCTATCGCGAAGACTCGTTATTGTGGAGCCAGAAGAGATCTGATGAGCTTCACGCCTACTGCTTTGTGTCGTTCTTGCACGTTAGCCACAATTTCACTAGACAGACAAAGAGTACTAAAAATCTCTACCGTCAAGAGAGCTGGCATCCCCAATACCTAGTGGGCATCTGTTTGTGATAAGAGACGGCGGCGCAACGAAGTATAAGAACAGCACCGGAGCCGGGAGAGCAAGTAGGCGTGAATTCTGCATAGCCGAGACGGGTGACTGCGACCATTTACTGTTTTACTTCAAGGCTCCTGATCCACTTCGGAGCTCTGCAGCACTGCCAACGCGAACATTGGAAGCCAAGCTCAAACATACCCTTTTCCCCAGACCACGAAAAGCAGTTCACCTCGACCTGGATTGACTGTATGTTTCTCCATACACATTGTACTTCACAAAATATTGATCACACAAGGGCCAACAGGGAGGAGCCCTGACGTAGTTTCAAATCGGCATAAATCTCCATCCTGCATGCATCAGATTGCGGGCAGGAACTCGCGTGCTTTCATATGCCAGCGTTGCATAGAATTTTGTGAATGCTGCGGTGTGTGGTTGTTGTCGTGACCAAGATCCTGCTCTTCACGTTATGATTTTGACGCAGCTAGGCTTCGTGCTGGCCTTGGCCCAAGAGAACGACCGTCTGAATTATTCAGTTGTGTCAGCAAGGACGAAGAGATCTCATTTACTGACAGGGCAACGTGTCTTATAAAGACATTGTTTGATAGCATGATTATGATCTGACAATCCCTGATGAGCTCCCGCTGACACTCGTTCAGGTATCGTGCTCGTTTGACGAAATATGGTCGCGTTTAACTAGCCGCTGGACCTCTCTGTGCACATAATTTATGGTCATCCTGAGCCCAACAGCGGTATCAGGCATCTAGGAGAATCCTATTGCATGACTGCTTCGTTCATCACAGATTGCCTTGCCGCTTCATTTCAGGTGGAATTCGAATAGCCGACGTTGACGTGGATTGGGACGATCTGTCGGAATCAGTTGTTGACAAGTGTGACTGACGGCGCGTGTGTGGCGACCGATCGATAACTTCGTCGACCTTAGTCCTGATGATGCCGAATCCTGGAGTGACCCATCCCCCGCAGGAACATCTCAAACCAGTCCACGCAAACTTGCCGATATTGGTACCACATCTCTTGCTTGGACACGAGAGGCGGCCCTCCATCTTACCTTCCGAAAGCGCTTCTTTCATCCACGACAACGGATGCAAAAAGATGTGTGCACATTGTGGTGGAGGCAGAGGCGTGCCCTCTAGCTGCGGCGACCGCGCTTCGTTCGGGTCTCTGTGTGGAGGTGGTTCGTGTTCGAGGATGAAAGGAGTCGTCGCAAGCATGTGCCGGCATTTCCGGCACCTGATCGTGACTTGCTGTGAAGATCGCATTATTTGAGGATGGGATCGTGACTTGGCCTGATCGGTTCCATCAGGCGCGAGCACACCTTCTGCGACCTCCGCCATGTGCTTCTCTTTACCTTTCTCTTCGTCGTCCGATGATTCGTCCTCGAAGATGATGTTCTCCATCTCAGGGGCTTGCATGGTTCTGAGACTCTCGTCGACCTTTCTCTTGTTCATCCACCGTCGATAGATTTTGTGACTTTTCAAATCTGACTCAGAGGTGGGGCAACCCATATCCTCAAACATGTGCAATTGGTCCATGAACCCTTCGTTGGGTTCAGCGATAGGCCTTCCTTGTCGCAGCAGCTCTAGTGCGTTGACGACGGAGAGTGGCTTCGGTGGCAGGGCAACCATATCGTTAGACCCAGTAGTCTGGTTGTTCGGACGCTGCCGCGACGCCCAAAGAAGATAAGCTAGCAGAATAGTTGCTGATCGCGACTTGCCCATAGCACTAGAAGACCTAGATTAGCACATCCTCTGTTCAGCTGCTGCATGTCGACAAATTCAGGAATTTGACCTTGAAAGCCCGCGTGACATGGTTTGAATGCACGACTGTCGTACGGTCTCTGTGGCTGCATGCTCATTACGAGATTTCACCTTATTCGATTCAACCTTTTTGCGCTTATGCTGAACCAAGTCACTGGAACTTTCCCTTGTGAAAAGGTGTCCACGATGCGCTAGCAGCCGCTGCTACAATTGTGTGTCCGGGAACGCGGGAAACTGCCTAATGCGTCATGAGGCGTCTTCCGATCACTTCCCCGTTCCCAGAACCATGGTTCTGGGGTCTCATTCGTCGAAAAGAAACCAAAAATTGCGACAGGATCTCACAAATTGAGCAACACTTACCAATGGATATAGACTCCGCTGCCTCTGCCAGTATTGTCGACGCCATTGCCAAGACCAGAACTCATCTCGGGTCGGTAATTCAGACCTTGTTGTATGAACTGATTACTCCGCGGAAACCATTCAAGAAGATTCTCATCCTCAACATCATCCACCGGGATGTGAAGATGTTGATAGGCGCGCACAAGTGGAGCGTCATCCTTGAACTCCCAATCAATGACTGAGATAATGTGCGTGATATTGCAATTTTTTAACGCTTGCGTACGTCGCAGACCGATGAATCTGCGAGAGTCAGACGTGATGCTTGCAAGGCAAGGACAGCGATGTGTGATCGTGGCAATAATGACCGACACGAAGCGCAGCAGGCTTCCAATTGACTTACCCTCCAATGTAAAGGTTGTAGCCTGGGCACTTGTCCAATGTCGGCTCCATGATGCTACGCAAGCGCATCGAGCTGAGAGCAGGGAGACGTCTTACGAATAGCTGTTTCGGTTTTGCATAAAGAGAGGAACGGGCTGAAAGCAAGAGATTTCACGGGGCAAATAAGCTTGGCGATTGGTGCAGCCACGCCGCCACACGAGGGTGGTCTCGCCCACTTTGCACCAAGCATGGGAGCTCGGACAGGTGGGCCGGTCAGAACGAAAGTGATTCGCTATGACGCAACAGAAAATCCAAGCTGATGCAACAATATTGTGGCGTAGGTGCAGACGAGCAGTTGTACCGAATGTCCGAAGCTTCTAGAAACCCATGGCGAGGCATGCTGGAAGATGTACGCGGCGCATGTCCTTGCATTATTCGTACTAATGCAGATCACGAAAACCACTTCAGTTGCTTCCTACATGCCGTAGACAGGTGCAGGAAAGCATTGTCAGCTGTTGGCTTGACGTAACTTGAACTGCGCCAAGGTCCATACTCCTTGTTGCGTCGAGACCCAAGGCTCCAAATGGAGCACGGTCCTTGTGCTCATCTTCAGCCCTATGAGCCTCCTGAGGACAGAGGACTAGGGGTGGATAACTGAGCCTGTTAAGGACAATCGACCGAAGTGGGACTCATCGCCTTTGTGGGCGTTTTCATCAAATTCAGACACTAATGCGACCATCACATGGAGTTTTGAAATATTGCTTCCGTGACATCTCTAGTTGTGCGAAAAACAAGATCCATTGGACAGGCAGGGGGTGTGTGTGTGTATGTGTGTGCGACAAACTACTGAAAGCCCACCACATATCTTGGAGCCTCGACGACTTGGAATGTACAAAGATCCGTTCATGAAGTGGGCTAGATAAAGTCATTGCAAATCTCCCGCTCGCCAAGTAGGCAATACTCTTGTCAGCTGGACCGAATGGAAACCGCGGGATCAACGGTTCCTGCCCTATTAGGACAGCGACAAACACGTATGCTATCTTCGAGGTGATTATCAAACGCTTCAGTGCGCAAGCTCTGCTCGCCAATAAAGTTGATATAGTCTGGGTTGGGACGCTGGATTGACCAGACTATATCCAGTACAAAGCCTATGGTATCCGTACCGCTCCAAATTAGCAAAGCAACATCTCAATAGTGCCCTAAGGTCGATAGGACATGTCTCTGATCGCTAGCGATTATTGTTCCGTAAGGTCATGGAAAATGCCGTCAAATCAGAATCCCCAGGGGCCAAACCTTTTGAGTCTATCTCAGCCAGTGAAAGGCACGGACACGTTAAATAATCACGTCAAAAAGATCTCGGTGCTTAGGCAAGGCAGTACCCGAAGGACGGCTTATACAGACGCTGTACGGGTAACTTTCGGCCGATGAAAGGCCATGCATTACTTCAGAATCTCCTTAAGAGCCAAATTGACCATAGTTGTTCCGATTTGCGAGATGCTGCAACAAGGCCCGAGAGGCGAGCGGAAGCGGTGCGCCAAATCCCTGAAAAGACGCGCAGCTTCGTCCAACCTTGTCAAATGCAAGGAAGGGGCCCGCATTTCGGCAGGGCAGTAGAGGGCGAAACCCCGTCCGAACCAGTAGCTGTTGGGCTGTCTCTCAACAAGTGCAGGGCTAGCTTCAACTTTCTGTGACTCGACACTAAGCCACGAAACGAGGGATCTTTACAAGCGCATTTTTGATGTGTTGTCCAGAACAAGCTGGCCTGCAAGAACTACAAGCGAGCAGAATCACCGGCGGAAGCCAAGCCCGACGGAGGTGATCCTGCTGGTCTTGCGAGGGTTCTCCGAGTTGACGATCGCCGCCTGACGCACCGAGCGTGACTACAGTAGCAGCTATTGTGCAGGGTGTCTTAACGATAGAGAATGTTTAAATTACGAACGCTTGCAGCAGCTCCCCGAAAGCTGCACCTATTGGTGATTATTCGATAGCCAGTCAGCAGACTTTGAGAGGTCAGCAATCGTCGAGCTTAGGAGTGCCTGCTAGCCCATTTATGTACTGCTCCAGAGGCTTTAGGTCTGTGAGCGCCGCAAAGCTAGCGATAGGAAAATTACAGCCCTTTCCACATTCGTCCTAGCCGGACATTGCACATCGAAATCCGCTTGTGGAGGGCTTCGAGACGCCGGCAGGCCCTAAAACAACGGGCATGAGCGCCCTACATAAGCAGCAGGGCCCTGCCCCACTTTACTCGCAGTAAGGGTGCATGCGACAACAGGAGCCACATGTCGATCTGAACAGCAGTGTTCACCACCCAAACTTCCTCCCCAGCTGGTAAGGCTGAGGAATCCATAGCCTATCTCGCAAAATCCTCGACTGCGACTCGGTGCTCACCACGCACCATGACCGACATACTTCTTTCGTACGCTTCACCCATTCTAACGGCCTATGACGGCCCATCTCTAGCTCGGTGCTTGCAATCTCGCCATGGTTTCTTTGCCTCCCACCACAATCTCTTGTGCTCTCGTCTACGCCCGAAAGCTGATGATATGACTGGTCTTGCAATACAAGTCAGATAAAAACAACTAGCTCTTTATTGCCACGGGAAAATCTCTTACTGGAAGAGCCGGAATCCCCGCAACACTTGGGCAGGGACGACTCGTTTGCCATTGAGCCTGTACGATTCAGCTCCTCGTGCAAGGTCCTTCCGGGTAGAAGGGTGAGAACAGTTTTCCGAGAGCGTCCTGTTGCCCAGAGAGGCGTCTCAGCTGGCTGCCATATCACATGTCTGCCTCATGTGGTTGGTGACATCTTCCTTTGCCTCCACGTCTTTCGAGGTTTCCGTTCGAAAGCAATTATCGCCTTTCCCAGGGCTACATCACGCGGAGATCTTGCTAGACTAAAGACGAGAGAATGGATTCATCGCGTGGGGCTTCAATAGCTGTCCCGCTGCCAATACAAGAGCCCCACCACGGCAAGCAACGGCGCCTCTCCAGATCCAGTTCTCATACCTTGTCCAAATCTGGTCAGACTCGAGCGTCAATTGCTATACCTGGCGGACGAATGGACAACATCCCTCCGGCTCTGCCACCCCCTAGATATATCCATGACCTTGACGATGGCGTTGATCTTGCCTGGAGGTATCAGAACGAAGATTCGTCGTGCAGGAAGACCATATTGCCTCCCATTAAGCCTGGATCATCTTTGCTAGGAGATTCACAGACTCAGCTAATCAGGGACGAGGATGAGGATGCTGAGATGGAAATGGACATAGACCGTGTTTCAAGCAGCATCCGAGCCTCTCAACCCTGGTCACACTCTCACGTTGCCATTGAGACTTCTACTCCAAGTTTGATCAGAAGACCGCCTTCATATTCAGACATAAATCAAAAGTAAGTCTTGACCCTGTCCTCGCGCACAAACCATTTCCACGCCAAGGTCATCTATCGCGCGTGTCTCGTCTACTTGTCTTTCACAACCATGCTAAGCCCAATTATTGGTAGACTCCATGGAGAAAATCCCTTAGCACAACAAAATCACAATCAGTCCACACATGCTTACGACAAGCATCTGCTGCTCAAGATTGGCAAAGCAAATTCGCCTTCTGGCCTCCCAAAATCGAGGCACAGTCCAGTATCAGGTCCTAAATTATCCATCAACACTAGAGGATCGCACCTTCGGGCACCGCCCGCTCATGAGTCAACCCTTTCTTTGCAGCCTGTTACAGGATGGTTAACGAGTCCAACTTCGGCTGTCTCTCCTACCACTAAACATTGGCGTGAGTATTTTATGGATTCTAAGAGTCCTTCATTGGGGAGCACATCCTACGGAATGGACCCTGAAGTGTTCATGTCATCCAGCACAGGACATCATTCAGTGTCTCATACGAGCTTCACTCACAGTCCAGAAGACACGAGGACGCGATCTGAAGTCGGCAGCTGTAATTCATCGTTTGATAATGATGCCAATTCGATGAGTGGTGAACTTTCCCTAGGGGAAAGGCCACGGCTAGCCTTGAACCATGGCACGAAGAGGAGGGCATTGTCACCACCTCATGATATCAAATACAACCAGAGACCGGAGACGTCGGCACCAGGTTTGCAAGTAAGGACAGATCGGCAAGCAGCGCAGAATCAGCTTTACAAGACAGGATCGTTATCCTCAACTACGTCCAGTACAAACTACAGTTCGTACGCATCATCAACAATGCCGTCAGCTGCATCAAGCACGACAAGTGTGTCTTTCCTTGAAACCCCAACATCACGACCAACTCGACCTTTTGCGTCTCCAAGTCCTACTAGTCCGGCTGGGGCCATATTACCCTTAAGAACGGCACCAGAGCCAATCATCCAGATGTCTGTCCAATCAACCATGAATGATGTACGAAGCCCACCATCGAAAATCGGCAATCATTACATATGCTCGTGCTGCCCCAAAAAGCCCAAGAAATTCGAGACCGAAGAACTATTAAGGTATGGCGTCCAGTCTCGTCTCACCGCTATTCTAACCAGGAACAGGGCACATGAAAATGAGAAGCAGTACGCGTGTGCATACTGTAACAATCGCTTTAAGAATAAAAATGAAGCCGAAAGACACCAAAACTCCCTCCACCTTCGCAAACAATCCTGGTCCTGTGCCACCATGTCTACATATCAGGCCGCTTTCCATCCCTCCGCGTTTTCAAATCCTCGAAACTTGGCGACCGATACCTGTGGCTTCTGCGGTGAAGAATTTTCGAACCACCCTCCGAACTGGGAAGAACGCATTGCTCATATGACAGACGTGCACAAATTCGGTGAATGTAACTCAAAGAAAAAGTTCTACCGAGCGGACCACTTTAGACAACACCTCAAACATAGCCATGCAGGTAAGAGTGGGAAATGGACAAATATACTGGAGAACAATTGTCAGCGTGAGGAAGTAACATCGGAGGATGCAAGCTTGTCGCCAACGGCCAGTGAGTATTCGCAAAATGGCAGGCAGAGTCATCTCGCACATCCTCCAGATGCATCGATAAGTGGATCGGAAACGGTCGAAGAGATTTATAGGTGTGAGTCTCACGGATAATGTTACACTTTTCATCATGCCTCACACTTCATGTTTCCTTTCTCGCTTACATGCTGGTCTCTACATGAATGGGATGTGGGGTGAGAGCTTCGAAGCTGCAAGGCTGGCTGGCACCACCATGTTCATTCGGTAAGGAAGCTTGGCTGCGTCATGATGATGAATGAAAGCTAGGACCTGTTCTGGTAACGGCAGGCGGCCTAAGAGGATCTTGATCTGTCTTGAACAGTCCTTGTCCGGTGGTTGGTCTCTTGAGGCAGACTTGCTCACTCTGCTTGATCTCGTGAGCAGGACACAGCATCTGTTTTGGACATATCAGTTTTACCTACGTGGGAGAAATGTACACTCTGTTTGCATACCGCTTGCTGGGGAAAGCCTTTGAGAGATGCCTCGGCCCAGGGAATCTGCTCAATTAGCCTATGCGAGACTCTCGCAGATGGCGGCATCATTCGCGACCCACATACATTACTTCTGCTTACTCTGGGTCCTGGGCTTCGAAACGAGCTTCTCGTATCTCTGTCCACGAATTTCTGTCAGCCTGCCTCAATGGAATGTACTATTTGGGTAACCCAAGATTCAGCACCTTCTGATTGGCGCGTTAGCTGGAGATCGGGATGTGCCCGCAGTCTTAGCCCTGGTCCATTACGTACTGTTGTCACCTTGTGCCTGTCGCCGCATTACGCAGCTTTCCTTGTGACATTGACTTCGTATTCAAGACTTGTAGAATTTTACTCACTATTCACTGATCCAGGGGCAACACCTCGCTGATGATATTCAAATTTAGCGACATGGCGACTCTCGTCATTTACGCCGGTCCGAACTTCCGGCCGTCACTCTGCAAGGTGAAGCGAGCCGCCGCTCATTGCGGAATCTCAGACGCCATTCTAGTAGGTTCCCTCGTCCATCCAGAATGGCGCTCAGCATGTTCGACTCTCTCAATATGCGAATCGCGGCAGTCTGCTCGCTGATCCAAGAACCAAGCACTACTCCAGGGACACCGCCCTGAGCTAAGTATTCCGACAAACACCTGCGGTTGAAATTCACCATTGCCAAGAAAGGCAGGTCGTACTCGGAAATACTCCTGTACTCTAAGAGAATACGACGATCGATGTGGGAAGAGTGTCACTACATACGTCGGAGAACTGATGGCGTACTTACTGTTTCGGGAGGCCGAGCGATTCACCTAGCTCAAGTGACAAGGACAAATATCTCACTGACTTGGTATAGGCGAATGGTTCATCTTCGCAACGATCTACAAAGCAAACGAGCTTCTAGCAGAAGGCTTGAAGCCCTGACGATCATATTCGAGATGTTGCCTCAGAGACAATGCTTATATCCGTGCTACCATTCAATAAGCAATTTTGCTCCGCAGAGCCAAGACTGGGATTTGCACGAACCGGACGCCTTAACAGGAGTGTGTTGACAAAGTACCCGGTTTTGAACAAGCTTCAACTATCTTGGAGCGGGTTATTCATCGACTGTGGCATCGACCTAACGCTAATGGCAAGCATTTCCTCATCAAGAATGTCAATAAGCCTCATCGATCAGTGGAAACGGGACCCGCCAGATTGGCAGGATATACTGAGACGCTTTTATGGCGGCCTCAGAAGTATCCGCTCACTTAGATTCATGCTGAGTAGACGGGGGAAGATCATCGATCTTGGCACTAATCAAGGTGTGCCCAGAACTGCGTCAATATTGGCGTTCAACGCTCGCTGAACTAGATTGAGAAAGTCATAGACGCAGTTACTGCAGTGATATATTCAATTACAACACCAAACCTACAAGGCAGTAAAAAGTGCTCAGGAAGGGACAGGTTCAAATGCGTCCGTCATGTTTCTATCTGTTTCCAGGCGTGCCGTGGCCGACGAAGCGTGCAATTCAGACAGCACGCAAGGCTATGACGGAAACGGCGCAAGACAAAGATCATCAGACGCCATTTCATTCGTGCATATCATTTCCTCTTCCTCTCCTCAGGATCACGGAGGGAGGCGTCCCTTAAGGCTCTGGGTCGCATAGATTCAGCCTGTAAATTGCGCATTTAAAGGTGGCGATAGCCGTAGCACGGCATACGCATAGACGAAGCTGACTCCGTTCTCGAGCTCTTACTGACCACCAGAGGAAATGTCATTGGCAGCAACAATGCTCATGATCACTTGTATTCTGCTGCGTGTTATTAGGCGGATAGAAGGAAAGTGCTAGGATGGAAAGACTTGTGTCGAGAACCCCACAGCTTTCATTCAGAGTTATGCACAATTGAGTCGATTGAGACTAGTCAGAAGCTGTTGGATCATACCAACAGTGACCGGTGCGTTCATTCTGACGGGACATAGTCTTCATGTAAATCGTTCCTGTTCGCCGTACGGCAGGGAAGTTTGGAGATGATAACCTTGCCAGCCTGTGACTGGGTCAATTTCCGCCAATTAGACACACGGTTAAAGTTCGGATCGAGCTCGGGAAATTGTAACCGGGCTGAGCGGTCAGCAGCACGATGCTAAACCGTCGAGTCAGTCTTGTCGTCCACTAAAGTCTGTACCTGAATCTCCACTAACATCACGAGGTCTGGCTTTCGCTGTTGCTGTTTTTCTAACGCGATATTGAAATAAACGGATGATTGCGCTTATCGATGGTGATACGTGGAAAAAGGCTGTTGGGTCGATATTTACAAGGGGAAAATGATGTTCGAAGGCCTCACACAATGAGATATGCGCTCAGCCCCGTTCGGCCTGACCCAGCCGGGGATCGCCGTGGAGCTGAGGACCAATTATTGACGAAATCTCAGACCATGTAGAACGCAGAAACCAAGTCTCAAGCACTCGAGGACAGAAGCGGGCGTCATCTCAGTCTATGGGGCGAGATGATCGAGTCGTGGAGGAGAGAACCATTCCGTGGTGCAAGGTCCAGGCGACGAAAGACCAGATCATTTTGAGAAATCTGAATACGCAAATCAGCGTGCAATAAATTCAGACCCTTGCGCATCAGATATGTTTTCAAGTGAAATGACTCCAAAGCTCGATTGGGTTATGCCACGGTGTCATTGACGGGAAACGTATCCCCTTGTAGACGCGACTGTCTGGTACTCAAGATGGTTCTTGAGGCTGTTCTCCATCGAATGGGCTAGCCTTACTCCCGGTCGTGCTCATCACATGCTGTACTGCGCAGGAGATTCCGGTCTGTGTACAGGCAGCATTCATGCGGGTTCTCGTGTGAAAGGGATGCAAGACCAGTAAGTCATGACCAAGTAGCCGTATTTCTGTCCCTGTCGCCATCGGTCCGGTCCTTTCCAAGAAATGGTGCATATTGGGGACCGGTATGCCGAATCTACTGCCCTTGGGGACTTCCAAGCAAAACTTTGAGTAGCCATTTCACAAGCATAGGTGACACAACGAAATCTGACCGTGGCAAATCGTTTAAGTCTGCAACAGGAGGTGAGGTAGGGTGGCTCGACCGACGTCCTCCAGCTTCGCCAGATGAACCGTATGTTTGCGAAGATCAGTCGCACGACTTCAGAATACTTTGTTTGTAAGCAGTCAAGCTGGCCAGCATCATCCATTGTTGAGGACTCTCACGATTGTGCGATTCGAGAGCTCGGGCGATCGAATTGAAGTATGTACGGAGGGAAGACAGTGCAAGGGACTTTGTCTGTCAGATATAGGTGGCTCGGGAGACAAGCAGTCCATGAAGGATTCTTTGAAGTGGCTGCAGGTCACTGAACCACTGCGAGGAGAGGTGCCGTTCTGCTGGTCAACATTCATAAGACAGGCTTGGGGGGACCTTTCTACGATAGATATCTTCTCTATGATTTGATAAGTGCAATCGTATCGACGTCCCAAAGCACTTAAGCGCAATTGCTCGAAACAGGGTCTTCAGGTGAAATTGGGAACGATGCTGGTTTGATACGGCTGATCTATGTGGTCAATTTGGATGAGCCGCAAGGTGCGTTGCTGTTCTGACGATACGAGTGCGCTCAAGTGTCGTTTTCAGGTGCCACTATCGTCGTTTGCAACATGAATAATAGTGCTTACAGCGTTAGCCTGGAGACTGTGTTTTGTAGTAAGACGACGAGTATCAACATCGAAGACTCAGAACCGCCAACAGCCGCCAGTACTTTCGCTAACGACGGCATGACGGCGTACTAAATTTCGGGGTACAAACTCTCCAAACAACTCGTCACAAGTGACCAGATATCCGATACCTCTCTATGTATATGTGTCCTGTTCGACCAAAGTACGCTCGTGCTTAGATACACAGGACCTGTTTCCAGGTTCCTTGATCTTCAAATTTCGCCCCCGAATTAAAGACGACTGGACGCCGCACATAAGACAAGATGGTGGTATCAGGGATCGCGTCCACGCAGATTGGTAGGTGATGATTCTCTCATGCTTGTGATCTTGCATATTGGCGGCTTTCAAGCAGTCGCTGTATTGTCGGCGCTGCCTGATCGCGTGTCTGCGCCATAGTCCTCGACCCTACAACCCCAGTACCAGCTCTCTCGCAGTTGTTGACCCATCATAGCCCGTCTTGATGGCCTCATGCTCTCGGCCTCAGTCGACGATGAACAAACCGAGAACGAGCTCGCCGAAGTCAAGTCGCAAGCCAAACTCATCTTCCGCCGTCTAAATCGCAACTCGGCCGCAGAATGCGCCATCGAGAGTGGACCGTACAACCTATACTACTTGATACAAGACAGTGTCTGCTTCCTCTGTATCTCCGACAAATCCTACCCAAAGAAGCTGGCGTTCACATACCTCTCCGATCTAGCTCAGGAGTTTACGACCATCTACCCGTCAGGACAATATCTGTCCGCCACGCTGCGACCGTATGCTTATGTCGAGTTTGACGGATTCATTCAGAAGACGAAGAAGACATATCAGGATGCAAGGGCGAGCAGCAACCTCGACAAGTTGAATGATGAGCTGAAGGACGTGACCAAGGTCATGACCAAGAACATTGAGGATTTGCTCTACAGAGGTGACAGTCTAGAGAAGATGGGGGAGATGAGTGGGCGGCTTAGAGAAGACAGCAAGAAATACAGGAAGGCTGCCGTGAGGATCAACTGGGAATTGATGCTGAAACAGTATGGGCCATTTGCAGGGCTTGGACTGTTCATAATTGTTTTCCTTTACTGGAGATTTTCTTGAGCAGAAGAAGCAAAGACACTGTCGGTCAAAGATTACTATTCGCAGAGAAGGGATACCCTTAGTTGGGAAGGGCCGTCATATTTCATCCTCTTCCTCGTCGAAATCGTCCTCAGCGCCCATATCATACAAGATTCGACCACCCTCGCCACCTCCACCAGCTTTCTGAGCGTCAAAGTATGGCAAGACGACACCATCACGTGCGAGTCTTTGCCGCTCGGTCAGATTGAGCTCAAATGTCACGCCGGCGAGGTCTTGATCTGTACCCTGTGGCGTGTCTTCGGCCTGCTTAAATCGTGGATGATCATCAAGCAATGAGACAACCTCTTTGAATGCTGAAGGATTTTGGGCCTTGGCCGAGATATTTTCTGGCAGGAAGTACCATTCGAGCACACCTCGGCCGCTCTTCCGACGATGTTCAAGCTGAAGCACGGTACCACGATCTTCCGGCTTGATTGACTGTTGCGGCTTGAGTCCAACCAACACGCCTTGCTTTTCTTCTGCGAGTCCAAAGGATGGAGCTCCTAAACTTCGCTCTCGAGCTTGCTTGTCCGCCAGAAGAAGCGAGAGGGAGTGGACCGTTATGACGGTTGTGGCGAGGTATTCGAGCAAAGACAAAGGGCTTGGCGAATATGGCGTGCCCGAAGCGTGCAACGGGACATCAAGGTGGTAAACCGCGACCAAAGAGAGTGATGTCGGAGGTAACTGACGAGGTGGTTGAAGGAGAGACATTAAGAAGGTCGTGAGGTTGAGACCGGCTTTTTGGGTTACAGACGCCTTGCAGAGATGTGTCAAGGAATCAATGAGCAGCAAACATTTGCTTTTCGTGGCGCTGACAGCTGAAGAGACAGCTTGTGCTATCTGTGAAGGAGACTTGTCCCAACATGAGATGAATAAGTCAACGCCAGCCGGAGCACGTGGGGTTTCGAAGGCGAGGAAGATGGTCTGATTCTTGGAAATCTAGGACACATCAGCATATGGAAGACCAAGCGGGCAAGGTGCATACATTCGCTCTCCTGATGTACTCCTTTAACAGAGGCTTGGCATGTTGTTCAAGCGTATCAAGCACTAGTGTGAAAGGCGAGGCGCCTTCGCGCTGATTGAGTAGTCTCGATATCAGGAGATTGTTATGCGTCCTTCGATGGGATAAGTTCAAATGTGCCATGCTCGACCAACATGCTCTATCACACTTCTTCCTCTGCGTAGATCAAATGAGTACGACAAACAAGTGCATAGGACGCGTGAAAAATGATGGCTTCATCGAGGATGATTTGCTGAAGAATAAATTATTGCAACCGGCTGAACCCCAATTCCCGCAACGGCGATAATCGACCATCGTCATTCGCAGATATCACTTTTTCCCTTGTTCTTTCAGATTACCGGCTGGCGCACGCGACCCCTACCTACAAAGAGCACCACGGTACCTGTCGCTGCATTTTCTGACACAGTTTCTTGCCTTCAGCGCTGTGCAGCCACGCACAGAGTCGACGATGGATGAGCCGCCAGCAAAGAGACCACGTCGCGATGACCGAGATTACACGGCGTCACCACGCTCACCGAGACCTCATGACTACAAGTCCAGCAGTCGCCGACATGATGACCGTGATGACAGAAACGGCTACAGCAGAGACAATGACCGAAAGCGAAGAAGGTCGAGGAGTCCAGTAGGCGCCCGAGACAGACATGGCGATCGCAGGGACCGAAGCAGAGACCGTGACAAATCCTATAGAGATCGTGATCGCCAAAGAGAGAGATACCGAGACGGCGACCAAAACAGGAGAGATCACGATGGTAGAGACTATAGATCCCGCAAGCACTCCAGATCAAGATCGAGATCGAGAAGCCCCCTACGAAATAGTACAAGGCCAGGCGCAAGCTCAAAACGAACGAGAACTCCACCTCGAGGTACAGGTCCGAGAACCAATTATGATAGACGGGCTGAAATCAAGCAAACGCCAGACACGACCGGTATAAAGTCAGAGCCACCTGCATCAATGAATGAAGACGAGGATGAGGAAGAGTACTTGAAGCGGGTGATGGGATTCGGGGGCTTCAAAACTACAAAGAATACAAAAGTGCCCGGCAATCAGTGGTACGCAGTAAGGAAAGAGAAGAAGACGCAGTACAGGCAGTATATGAATCGAGTTGGTGGATTTAACAGGCCGTTGAGTCCTAGCAGGTAATGGGACGAGGGTATTTGGGTGAGGCTTGCACACGCTGATACCAGCTTCGAAGCTTGGAACGAATTTTTAAGCAAGAGGGATGTTCTCAGTGCAGGAGCTTCCTTTCACGGACGTCGCACCAGGAAACATTGTCGCTGTGAATCAGCCTCGGCGGACGTGATTCGATTGAAGTGTCCTCCATTGTCGAAGCCAGAGGCCGGCTAAGAATTCCGGGTCAGAAGATTACAACAACACTAACGTCAATACGACGCATTCCCAGTGAGAGGTGAAGACCTTTGCGCATGGCGACAAAAACGAGCTTTGGATATCGCCTACAAACGTATTGACAGACCCGCTTAGCCGTCATGGAGTTCGCCGGAAGTCAAGACGCTTCTACATAATTCAGTCCTGTCCTGTGATTCCAAGCCATAATTCATGCAAATCGCTGGTCCCTTCTTATTCTCTCAACCTGTTCCCACATCGTACCTCTCCACCAAAACGCCTTCGTCAACATTTTGGGCATGATGGACGGCGAGGCCATTTAAAGCCGTATCAGCGGACTTGCTCAGCAATAGAGCAGCCCAGGAAGGGGTCAATGGTGTTCCTTGGTGCCACCTGCTCCTTACCGCTACTCACCCATTCACACCTGGTTACATCTGAAGAACGCTTTTTGCTGCATCAGCTCATTCACACTGCGAATTCGTCATTGTCGAGCTTCCGACTCCAATACCGTGTTTGAACTCTATCCTGCGTTGGGCTGCCTACATACCCAAACATTTGCATGGTACCCCGGAGTACTATGTCAACTCAACTACGCCGCTGACTAGCCCATCCAGCACAATAGGCGATGGGTGGTCAACAAAAGCATCGAACCCAAGCCTCTCGGACCAATAGACCAAGGGCCCCAGCTGACACTATTTCCTGCACGACAATACAATATAGCTACGGTACGCATTGGCTCTCGGCCAAGATTAATTCCACCTGCGGACTGAACTACCACCGCGAGCAAGATGGTGTGTCATGACATAAATTTATGGTTAAACGAAGATCTTCGACAATGTGCAGCGAGATTCAAGCATGGGCATTACTATTCTGATGTGGATTGCAAGCAGATTCTCGAGTAAACTATGCATTACATTGGGAGTTGTCTGTGAGGAGAGCAGAAAACTATAAGGTGAATGATATAGGGACTTCTGATAAAGATGCCGAAAGGGCACGAAGAGCAGAGACTCTTGGCCACAACCGGCACTCTTTCGGATGATCACGCTGGCCTCTTATCAGAACTACCTGGTTGACACTCATGCAACCTTGTTGTCAAGAAATGGGCTGCGATTTATCGGTCGCTTGCTGTACCATTCTTCGTGAAACCATACAACGACAGCTCTGCATTCAACTGCCTCGTCGCACGTTGTGAACGACATAGAACTATCCCAGATTTGTCCGCTCAGGTCAGTATCGTTTTCAAGGACAACCCGTCCATCGTCTTTCCAGATTTCAATCCGTGCTCGTGACGTCTGCTTCGGTGGTGTTTGCCACTCATCATTCTCCTGCAACCATTCCTGACAAAGCTGCCGCACCCGGAGAGCCTGGTTCGTATCCCCCACCTCCATGACCAGGACTTTGGCCTTTGTAGCAGCAGCGATCCGTAACAGCGCGGCGTAGAACTGGTCTGCACAGTCGACGTTCTGAAAATGCAGTTCAGCAGGTGGAACCAAGGCGAGCTTGGGTTCGTAATTGCGGACGGATTTTGTAGTTGGGCTTGAGCGGTATTGGGAAGGTGAGAGGTAGGGTGGGTTTGAGATTACGATGTCGAAGGTGTCCCTCGGTCTGCCCTCTATGTCGAAAACTTGAGGCTGGTTGAACAATGTAGCGCGAATTTGGTCAGAGGGCTGTTTGGCTAATGCTAGTACGTCGAGCTCTTCAAAGGAGATGTGTTTGAATGATTCAGGATGCAACGGACCGTGCTCAATATTGTGCTGCAGGTTTTCTTTCCCGAGGTTTAATGCATCCTTTGAGACATCGAATGCTCTGATGTAGGGTGGGCAGTCTCTTCGTGACCAAGTATCTGAACAACCCTGCGATAAATGCAGCAAGTGGAGGGCGATACACCCGCTACCAGTACAGAAATCGGCGATGGTAGCAACGTCTTTCTCGTCAAGTGAGAATTTAGATAGAACGCAGGCCAGCTGACTCGTGTAGTTCTCCGTCTCAGGACGTGGGATGAGCACGCCCGGTCTGCATTTGATCTCGAGCTCACCGAATGGTTGCGTGCCTAGGATGTATTGGAGTGGCTCTGCGCGAGCTCTTCTACGGACCCAACATTTGAGACGATTGTCAAGCCGACTACCTTTGCGCCAGATCGCGGAGTGGTTGATATGCCACTTTGGGTCAGGTTGGGCTTTGGTGAGTGTTTTGGAGACCAGTGTCTCTTTCATCCATCGAAGTTCATTCTGGGCAGAGTTAAGGTCGCGACACTCGCGCAGGATAGGAGGGAGATGGCGATTGATGCGGGAAGCATGATGAACGAGCTGAGGGGGCAGGCGAGGCATATGATGCCATCGGGCACGCCTGGAAAGCGTCGGGGATGAAGCTTAGGACAAGCTCACACGAAGCACTAACGCGCAGTCACGTGGTTGTACGACTTCTTTCTGCGCTCCCTTACTCCCTCCTCTACAGGTATGAAAGCACATCTTTACCAGATCAGCATGGTATCTACGTGACCAATATGGCTGCGATACAATCGGGACAAGTTGGAACTTAGACCGGCGCCCCAGGTGAGTTAAGGATTTCTACGGGCTTGATGCGGGTTGCTGTGCGAGGCAAGGTTAAGAGGGGTATTCTTATAAAATCGCCAGGCTGCTATAGTAGTGATATTCTGTCGAAACCTGATGTCACAAATTGGATATGTAGTTGCGGACACGCTTCATGTGAGTCGAGATCACGAAGTGTCACCCCGCGGTATGGGTTCGTTCTTGACCACTCGCTGAGCATGTTCATCTTCCTTTCAAGGATTGCGCTTAGATAACCATCATCACTTGAATTTAGACCGTGGACTGCATGTGACGTTCAGCCTTGTTACATGCTCGGCAAGACATTCATCAGAAGGATTCTCGCAAGCTCCGAGGGCCTAAGTATGTTGGGATTGAATCTGCATAGTGGCTCTCAGTGGATCACCACGAAGAACTATGTCGACGATGACTCTTGCCAAATGTCAGCCGTGTCTTCTGAACAAGCCCTTCTTAGTGCTGATAGCAGTACAGATGCTAATTGACTCTGTGGGGGATGAGATCGGCAAGAGACGTTCTTCTCGGTCGGTCGGGATGGAAAAAAAAGCTCGCTACTTGATGCGGAGGCCGAATGGCTTCTCACTGGGGCCGCTTTCACAAACTGCGCAAGCCTGATTTGCAAACCTGATTTGCGAGACCCAGAAAATGTAGTATCGGAGATGATGATTTTGTCAGACCGGACCTGAAATACTAGATCTGGCTTGCAGTCACGCTCCGCCGGTACTGTCAACCAACATTCTAAGAAGTATGTTCTGCTCACTTACCATCATCGGACGGCATTGAGCGTCTGTATCCAATTGGGAGTTAGCTTTTTACGACCAGAGTGGCTTTTTGAAAAGTGCCACGACATCCGTACCTGCATCTTCAACCGGAAGAAGTACTCCCGGAATCAACAGTAAGATCCATGGCACAAAGTTCACATCCACCCGGATCCCGCGTAGTGGATGGCAATGGCGACACCATGGCTTCGGGACGCCAGCGCAGATCTTGTGTGATACAGAAGCACGAATGGCCAATGTTAGAGTTTCCAGACCCTCTGTAGGCAGAGCAGTGGTATAATGCTGACAAAATTGCTACTGTCTTTTTCAACTCTACCTGAAACAACGAGTTGACGTGCCTCCACTAGTCTTTCCCGTCATCGAGAATCCTGCTCAAGGAGCTTACCGACCTGCAACAACTATCTCAAACGTGACATATGCTTCTCCTATGCACAGCACTTGCTCCCAAACAAGAGTTTGTTTACAAATCTGCCAACGCTCGACTCCAATCCGTCTCCGCAAAGCTGCAAGTCTAAGCCGAAGACATGGAAACCAAGCACATGTACCTGCATCGGCGAACCTTGTCCAGTACGTGTCCGCCGTCTCAAGTCCCAAGATTTGCGTGTGTACTACTACACCGCTTGTTCCAGTCCGTCGGAGACTTTCGAGCTGAACAACCGGCCAATCACATCGTTTACGCCGCCCGCATTTGACCGCACGTTTGGATCAGCTGAAACGAGAATCATTTTGTCGCATATTGCGATGCCATGTAAAACAATCAGATTTTGTGTTTCAGGCGATCCATCCAAAGACTAAGAATCTGATTACATGAATGCTATCAGCCCCAAGCTGAGTAGCAATTATTCGATGTCTAGCCGATGTTCGCCTCAGTCGGAACTAAGGTAGCTTAAAGGTTAGGACGCTAGAAGGCCTCACCGCCTCCTCAGTTTGGGACGCCCCTACCGATTCTTTGGTGGCGGATTCCTCAGCCTTTCCAGAAACGTTCTCAGAATACATGAGGCGAGCATGCATGGCAAATGTTGATGCCCATATCCCGTCAATCGCGCTGGCACTAGTACAAGAATTGGAATTCGATTGTTATGGCAGAACGTCAGACCTTGCGTGACCCGTCACCGCCAACCTTGACAACGATCAGGAATAGTATAGTGGCGAACAAGAGCTGCTTGACACCACTGATCATGCATGACATTCCTCTAGCTAGGTGCCATGGATTGATGTTGAAGTATTTATCTGGTCCTCTTCTTCTCTCGTCGTACCTCAACCTCATCGACACCAGCGAAGACTGCAACCGCTTTTACCTCCTTCTGCCAATATCACAATATCATTGGCCAGCTCCGCGTAGTCAATCATCATGCAAGCACCGCTCAACTTCGGTCGAGGTACATATGACACTACAGGTGTGATGAAGCCTATTGAACCAGTCGGTCCTGCTCGACCTCCACCAGTCGCAACTCCTCCCGTGACGACGCCAAGTTCTCCTTCGCCAAACAACGAATGAAAATAACAGGCCACAATCTCACATATTAAGCAGCTGGGAGCTCGGCCACGACGACTCCCCAGGGGCGAGGTAATCAGCACATAGGCATACCTCCGCAAACATGGACGACGATCCAGCGTCTACCCTGAGCGAGTTAACGTTCGCTTTCGGCGCGACACAGCCAGACAGACTGCCACCGTAAAGAAGTCTATCGTCTCTGGCAATTTCTGAAGTCACTCATGGTTCTTGCGCAAGACCAAAGTGAGAAGCAGGCCAAGCGCTTTGTCATGGGCTCCTGGGAATCTGCTAGCAGCAACAAGGATGCCCTAGAACAGAAAGCTCGGCAGCTCGCGTTTCGGCTGACATGCAGCAACGCCCAGGTTCCTTGAACAGCGGAGCACGAATATCACGATTGAAATGACGAAGCTTACAATTTGCATAATTATTCGAGCAAGCAAGCGAGCAGTATCTGAGCCTTCACATTCTACCAGCACGTGGACATCTAGAAAATAGAGTAGCTGCATAGCTCACGCTTGTATTATAGACAAAATGCATAAATGAACAATACAACTTGAAGCCCTAACTAGCAAATGGGTATCTCGTCTATCAAAGCCAACGCCATTCTTCCCAACTTTTCCTCAAAGGTCATGCGTTATCGAGTCCGGGCTGTATCCCCACTGTGATCAACCAGCGGCCTGCGCGATCCTTGCCATTTCGGCGTATAGTACACCCGCCACCTCGCTGGCACTTCTTTCCAATCCTTCCTTTTCTCTGCTCGTCAACTGCCCCAGTACATAAGCACTAACGTCCCTACTGTCCCTTGTCCCACCTGCTGGCCGTCCGATGCCCACGCCAATCCTCACAAACCTGTCACCGAGCCCATTTGGTCCTGTAAGTAGTCCAGCACTTTGTAAGCTGTTCTGCACACTCTTAATCCCATTATGACCCTTTGCACTCCCATTTCCGCGCCGGATCTTGAGCGCTCCTGGTGCAGTCTCCATTTCATCGTGTAGCACCACTAATCCTGTTGCATAGCCTGCGACGTCCTGTACGCCACTAAAGTATTTCCATGCTTTGAGCACCGGTGGCCCAGAGGCATTCATTTGCACGGCGCTTTGGTAGAGTGTGAACGCTGAGCCTTCGGAGATGTGTCCACCGCCATAAGGTTTGGATTTCTGCGTGAAGGAGGGCAAGCTGAGGGATGATTGCAGTGATTTGAGCACAAGGTGGGCGGCGCTATGACGGGTGCTGTGATAGGGCGGAGGGTTGCCGAGAGAGGCGACTAGTAGGGAAACAGGGCGAGACATTGTGGTCGACCTGTGCGATAGACTTGGAGATGTACTCGGGCTTGGAGGGACGCTGCAGGTACTGATGCCCGAACTGGCACTCGAAAGCGACTGGGAACGAGTCAAGGAAAGGTGCCTCTTCCTCCTCGCGGCCGATGTGGATCTCGATAGAGTTGAACGTGGGCTGGATAGTGTTGAATCTGGTGCAGATGGAGTCGAAGAAACAGCCGCAGGCCAAGGCCGAGAGATAGGCTTTGCTATGGTTACTGCCACCGGATCGATCTCTTTCGTGCTATTGTCAGGTACGTCATCCTGCTTGAGCTTCTGCTGCACAAATCCAAATTTTCGAATGGCTTCTGCGATCGCTCCTAGAAATGGCTCCAATCTCTTTGTGGCCGCCTCCTCAAGTATGCGGTTTCTCAGCTCTTTTATTGAGTTTGGGGTTTCCTTGGACCGGACAACGATGTATGGCTGATTCACGGAGGATGGACGCACTTTTGGTTGCTGGTGTACTGTCTAAGCAGACAAACTTCGGCACTTCCAGGCGCGAGAATAAATCCTGTCTCATTCGAGCCGCATTAGTCATTTGATGTCTGCTCACGGTGCTGGATGTGACACCAAATTCACCTCGAGTGATAAGAATCGAAGTACAAACGCTTCCATGCAACGCCTCTATTGGTGATGAAAACGTCAAAGGTATCGAAATTGATTCACGGAAGAGTCATTGTCGCATGCGGAGGATCTAAGGGGGAAAGTGAGCCGAGCACAATTGAGCAGCCAATTACGGTCTCATTCAAGGCTCGTAGCTTCTCGTTGCATATTGCGGCTGTGGCATTGACCTTTCCAGGTCGTCGTCATCCAACTTGTACAACCGATCGACATCTACAATTGCGGGTGATTGGAATCCGTTATTGACGCTTTTGGCGGCGTCGCTGCTGGCGCTGCTCAGTGGATCACTCTTCCCGTCAGCGCTTTGCTTCCAATCGGGCATGTTGAACGCGCCGGGCTCGCTGTTTATGGGGCCAACAGACTCCGATGTACTTGCTTGCTTCTGCGATTTGTTCATCTGGAAGAAGCCGAGATGCCTGGACCACGATTTGGTAGCTGACCCATGCGGTCTTCTTGCTATCGGCACACTCGCTCCGCTCTGACGCCGTTCTCCATTTGTGCCGCCTGGACTGTGGGTTCCAGAACCAGATTTGTTCAAAAATGCTTTGAGTCGGAATATCCTTCGGATAATAGTCCAACTATATGGCATGTTGGCTACAATCATGGCGGTGCTGGCTTCTCTCGTATACCAATAGAGCCACTCTGACGAAAACGGTTGGGTGAAAGATAAATGCTTGGACAGAATAGCGCAGACCATGGTAAAGAACCCGAGCGAGAAGGGGAAGATCAGAAGCAACTTCTTTTTCATTTCCAGGTGTGCCCTGATGAACAATGGCAGTGGAATGAAAATGATCAGGAGATCACTCGTCAGATTGAATGTCAGATTGACGATAAGGTGATTCGTCTGCGTGGCGCATTGGATGTTCGGCGTCGGCGTCTGCCAAAATGCTGTAAAAGGTCGGCACCAATAGCCATAGTAGAGTGAGATCATGACAATGTACGTGATCAAACAGTACCCGGCCGCCAATTTCACCACCACTCGCTGTCGAAGGTTCTCGGTGAGACGGAAGTAGAGCATGAGTAGACAAGCCTTCGTTCCCCATTGCACTGCGCACATCATTGATTCCACGACGAGCACGCATTTCGACCCATATATCCTGTCTTTAATGTCCTGCTCGGTAAGTGAAGCCACTGCTTCCGGTGGAATAAGGTTGGTCGATACATCGGCGCAAATATTGAGGAAGATTATTAATATCGTGTAGAAGACGAAGACAAATAGCATGAACCAATCTTCGATTTGTAGTTTGCGAACATTTTTGAATAGTATGATCCGTGCGACACTGAAAATCGATTAGGTCCGTGCTCCTTACTCGCAGTCTGTGCAACTCACTATCGAAAAATAACCATAGACGTCACCGCTCCATACCATATCCATGATTCTACCTCCAACGTGGTCGCCATTGTGCTCTAGGATGCGCTGAGCTTCAGGTTGCGGCTGATCGGAAATTCACATCGCTAGGGTGGTTTTATAGCAATCGAAGCGTCAAACAGACTGATGGCCATGCTACATCTGAAAGTGTTTGTATGCGGCATAGGGAGCGTCAGTCGAGAAACAGCGATAGTAAGAACCGCAGGAGAAGGAATGGCGGCAGCACGATCTATCGTGACTAAAAGTCACGATTGATATGATAGTACCGATTTCGTGTCAAGTCCAATCCATCGCATGGAGCTTCCGGGCAAACCTGGATCCCACGTTCCACTCAACGGAGCCTAATCCGCGTTCTATCTGGAGACGGCTAAGAATCAAGGTGCCTGAGTAAGTTAGCGTTGAAACTGGGGTCCGAGCATCCAAGTTACGGGCAAATCTCATTATTGGGATGAACTACCTGGTCCGCATGTCTTAGCAAGGATTAGACGGACTATTCTTTGTGGCTCCGTTGTATCATCGTCTCTCAACTCCACGTGAAGGATGAATGAGCTATGGTGGAAGTCGTCAAGCCGGAACTGGGATTGCTGTGGACTCCAAGAGCAAGTCAACTCTCTTGATCGATGCAGGTTCCGAAACTCCAGTGATCCCAGCAAGTCTTTTGACACAAATTTCGGGCGCGCTCGAAAAGGTCACATTGTTTCTGGAGACCGACTTTTCCATCTCGGCCTGCTGCAATTAATCAGCTCTCTTCCCCCAGAGAAAACTGATGTGAAGGGATTCTAGCCGTAGTTCAACATTGCAGACCGGACTGGGTATGAATAGGCAGGACCAGCTTCCCGCAGCTAAGTGTCTCGTGTACCGAATCTCGTGTCGGTCTTTGCTTCTGGATTCGGTGGTGTCCCGAAATGCAACGTTCTCGTTCCTTTGGCTAGATCATGATCACGAACATCTTTGAATGCACGATTCTCAACCAACCATTCAGCGAGACCTATGAATAAGCGAGGATTAGGGTAGGGGGTCAGATTTCGAGATGTGGAACGCCATCGCCAGACGTCTATTGAGTAGCACATCATTGCCTTACTGAATAAATTTGCAAGTCGTATAGAGACTAGATATTTGTGTCTTACGTGTGAAAGTCATGCCTAGTTTCAATCTTCTCAACGAGACAAGACGCTCGAAGAGTTTTGGTAGATTCGAAAAGACTGCCTCTTCCCAAGAAGGGCTAATGCTGCCTCAGGCCAACACAAACTTTCGGTCCCGAAATCGTAAAAAATGAGCAGTAATCGCACTTTCCTTGTCTCTCAAGATGTCGCTCAATGCTGAGCAAGAATATGCTAGCATAGGTGCCAACAGATATTCGGCTGCGTCTGCGTGGTCATCGACCATAAGCTGCCTCGCATATGGCGCCGATCAGAGCATTGCTCTGTGGCAGCCGTTGAATCATCAACAACGAGGTGTACATCAGATTCTCCAAGGTCATAGTGCTAAAGTCACTGCCATCGCCTTCGGTAGGTACTTAGCTGCCACAACTCTGATTAGTGGTGCTGCCGACGGTGAGATTATCGTCTGGTCCCTACGCGAAGATGGAACTTTCGACAACTTACTGAACCAAGTTAAAGCACATGGTGGCGCCGTGAATGTGATCGCAACTTCTCCAGATTCTGAATATTTCGTGACAGGAGGTGCAGATACGTCGATCAAGATCTGGAAGCTGGAAGAAGATAGTGTCCATCTTGCCACAAACATTAACCCGAAACCACGGTTCGTACCACTTGCTTTGGCAATTGGCACGTTCCCAGATACTCCGGCGGAGCAAGGCTTTCTCCTTGTTGCAGGTGGCACAAGAAATGATGGACAGGTTTATTCTATACTGCCACAGGCTTCAAGTCCGAAGCTATCTGCATCCTTAACTGGGCACGAAGGGTGGATCAGGTCCCTGGCTCTCAGAAAGGTAAAGAACGGATACATCTTAGCTTCAACAAGTGCCGACAAATACACTCGGCTGTGGCGATTTCAGTCTGGTGATGCTGAACCTCAGCGGTATGGTTACATCGATAAAGAGATCTCTGCATTCGAGCAAACATTGACCGCAAAAGTCAAGAGCGTAATCATTGGCGATAAGAAATACTCTATCACTTTTGAAGCTCTGCTGCTCGGCCATGAAGATTGGGTCTACTCAGCAGACTGGCAGAATTGTGGTGCAGAGAAGCTCCTGACGACGTCAGCTGACGGCACACTTGCAATCTGGGAACCTGATCCCACATCAGGCATATGGGTTAGTGAGACTCGACTTGGTGAAATCAGCGGTCAGAAGGGTGCTACGACTGCGACCGGCTCATCTGGTGGTTTTTGGGCCGGCAAATGGATCGACAGTCGTACAGTGGTTAGCCTTGGACGAACAGGCAGCTGGCGAGTGTGGCGATATGACGAGACAAACATGCTCTGGGAGCTGAAGCCCGGAATTGGGGGCCATGTCGACTCTGTGAATGGGCTGTGCTGGTCGCCAAGGGGCGAGTATCTCCTCTCCACAAGTTCGGATCAGACTACCCGACTACACGCTGAGTGGCGAAGGGATGGACAGAGAACGTGGCACGAATTTAGCAGATGTCAGATCCATGGCTACAACTGCAATGTTGTGTCTTGCATCAGCTCGTATCAATTTGTGTCTGGTGCTGAGGAGAAATTGCTGAGAGTGTTCAACGAGCCGAAAGAGCTGGCCGAGACGCTACACAGACTTTGCGAAATCGAGTTGCCGAAAGAGACGACGTTGCCCGACACTGCCGCCGTACCAGTGTTGGGACTGTCAAATAAAGAGATGGGAGAGCCAGACGACATCATCGAGGCTGGGCCCCGAAAGGGAGATGAAGACTATGCTGCCGCAAAGGCTCTGGCTGGCGTGTCCATGCGAAACATCACCGAGCCTCCGACTGAGGATCTGCTCTCTCGGCACACACTGTGGCCAGAGCATGAGAAGCTATACGGACATGGTTACGAGATCAGCGAGTCAGCATACAGCAACGGCATTCTAGCAACAGCATGTAAGGCCAGTTCTTTGGACCATGCGACGATTCGACTTTACGACACAGATGGCTGGCGACAAATCAATCCAGCCCTGACGGCCCATGCTTTGACTGTGACGAGACTGGCTTGGAGTCACTATCCTGAACAGTATCTGCTTAGCGTTGGTCGCGATCGACAATGGACTGTGTTTGAGCGGCACGAGAAATTATTAAAGTTGCACCAGTCAATGCCGAAAGCTCATAGTAGGATGATACTCGATGCTGTGTGGTCGCCAGTCGGACGATACTCTTTCTTTGCCACTGCTAGTCGAGACAAAACTATCAAACTCTGGGGTCATGGCTCAAGGTATGCTGATTCCGATTCGAAAGAGTTCAGGCTCTGCACGACGTTGTCAAGGTCGTCAGCCGTGACAGCAGTTGATTTCATTGGTGACGGAGCTGAGTTGTATGCGATTCTCGCAGTTGGAGAAGAGGATGGGAAACTGTCTGTGCATTTTTTAAACCTCGACACGTTGAAGCTTGAGAAGTCGGTAGAGCTAGGGGGCGTTTCAAAGGCTGTCAACAGGCTTGCTTGGAGATCAGCTTGGCCGACCTGGACGAAAGATAGCGAGGGAGTGCAGCTGGCTGTAGCAGGCGCAGACGGCTCGGTAAGTATACTAAGTGTCGATGTCATGTCTGTGTGTCAAGAGCTTGCAATGAGAGAATAGGTTAGGCTGGAGTATTAGTGAGCTCCACCGTTCTAGAGCCCTACATTATATGTTCGAACAGTTGGATCTGCAATGGCAGAACACGGAAGGCAAGGAAACTTTTGGTGCATTGCACCCTCCGGCTAGATCTATAACATGTGAGTCAGCAGAGATTGCCATGATCAAAACTTGGAATCAGCCGCACGATGCGTAGTGGGTCAAAAGGTCGTTATAGGCACCTAAGTGCACTAGGTAGATCATCAAAGAGCTTCAAATGATGGCCCGGAGAATGGTATAGTAGCTATATCCTCATCGATTTGTCCGACACATTGTTGAAGAACGCAAAAGGGAGGCGTTGAGAGCCTCGAAAAACACTGTCAGATCAAACGCTCCAACCCAATGCAGATGAATGCTCACAGCCAGTTGAGGGCTGGACAGGGTATCTCAAAAACTCAGACCATATGCCGACCATCATGACTCTCCTCCTCTAATCAGCGTGCTCACGCTCTTCCATAGCCTACTACTTGTTGCACAGGCTGATATGCTATTCTGTGGTCCTTTCTGGCCTCTTTTCAAGCCCATACCCTCCAATGTCTTCTTTCACGGACATCTCTGGAGGCCTACTTAGTTTCTCGCGTGGCCCTCGTTCCTCCAAGTCTGCCTTCAACCAACCGAGGACTAGCTCGCTCAATAAGCTGTTGCCAGTTTCGTCGTGAGTCTTATCTTGGACCATCTTTGCCTGGCCAAGGTATTTGCTCATTTCGCCTGATTCCTTCACGGTTCCTAAATGCATATGCACCACATAAGTCGGCCAGCCGACCAGGTTATCCAGAATATGTGTCGCATACACAATTGTGCATGGCCTCCTCTCTGTTTCGGCCCTAAGCCAATCAAGGAAATTCTTGCGTGAGAGAAGATCAAGGTCGACTGTGATCTCGTCAAGCAGCAGAATCTCCCATGGTCTTAGCAATCCCATAGCAAGCTGTACCCGACGCCTCTCACCGTCACTGACTGCATGCATTCGCCACCGTAAGTCAATATCCAAAATCTTGACCAGCTCATCTCTTCGCTCAGGGTATGCATCTCCACCAACAGAGCTCAGCAAGCTCGGCACATCAATATCTGTACGGACGACTGGATTAAGTACCCACTCTGTACCAAGGTAGGTGATGCCACTGAGATTGTTTTTAAAGGGATCGAGACCGCCGACAGATATTGTGCTGGCGGGCGCGAGACGCTTGCCACTGAGTAGACGAAGAAGCGTTGTTTTGCCTGCACCGTTCGCGCCCACTAGGAGGGTGCGGCTGCCAACAGGCAGGGAGAGGGATATGTTCGAGAGGCCAGGTTGGGAATTGCGAGGGAAGTGGTAGGTGAGGTTCGAAACGTGGATCGAGGGGGAGGAGTTGCCGTCGGTGGATATCATTCTGGCGACGAAGAGTGAACGGAAATAGGTAAAAGGACAAGGTCAGATCTATCTAAATGAGCTGCAAGGCTTGCTTGGTCACCCTGGCCTTGGTGCAATAAATTAGACAATCAGCGTCATGGACGTCACCGCACAGGCTCCCAAAAAAATTTACGCGGTGGCCTACGGCGGTGTTTTGTGCCTGGAACTTCAGGCAATTAGCATCAGTGCCAACACTCCTCGTCTAGGGGAACATGCTTGTCTACTCTATCTCTTATTCTATCAATTTGGTATCTAGATCCTAGTATTATTGATTACCACTGCTCTGTACGCCGCAACGCTTCATGTCTATCGCTTTGATGGAGACATGATCTAGCACCTTGCATCTATTCCTGAGTCACTATGTCGCAATTAGCATTTGCTGAACCTGTAATGGAAAGAGTACTCACAATTTGCCAAATCTCTCTCGACCGGGCGCATCCTGCTTCACCCAGATCGAAACTGATGTACACGGGCATGGGAAGATACCGAACCCATCGTCGTCAATTTTAATCTCATCAGTCTGCCAACCGAGCACATCAGTCCAAACCTCACCTTTGTGTTCGTTGCCGACGGCCATCTTGATTTGACCGTTCTTAGCATTGCTCATGACACAAGCCAGACCATGTGGATGCTCTTTTGTCCCACGTCGAACAAAGCCGATGCGATTAGGTTCATCCCAGTAATCCTCCTGGGCGCCGTACGCATACAGCTTTCGAGCTAGCGCAATGTCGGCTAGCTGGCCACCGCAAGATGGAGGCTGCGCATTTTTACCCTTGATACCGTACAGATCACCATAAAAGATTGTCGGGTACCCTTCCTTGCGCAGCAGAATCAATGAATATGCAAGCGGCTTGAAGAAGTCCTCAATCTTGGTGTCCATAGTCTGACCTGGCTGCGTGTCATGGTTCATGACAACCGTAACAGCACTTTCCGGTTTTCTCTGGACCAAAGTATTGTCGAACACCTTGCGCAGATCGGCATCCTCCGTCGTCGACAGCTGCGAGAAATTGTACACCAATGGTGAATCGTACAACAAAAACTTGTGATCCATTGCCTTCAGGTATTCGAGCATTTCGTCAACATTGCCTGTCCAAAATTCGCCAACCAGGAACAGGGAGCTGTCACGAAATTCCTTCTCGAGGGCTTCAATAAATTCGTTTGTGAAGCGCTCGGAGAAGTGTTGGCAAGCATCTAGTCGAAAACCCTTCAATTTCAATTCTTTGACCACCCATTTACTCCAATTGATGACATCTTTGACGACGTCCGGATGCGAATAGTCGACATTGGCGAACATGAGAAAATCTGCGTTACCAGACTCCTTCCCGACTGAGTGACTCCAATACTTGTCCTTGCCCAAGATTCGGTAGACACCTGTCTTGTCGTTTCCAGCGTCATAGTCAGTACCAGAAAAGTGCTGCCAATGCCATTTCTGACTGCTGTACTTGTCACCGCGACCCGGGAATGTGAAGCCTAGCCATGCTTCTATCTCTCGAACGTCTCCGACAGCCTTGTTACGGTCTGTCAAATATCAGTATTGCGCGCGCTACTCGACTAGCAGTAATCTCACCGCTAGGGTCTACCTCTTGCACCTTGCATTTCTCTTTCTCGTCGGCTCCGGCTTTGTGGTTGAGCACCGCATCAAATACGAGACCCATATCCAACTCTTCAGCCTTTTTGCTGAGCTCGATCAAATCCTCCTTTGGCCCCCATTTTGTTGGCTTCCCGCCCTTCTGGTCGAATTCTCCAAGGTCATACAAATCGTAAACGTCGTACCCGTTGGCGGTCGGTCCATTTGCACCTTTGCATGCAGGTGGTAGCCAAACGTTGTCTATTCCAACGTCTTTTAGATCCTGCAAGACATTCTTGAGACGGATATAGTGCTTTTGATCGCCAGGTACATTCCATTCAAAGCCCTGCAACAGGCAATAGTTCTCTTCTGGCATGGTGAAGGGTGAAATGTCAAGTCCAGCGCAGTCGTGACAGGCAACGAGTATGCAAGCATGAGATGTGGCTGAAACCGTAGTAGAAATACGTTCAAAAACCAGAGGCAGTGGCACAAATGTCGCAACGAGCCCGATAGGATGAATGACTTTGGAGGGCAGGAAGCCACACCCGTGGCTCCATGGCGTCACAAACGTCCAACACTATCGCATGCCGCGGCAAGTAACTGTGATAAGCTTCCAATACTTGTTTTCCTCCATTCAAAGGTAAAACAAAATTTATCGCGCTCAGCTTCAAGAACCAACGGCCGGCGGGTTTTAGCGTTCATGCTTCAAGTGGAGCCTGGATACATTATCCGTATGTGTCAACCGAGTATCGTAATTGGCTGGAATCCATGTATCCGAGCACAATATATCCTGCGATTGCATCAGATCATGGTTTTGTTGAGATTAAGATTTTTCGCAAATTTGGAAGTGGGCCTAGTAGGGATTTGTTCCTGATCTTTTGTTGCTCCACGTGTCCAGGGAGAAGATGCCACTCCAAGACGTTCCTACGCTCCAGTGTGCTGCAACTGATGTCTGGGACTTCAGGCAGTAATGACGTACTTCAGATTCCGCAATGGTTCGATTTTCGTACGCTCCCCCTTTCTCCGCTTGCTTACCCTCCCTCTAGTAGTTTCAAGTAGCTCCATCTATAATATGCGCTGAATCAACGGAAAAGCTCTCAGCAGTCACTGTTGGCAAATCGCTAGTTACTAAGTAACCTATCGCTGCGATCATACGCCGTTCGACACGAGATGCCATGGAATATTCGATTGCAGGTAACGTTCCCCTACAAGCTTCCGAACCTTAATTGAGCGCAACTATCCAAGCGAACTGGAGAGACTAAATCTCTTGGTGGGCATGGTCTTGCGGCGCTCCAGCGAGCACAGATTCATCAGGGTTGGTTTGCTCAGACAAGCTTGAAGGGACTGGTTATCTGACGCAGTGGAGGAGGAGATCCCCATCGTCTGAATCGTTGGCTCAGCCTGACTAGCCATAGCATGTGCACACACAAGCAACACGTAGAAATGCAGCCTCCTGTGGGCAAGAACTGGCTAAAATTATGTCAGGCGCTGGAGTTTTTCGTAGTTGGCCGGGAGTCAGCTGAGCGGCAACTCAGTGCGCTGGCTTCAGCATTTGTTCTATCGTGAGTTTATGTTCGTCTGAGAATAACAAGCCTGATTTGACTGGATCGACGGACCTTCTTCGTCTTTGGGTGACTATGGGAGAGAGACACTACCATTTCCGGGCGGGTTGAACTCTGAAACTGCTCGGTCTTTACCCGGTGTCTGATGAACAAGTCACATGCGGCCAAATACTACAGGATGGAAACTTGGAGATGCAAAGGCTGCACCTCCAACTTCGCTGACATTAAAATTTGGAGATGACGGATGGTCAGTGCGAGGTGTGCTCGGGATTCTAAGATCCTTGCCAGGATAGCAATGTCGACTCTCTAGCAGATGTACCCGAATCGTCTGTGATATCTTCAGAGGATCTACACAGCATCATTTCCCGGAAATTGCGCTGTTGTTCAAAGTTGAGGTGAGCCAGTATCTCTAGAGACAATTTGATATTGCAAAGCTTTGCCCGCGATGCCATCCACAATCATTCCGAACTCAACAGCCTCGTCAGTTTCCGCCTCAGCCTCTTCCAGGGTGGCAACAGGCACATTCACCGGGACAGTCTACATGGATTCGATTTCCACCACCAAGCCAGGGCCAAACGCAACGTAAGCCTCCCAATATAGTCGGCCCTCCTGACATTCGCAGGTCCACTTCCGACCCTTCCAAAATCATGCTCAACCACGTCTTCTTCACCCCATCCTCCCGCACCTACTGGCACACTCATGAGTGCGGTCAGATCTTGGAGGTCAAGATGGGTTCAGGGTGGGTTTGCGACCGAGGTGGGGAACCGAGGCAGATTCATACTGGTGATGTGATTGTTTGCGAGGCCGGAACAGAGCACTGGCATGGTGCTGCAGAGGGCAGTGTAATGATGCATCTCGCTTGCAGTCTGGGTGTGACAAACTGGAAGGAGGAAGTTAGTGAAGAGGAATGGCGGAGAGGGACTCGGAAGGGTTAAGCGGTCTGTAGAGGAAGCTATCTTTGTGACGGCCCGGAACACCAAGACACTGTGACCATGGCGTTCGACATGGGTATTGACGACGTCCTGGCCCACGATGACGGTCCTTTGTGCCTCTTGGCTTCACTCGGCCTGCTACGAGCAAGTGTCATGTGTCGTCGGTAAGTCTTCAACCAATTGATGTCGGTGTATTGGACTATTGCGGAGGGTAGCATCGATGCTGACAGGGCCTGGCACGCAGGAGCTTTAGGGTATACCCAAAATCATGAGAACCTCCCAGTTTATCTGAATCACGTTATTTGTGATGAAGGGAGGGAATCTGGCACAGTATTTTGAGGAATGCAGAGCCAGTCCAGCTTAGACCGTTTGAAATCATTGATAGTATTGATGAGTGTACTATTCTTTACGGCTGTTGTCCTTGTAGCTATCCAAAAGTAGTCTCTGAGTATTGGCTCTTGCATTCGAATTAATGCAGCTTAGTCGTCTCCGTCAAACACCAGGGGTATTTCAACTCGTAAATCGTGCTCTAGCTCTTCAAGCTTATACCTCTCACCTTGGTTCTCCTTCTGCGCCTCGGTGAGGTAAATCAGCGTGTAGTGCTTATTGTTCCAATACTGCCCAATGAAGGTCTCTATGAATCGATCATTTTTATCCATCTCCCTATCCCGCTGCTTCTGACCATGGCCATCAATGTTCGGCATCACCACGTAGATGACACTTTCGTCAATCACTTTGTCACTCAGCTCAGGTACGTCCAGGCCACTTGCATCCAGCTCTTCCACCCTCGTGATCCCATGATGCAGACAGTCCATAAGTATGGTGTTCACAACAGCCGTCACGTCAAACTTTCCGTGGATGGTGTTTGCGATGAGTGCTGTGCGCACGCCGGCACCGATTGGGAGCCAGACAGTATCGTAGTCGGCGGGTTTCACGCCGGGCTGAACGATCACGGCGTAATGCTTGGTTGGGCAGGAGGAGAGGGCGGACCAGAGTTCATGGTGGACGGCTGAGACAGGGCCGTCGGAGAGGTCTTTGCTTGTAGCGGCTTCAAGACTTGACACTGTTAGCTTTGTCGGCAACGCAGTCGGGGCACTTGCTGCGCGGTCGAGGAGAGAAAGAATAGGGGCGAGATGTGGGTGGAAGCACGGGCGCCGGTGAAGACCAGCGCAAGGGCACCCAGTGCTAATGGAAGCATGTTGATAGTATGAGAGTTTGTTACGGGGCTCGTAGGGGGTTGCGGAGCAATAGTGATCCTCTGATGAATTGCGGGAGCGTTACAAAGCGTGCGGTTCAAAACAGAAAATGGAGCATCACACGTTGCGGCAGTCGCCGCGGCGGGAGATCGTCGTCCCTTACACGCAGACACGTGCAAAACGCTCCGTTCATCCACGTTGCGGCAAAGCTAGAGCGGTACCCTAGACCGGTTTTAAATCAGAACATTCACGTGTCCCTCGCAGGTAACAATACATGCGATATCTAACAAGGGATAATAAACCAGTAGGCCGAAAGTGGATAAAAGAATCCTTCTCTTTCAGACACCGACGCGGTGATCAATCTTGTGCTAGCGATTGTCGACGACATTCGACTAATATTAAAAGGTTGGCGATCCCTGGTCCAGGTTCGATGTGCCTGTGAAAATTGGGTATGACACTCTAGGTTCATGACCCCTGCCGCGATTCCAGCGTTAGCCCAGCTCGTACGGACTGAATAGTGGAGCGCGTCTTCGTATCTCTTGGAATCTGTATTGGCTATCCATATGTACTTTTTCCCTTTACAAGCCGAGATACAGGGACACGATGCTGTACTACGATGAGTATTTTGCCGAAGAAAGATGTTGACGATGTCAAGAGCTAGACGCGTGCAACACACAGCCTGTCTGAATACTCGGCATCACACATGTTCCAAATCTTGATTTACATGTCTTCAAGATTGTTCCGCATTATTGACAGGATGAGCGAAGCTAATTGGTCAGCTGTTGGTCACGGCCGTTTACACTGACGGGATAGAGGGCTACCAGCGATGCGTGGTTTATTCGACGTGAGTTTAGATTTGAAACTGAGGTAAATTCCCGATTGACACGCGATTCTGCTGTACACAGTTTGTTCACAGCTCAGTAGTCTATCAATGTTGGCCCCTCCAAAAGGACGTTGCGGCAACTAGCTCTGGCTGCAATCCCCTTTTTCTGATTTGGCAAGGCTAGGAAGTTCTATATGCGGATACGATTATTGATCGGAGAACGGGCTATGTGCTGGTAGATGCCTAATTGCAGGGGTTGGGTGAGTGCCCAATGAGACGACTACGTCTAGGGTGCGAAAGAAGAAGATGCGCCAAACCTGCCCCAGACTGTGCTTCGTTGTGAAGTTCCGAGCAAGTCCAACTTCGGGTCAACTTCGCTCCCAACACCACAAACCATTATTAAGGCCTTTGGTACCTCGTATCTCTGTTCCTTTTTTGGCCGCAATCTCGCTCAGAGGATGTCAATTGGTTCTCGTGACTGATTGACGCTTGGCCCACATGTCGAGCTCTCCAACGGCAATGTTGCCTGAAGCTGAAAGATGAGCTTGCTGTTTCGGGCTAGTTTTTCGGTAAGGAACACGAGGTCTCAGTCCGAACGGTACCAATCATCAGCCACAACTCAACTCGCCCAAGACTTCGACCGGTCGGTCCAAGACCAATGCAATATTGTGAGGACATCTGCCACAGCGCGTACCCCTGTGTCAATAATGCCTGCGGTACAAGAGAGGTTCCACACTTTTGAGGTACACACCATGGGGCGCTCTCTGCCAGGCCTATGGTCTGGACCTAATGGCAAGGAGTCACATCTGGTCTTGGATGAGATACTGGATGGATCACAATGGGCGCAGTTGCGAGCGACAGCTGTCCAACCTCATTTAGAGGGCGTGACAGCCTGGGGCGTGCAATCTCACCAACATAACGTAGTCAGTTTGCGTTTGAGACGTTAATGCGGGAGAGCTTCGGACGGACCCAACCTCATTAAGGCGCTCCAATTCATTGCATGTAACGACAGACGGTGATCGACAAAGGCCGGCGACTAGGTCGCATAGAGAGGTTGAAGAGATGCTGGGCCTGGATGATGCCAGGCGTTATGTGCGATGGAGTGCAGGCTACTCGAACCCGAACCGATCAAATGTCGAAAGCGCGCCAGAGCATGCTTACAAGCCGAAAGCACTTCGCATACCGTCGTTGCTATGCTTGTTCTTCTTGTTCACGATCTCATTAACTGGTCTCGAAGTCCTGTTAGACAGGACAATCAAGCCGGCCGAATATTATGAGAGTCACGGATTGCGAGCGCCGGAGAAGAGACAGGTGCAATCACAACAATGTCCTTCGGTTGAGGAGAACAGTCGGATTCTGGAAAGTCTACGGAGTAGGCAGTTAGAGCTGTGCACGACATATACAACAACCTTTAAGCCATTTACGACCGATCTCAGTCCACCGATGCAAACAAGTTTCGACGCATGGCTTGCCATTTACAGCGCCATGGAAGCGCAGTCTGAGTTTGCCGAGAGCTGTGCATCTTCACAAAGTGCCTTGATTGCTTTGTCATCGCTAATTGATGCTCTGACGACCTCTAGCATATCGCCGTCTGAATCCACGGCGCTCAGCTCGGCACGAACGAGTCAGGCGACGCAGTCTATAGCAGCACAAATCACAGCAACGAGCAGTAATCAGGCCTCGAATAGCCAAGCCGAAGCACAGAGCTCAGTGCAGAGCTCAGCGCAAAGTTCGAATCAACAATCTACTTCGATTTCGCAGATAGCTTCGACACAGACAGCACCGAGCGCAGGTCAATCCGCATCAATCCAGAGCGTTTCAAACACTCAAAGCAGTGCGCAAACTTCCAGTCAGTCTGCCTCGACGATTCCGTCAAACAGCGCAACTACACTATCCTCAGCTTCAAGCACTTCTAGTGCTACAGGTGTAGCAAGCTCCAGCATAGTAAGCAGTGACCCAGAAACACTCGAGTCACCGTCGCCACCGGCAAGCTCAGTAGAAACCACCCCAACTTCTCTCTTGGCCCCCACAACACCCAGCACCACGACTGGTACTTCTGATTCTGTGACGTCTTCAGCGGTAAACCCAGAAGCCAGTACTGAAGTCGTTTCCACCCCGACCAGCACCATTACGCAAAGTATAATCACACCAAGCTCTGCTTCAACTAGTTCGCCAGCCTCAAGCGCTGCAAGCACTACTCTTGACACGATAACAAGTTCGTCTTCAATCGCAACCTCATCAAGCACTCTGTCCTCAAGTTTGCCGTCCACAAATGCTACCACTACGGCAACTTTGCTTGATCCTTCGACGACGACCTCTGTTGTGCAACCAGAATGCACCGAAATCAATTCGCCATGCTTTGAGTGCGGGTTCGATTACTGCAAATGCCAGGCACCACTTGCGAAACGTCAAGCTCTCGAATGCACTGTGGATCTTTGTCATTGCGCAGCGAAGGAGACTGGCGGATATGACTGCAGCAGTGAAGACCTGTGCGCCACGAGCGAAAGCTCATCTACCACAACAGAGTCGGCGACGACAGTGTCTGAATCTATTACGACCACACCGCCAACTACTCCACTGCCTGAATGCACAGAGATCGACGCGCCGTGCTTTGAATGCGGATACGATTACTGTACTTGTCAAGCATCCTTGTCCAAGCGTCAGGCACTCTTCTGCGGTGTCGATCTTTGTCACTGTACTAGGAATGATACAGATGGATACCTATGTAGCAGTGAAGACTTGTGTGCCGTACCTGAAAGCATAGAGAGTACAACCAATACGACCGAAGTAGCAACGGCCACGACTGAGTCATCAAGCACCAACTCAACGGCGGTCATAACGACCCTACCTGAAGTGTCATCCAATACAACTGCCATCCCGACCGCCAACATCGAGACATCAGTAAATACAACTGCAGTCATAACAACCACACCTGAAGTATCAACCAATTCAACTGAAGTGCCACCAACCATAACTGAGCCATCAACCAACACAACTGCAGTTATTACGGCTACGCCTGAAGTGTCGACAAATACGACTGATTTGCCGACGGCCATAATTGAGTCACCAACTAATACTACTGACGTGACAACGGCCACCACCGAATCCTCTACGAATACAACTGCTGTTACAACGCCCACTATGGTGACAAACACTTCCCAGGTAGTCACAACAACAACCTCTCCCCCACAACCTGTATGCACAGAGATCAATACCCCATGTTTTGAGTGCGGCTATGATTACTGTCTTTGTCAAGAGACCGGCTGCGAGGTAGACCTCTGCCATTGCACTGCTCTCGAGACTGGTGGCTTCGAATGCAGCAGCGAAGACACATGTAGCCAGCCAGATCCTATCACCAATTGTACCACTGTCGGCGAAGTATGCTACAACTGCGACGCTGATATGTGCATCTGTGATCATCCGGCTACCAAACGTCAGAGCGGGCTCGGTTGTTATGCTGACCCATGTCACTGTGAGTGGTATGCTGGCGAATACACGTGTGGGGATTTTGATATTTGCGAGAACGTTTGCAGTGGTCCACATTCGGATGGATTGTCATGCTCTTGCGAAGTTGGTGGCTGCAGCTGCATGAACGGCACGTGTCTAAACGGGACAGCTGAAAATACATGCTATGAAGCGCCTGATGGGTTTGCGTGTGAAGGCTGTGAATCCGGGTCGTGCATCTGTCAGGGTGGAGTATGTCAGGATTCTGAGGTCGAGTGCTCTGTCGAGGGCGAACTCTGTACTCAGTGCGAAGCGGACATATGTTTGTGTCAAGACACCAGCGATGGCCTTCTCTGTGACGTCGACTCGTGCTATTGCACTTTCAGCGATCTCAATGGGAATTGGACATGTGGTGCAGTCAACAACTGTGAGCAGACTTCGACGCTTTCCTCCTCTTCTTCTTCATCACCGACAGCAAGTACGGCAACAACAGAGTCTCCGTTACCTGGAGCGACCTGCAACCCATCAGTCCACACGTGCAACAATTGTGTCGCTGATAGGTGCGCCTGCGGAGCCGACGCCATGTGCTACGTTGACGAATGCTACTGCGATCTAGTAGCACCTGGAGAATACACTTGTGGTACCCTGAACCGGTGTGATTCAAGCGCATGCGACACCAGCCATCTCCAATGTACAGGGTGCAACCCGGCGAATGCCTCAGCTACTTGCTACTGTAACTCTGACGGGGTTTGTCAAGATGCTCCTTGTCCCGAGTGCCAGTTTGATGCTGCAGGAACTGTCATGGCTTGTCCAGATGTCTGTGGAAGCAATTTGACGAGAAGAGCTATCGATTCGAATTCAAGCTATGTTCTGCAGGCGGCAAACAGATTTGGCCAGCCTAGAAACTCCCTTCATCGCCATGCTTGGGGAATGATGGACAAGAGAGATGGTCTTGAGGTTCTGACTGGCAATTTTCAGACTCCGATCAGAGATGCATGGAACTATCTTCTCTGGAGCGAACCATTGACGGTCCGGCGAACATCAAGCTCTCTGGTTTCAACAATCACCGCTGCTACATTTACTCTGGACGTCTTCGAGGGACCGTCGACTTCTTGGCCATCGTTGACCTCAACTCCTCCACTGGCCATCCGACCTACCGTACCTGCATGTGTTCCAGCCACTCTCATCGCGCCTGCATCTGCGCCAACCACAATAGTCAAGCGTGATCTCAATCTCAAATCCATCAAGCCTTATGTCACTCGTGAGAGCACCACAGTTGTCGTGAAGATCCGAGACAACTACATGGAGATGACAAGCAACATTCCCACAATCACACAAGCTGTATTGGTCTCTGAAGCAGACAACGCTCTGATGCAAATGACAACCTACACCATGGCCGTTGAAACTATTGCTGCCAATGGTGAACGTCGAACTCAATCGGTCGTTGTCGTAAAGCCCACTACGATCGGTCCTGACGGACCGATTGAGACAGGCGCAGGCGGAGATGCCGAGCAATCAGGCAAAACCTCGATTTCCAAGCTGAGAGCTAACGAGAGAGTCGTCAATATGCCTTTTACAAAAGCTAGCTATATCGCAGCATTGTACTTCCCAGCGATGATGGCAGTCTTCATCAAGATAATCTTCGAAACCATGGTGGCATCGATAAAGATGATGGAACCCTTCGAAAGATTACACCGATCTCAAGGCGCTTCAGCAGAATATTCGTTATCCTCGCAGTACCTGTCCAGCTCGTTGTCATTTGATGTCATCTCGTCGATATGGAGTGGGCGATCACTTCCCCTTTGGACACTGATTATCTACGTTCTTATCACCGTTGGCGCACCACTTTCGGCGGCATCGATGACCGTCCGGCCTATGGATACCTGTCAGGTCGATGGAGTACTGAAGAACTGTGATCCTGCTTGGATCATTGACCTCAATTTTGTTCGAATCATGGAGGCAGTGCTTGCCCTTTGCATGGCACTGACGGCTGTCTTAGCTTGGGATTCTTGGTTCTATCACGCAGGAGTACCCTCAAATCCTACCACGATTGCGTCGATAGCGGTACTTCTGAATTATGAGCCGCTTCGACTGGATCTGCAGGGAATTGACCCCGATGCAACGGAGAGAGAAATGAGCAAGGCATTGGGACAGTACCATTTCTGGTTGCTTCCTCATTATCCTTCAAGGATGCAGTCGAGGTACGGCATAATTCATTCTCCAGTCACAGCAAACAATTCAAGCTGGCTCAGCAAGATGGAGCTCAAACTTGAATCGCGGGCGTTGTGGGATGGATTGCACCTTCTCACAACGGTGGCTCTGATGGCCCTGCTTACCACGTATCGGGCGAACCGTAGAGATGACGCTTTCAACTTATTCTTCGCTTCGTCGGGTTTCTTACCAAAATTCATCCTCATATCGCTTGCAGCAGTTCTCGACATGCAATGGAAGAACCTGGAACGAGAAGTGAGGATCACCGAGCCATATCGTCGACTACACCGCGGGAATGCACGACCTGAGAATACCATTCTGTGGCCAATGAATGGGACTTGCTGGAGCAATTTACCGCGTTGTCTGACAGGGTTAAAGTATGATGGGATGTGGTTTGAGACTTTGATTGGATTGACCGCAATATTGAGTGATGTCAATATCATTGCTGTCTCAGGTGTGCTTATGACATACTCGCAGACGAAGGATGCATACGAATGGTCAAGCTTGACAGCCTTGACTTGTACGAGTATCATGTTGGTTGTTCTTGCTCTGGTAATGGTATGGTGGAGGAGGTTTCACATGCCCCGCAGACCGGAGACGATCGCGGCTGTGCTGAGTTATCTCTGTATTAGTAGAATGGCGATGGATTTTGCGAATATGACAATGGAGGGAACAAGGTGTGAGGAGAGGGACGAAAGGATCATTCGAATGGAGAGGAGGTACAAGTTTGGATTGATGATGGGTGAGGATGGAAAGGAGAGATATTGTGTGGATTATGATGAGGAAGTGAGCGGTGATGGTTGTTCGGAGAGGGAGAGTTGGCTGCAGGAGAAGGTGGCGAGGCCGACGGCGGTGAGGGTGAGTACATAGGGAAATGAGAGGTAGGACGTCTAGAGGGACTGGTAGGGCGACCCTACTGCATACTCGTTCGATAGTGTCAGGCCAGAAGTGGGTCTTCAACCAATAGAATCTCTGCATTTGCGGCAAGTGGAAATTCCAAGTTAAGCCGGAGCACATTCGTCCATTCAACCATGACGCGCAGGGCAAGGGAAAACGTGCCCGTAAGTTTATTGATGAAAACTGCACGTCAATGACGATATGTGCCTGCGTCTCTACTTAGATGCTCTACTGCAACGATGAATTCCCAGATGTTACCATGTTCCTTGCCGTCGACGAACCCTTTCAATATTCTTGTCCCTGGCCTTTTAGCCGTGCATATTGTTCGAATTCCTGCGCAATTGAATTATAGCTCCTTCCGTATCAAGAACTCAGCGACGATGCGGTGCCATACCTGTCCTCATCGACACCGCCCATGCAATGATGTATCCATCACAAATGCCTTGAGAGATCGTTGATGGCAACCGAACTTCGCTTGGACGCATACACTTTCGAGACGTCCCTTCGCCAGCCGCTCGTCGATGCCGGAGACGGACAGTCGAAAAAGTCAGCTCCAAAGCGAATCCTCGGGCTTTTTCACCATCAAGAAAATCTATAGAGGACAATGAATAAGTTTTGAGGAAGTTTTAGGAGATGAGATTACTGCACGCGAACGAGCGCATTGGTTCAAGACTCACCATACCACAAGATTGGCACAACCCCGCCCTGTAACAGTCGGGTTGAGTCTGGCCTTGGGGCTGAGTTCTCTTTGTCGGCGTTTAGGTCAGTATTGATATACGCCACAGGCTAGGGTTTGAACCATCAGCACTGGAAGCAAATCGCCTTGGGCGATCAAATTCGAGTGGCCGCGACGCAAGCGAGGGCATCTGGGTCATCGAAGGCGATGATGTCCTCCAATCCTTTTTTTGAATCTGAAGTGACTGGAGTACGTCAACCTTTTGCTAAGTCGAAGACTTGTCTGCTTCGCGATTGACCATGCTGTACCACCGCTGCTTTCAGTGCTAGGTATGTGACCATCTGAACCCTAAGATCTCATCATCTTTCGTCGTTCTTCTCGTTGCGCCCTCTTTGCTCCCGCTTTTATTCCAGAGGTGATGATATTCGCTGAGACCGCATCACCACCTGATCGATACAAGAAGTCATGCAACATACAAAGGACTTCAACTCGCCTTGTGAGCTTGCGGAGCATACCCGCAGCTTTTCGACTATTTACTAGTCCGGGACAAAGCTCCTTTCACTTTGGCAAGGCCCGCGTTCACACCCGGAGAACTCAAGACAAGTGGCGCTTCAGTGACAACCCGCTAGCCCACCGGTCGGCACGTCCTTTCTTTTCCTTTCACTGATGTGGATCTGCTAAAACACCAAACAGTTCTAGAAATTACTAGTTGTAATTGCAGACTTGCGCAGACCAGAACTTGACTTCCTCGCAAATTACAATTCCAACTTTTGTCCTCACCCATCTTTTCCATTGATCATCCCCAACCTTGAATCAAGACAGCAATCCTCTCTGGTTGCGACTGACAACAGGTGCGCCAGCGGCATGGCCGCCGAGTCAAGTGATGAGCTGCTGCGACGATGTCGAAGTTCTCTGCAGTCAATTTCTGAGTCTATTGAACTCTATCGTCGACATATCGAAGAAGCTGGTATTCCAAATGCCGGCGATATTGACGACATCGACGTCGGATTCTTCAACAAACTTGTGTCTCAAGTCAACCACACGCTGAATGATATCTCAGAGGCCAAACAGCTTGTCGAAGATGCGAGACGACTGAAGGCACAAGCCAAGGCTCACGAAGGCGAAGCAAGTCAGCAAAAAGACCAAGCTGAAACGAAAGTGAACGAACTGATGCGAGCAATAGCTGCAATCCACCAGGAGGGGAAGCTTCTTGCAGAGGAGGTGAAGGAGCTGCGGGAGGAGAATGCACGCCTGCGAGCACAGGAAGAGCAAAAGGTTGCCGAGAAGGCCAAAGAGCTTGCTGATACCGTCGAGGCACTGCGTAGCCGGTACCACAACGATCTGGGAACCGCACGAGAACAAGCACGATCTTCTTATAAGGCTGAAAAGAAGCAAGAGTGGGAAGAATATAAAGCTCGGGCGGCTACCGAAGCCAGACGAAATGAAGAAGAGAAAGGCAAGATCTGGTTCGCGGACATTCTCTCGAAGCTCAATGACTTTGCTGGTACGCTGCAGACGGATACCTTGGCCAGCCAAAACGTCTTGAGTCGGCTTGAGGGCTATGAGGAGGGCATCAGTATTGCGAGAACTGAATTGGCAACGGCGAGCACTAATATTGCCTCCGCCGCTAATGAGGCTACTGTTAAGATCAACACGGCTCACTCTTTGCACGCCGATACACTCGCGACCAAGAAGCTTGAGTTTAGTGAGTTGAAAAACCAATTTGTTCTGATCAAAGATGACATAACAAAGCAACTCAGACTCGGCGAAGGAGCTTGTCAGAAAGATACAGAGTTCAAGAGTGAGTTAATCAAGAAAGTCGATGGAACAAGAGATGCACTTGGCACACTGGATGAATTACTGGGCAACGTCGCAGACGGTGATCAAGTGATTGCTCTGCAGGACAAAATTGATGCTCTGGCCACAACGGAGCAGCTCACAATGGCTCAAGACTCGTTGTCCGGGATCCTGACTGCAATTAGCGGATTGGCGAAGACCGACGACTTCACCACCATCAATGACAACTTGACTTCCATCACAACTACCTTGAAGCAGTTGCCGACCACTTCCGGTGTCGATCAAGCCACCTTCAACGCTGCTGTTAACGGAGTCAAGGCTTTGATCGATAGACTGCCAAAACATAATGTCGTCGCTCGTGAAGATAGCGTCCAGGATGTCACCGCATCGCTGGCTAATGTTATAGACACCATTGGGAACTGGTTCCAACAAGATGAATTCAAGAAGCTGGCAACCAGCAAGGATCTCGAAGGGTTGGCAACAATGCGACAGCTCAACGACGCGCAAAACTTCCTGAGCGAGATCAATGGCAAGACCACTAGCCTCGTCAAGAAGAACGATGTGCCCGCAAAAGAAGATATGGCCAAGGCTATCAAGCTCGTTGTCGACAGTCTTGAAGTTACCAACCAGAGTCCTCGTGCCATTCCGACCCAGCTCGAATTGGTCAAGACAGACCTCCGAACTATTCTCAGCCGAATGGGGAGACCATCCGAGAACGAAGCTGGCGACACCATCTGGCGGCGCGTCAGAGAGGTCAACAATCTTATTAAAAGCCTCGCTCGAGCTGTCGGAACCCCATCTGGTCAGGACGAGCCCGTAATCACCGACATGGTCAAGCAATTATTGGATGTCGTCGGAGAATTGGGTGAAAAGTCAGGACTGGATCAGGATGGCAACGAGATCTTGGTGCCAGAGCTTTCGATCAGAGATGTACTCCGAGAGCTTGAAGGTCACATTGATGGCTTGATCGACAGCGTGGGTACCAAAGACGACCCGGAAGATCACTCGCTGAAACAAAAGCTCACTGGTGTTGCGTCGGCTGTCCAAAAGCTTGATGACTCCACTCAGCGAACTGTTGTCAGTGATCTGCGGGCACTGAAAACTACCGTTGGTCAATACTCGGCAGGACGAAACACTAGTCTCGTGGATGAGGTTCAGTCACTTCAGTACAACATTGCTGCGAAGGCAGAGGGTGGCTTAACTCTTTGCGAGGGCCTTGATAATCTTAATACTGGAGCTGTCGATGCCGCTAAGGATCTTGCAGAACTCGACTCCACCATCAGTGCTGCTAACACTAACGTCATTGATCTTTCTAAGCGCATTGGCTATACCGAGAAAGAAATACTTCGAGAGGCCATGAACAAGCTGGCGTTGAATGACAGTGTGCAAGCCGTTCAAGATAACCTTGGTCGCAAGCTCGACACCCAGAGTCAGGCTCTCCAAGACACATTCGCTCGATTGTCGACAAATGTGTCCAACGTACAAGATGATGTCCGTGCCGTCGACGCAAACATTGGTCCGAAGCTTGAGGGTCAGGAGAAAGTATTGCGAGACGCAATACATAAAGTCTCGACGAAAGTAACAGGTGTTGCTACCCAGATCACAGAGACAGTCATGCCGCCACTCGGCGAAATTCATGAAAACGTTGAGAAAACCAAGGACAATGATCTACCTTTGCGAGAGTACTTGGAGGTCCAAACGTCTGACTTGATTGACAAAGAATGGGGCAATGATGCGAAAGACGAGCTCAAGGCCAGCATCATTGCTTCTATCAAGGATGATCTGGTTCCTCGGATGAGAGAAATCACCGAGATCGCCGTGCAAAAGGCTTTGATCAACTACCAGTCCTCGGACACTTCAGACAGCAGACCGACAACCGCTGAAGCCTCTAGAGCAAGAGCGAGCACTCCGATGGTTTTAAATCCTGCCACGAAACACCCACTGGCACTCAGTCCAGCGGGAACCAGTCCTATTCCAAAGAGAACAAGAGCTGAGATCGGTTACATTGAAGAAACTGTGAATGTCATGCCGGGAGTTGATGACGATACTGCCAGGTTTCTCGCTGTTGAACAGACATGGGCTGCTTTGAGGCCTCGTATCGATGGACACCAGATGCTTGAGCTCGACCAGAGTGGAAAGAAGGCCGCTTGTCAAAAGGCGTTGCAGGACGTTGAAATGCTTCAGGCCCATATTCAGTCACTGCCAAAGCAATATCCAGAGGACCTCATGACACTAATGCAGCAAACGCAGCTTCTTGATGATGCAGAAAGCATGAACACATCCATCTTCATCAAGACGTATCAAAAAAAGCTGGACGACGTCTCTACAGAAGTCGACGTTGCTCAAGCCCAACTGGCAGAGAAAGTTGCAAACCACGAAAGATTTCAAAGTTACGCAATTGCCAGAACTCACGCACAAGAAGTAGTAAAGCAAGCTCACGACTCGTTACAAGATCCGCAAGCTGACAGAGCTGCTCTTCTACAGGAGATCTCAATCCAGCTTGATGGCATCGCTCAGCGAAAGCAGGAGATCAACGACGAGTCGGCATGGAGTGAGTAGCTGGATGGGCGAGGTTTCCAAAAGGAGCACGAGATTGAAAAGAAGCTGACCAAGGTACGAGACGATATGAGCGCTGTTCCTGCTCCAAGTCAAAAAAAGAAGACCTCGTCACTTGCCCCTATTTGGCTAAAGACAACCATGGCTTTTGATGCAAAGAAGAGGAAATCGAGCACAGGTACCACAGTATCCTCTCAGAGCCAGGCCAGCAAGACTACACGAAAAGCAGCAGATTTAGGGAGATCGTGGGCAAACAGATTCTCACGCAAAGAAAAGTTGTCGTCATCGATCATGGATCCGGCTTTCTTCAAACAACCAGTCCAGAAACGAAGTACTTTGGGATATGTGCCATCCAACACAGTCGAGGAAGGGGACCAGGAGCCTATTCAGAAACCAGCTCCGACGCAGAACTTGGACCAACCTTTAGCCTCGCCGGCGCAGCCTGAATTCAAGTTCTCTCATGCAGTTCCGTCATCGCAGGTCGCGGAACCACCAAAGACCACTGCTATGAGCAGTAGTGGACATACGGAAAGCTCGCGACGATCTGTTCGTGGCTTGATTGCAAGTGCAATCACCGAACAGGATGAAGACGAAGACGTTGCTGATCTCAATAACAGCACGACAAGCTTGACTCTGGCTGGTAACAGAGGCATTAACCACGTCTTCGATCGGCCAAAGTATGCAAGTTGGGTTCAGAGCCTCACCACAGATCAAGTCGTTGACATGTTCGCTCCACACACAACCATGTCAGCGATGGAAGTCAACAGCTTTCACAACGACATCCGAGCACTTGTTGCCAACAAGATTGGAAATGTCTTGAAGATTGACAAAGCTGCTGGTGAGTATGCGATGCCAAAGAGATGTGTCCTTTCCTTCGTTCGAGGCAACAAACCGACCGTCACAACACCAGGTGTAAGATCCTCTTGCGCCTCCCATGGCAAGAGAAGAGGTGCCACAAGCGGAACTTGTTTCTTTGCTTCCTTTGTGGCTGGTGTGCAGAATCCGTGTGTAGATAAGTCTTTGAAACAGCCCATTCCTGATTTCAATCCAAACACTCAGGTCGTTGGAGGTCGAAGATGGGTTGTGCAACGAGTCCACAATTGAGTTGTGAGATTGAGATAAGCGTTGGGGGGCCAAAAGATGAGATGATCAAGGTTGGAGGTTGCTTTGACTGGACATTTGCTCACGAAGAACGTCAGTAATAGCCTGCCAATACAAGTACGTGGTTTGAGCGTTGATAAATATTGCGAAACACCCTGTAGGTGTCATGCTCGAGGGTGTGACATGTTCCTGAAGACTTCCAGAATAAACTGCTTTCAAAATTTGAGACTACTAGGAGGTTTATTCAATGCTAAGGCTCAGTCTACAGCTCAATCGCATATCGAGCAAGGCTGACACAAGAGTTGGTGATTAGGGAATATGCTCGTTGCCCTCCTCTATGCATGGAAGGTGCATCACTGGTCAGAACCGGCCCCGGCTAGGAGAGCCTAGGAATTTCAGACTGGCACCCTCCATGCTTCTTTATCATAGCTTGCCGGCCATATACCATTCTTTCCTGGACTAATGATGCCTTTTGGATCTAACGCATTCTTGATCTTCTCGTTCAACTTCATTTGTGCGTTGTCATTGAAGCTGTAAGTCCCCGCAATCTGATCCATCAACGCGAGATGAGTTCTGTACTCGCCCCACCCTTGCTTCGCGGCATCATCCACCAAGGTGGCGATCAATTTGTGAGCGCGTCTCTTTGAGTCAGGATCTTTCCTGTCAAACACGATGCAAACGATGTGATGCATCTCCCGCATGCCGACAACAAATGTTCCGATAAAGTCAAATCCAAATTCCTCGCTTCGTCGACGGGTGAGCTCGTATTGCGCAACTGCATCGTCACCGGAGACCTTGGCAATAGGAGAGAAGAAGAGGTGGGCACCGTTTGGGAGCCAATTGACCCACTTGAGTTCATCCACGCTAGGGATGCCTTGAAGGGTGTTGTGGCGAGTTTGAAGGACTTTGTTGTCAGGCATATCTTCTGGGAAGTAGAATTTAGCGCCAGGGATTTGGCCGAAGGAGGCTTTTACCACTTGCCACATCACATTGCGGATTGGCTCGGGACCGTAAAGTGCACCATAGAAGTTCCAACGGCCTAGATTTAGCTTCTTGGCGATGTCATCAAGTTCTGCGTCTGTAAGGGGGTTCTTGGAATTGCTGTATTTGGTTCGATCGCCCATAACAGCTGCATCGAGAAGGAGATGTCGAAGGGTGGGGACATTCTGTAATACCATGCCAACACGGAGAGGCCGGATGATTTCGATGGCCTGGTGTAGATCTTCATCGCGGGGGATCGTGATCAGGTAAGATTGGTAGCCACCAGGGTTCGTCATAAGCCATAGCCCCATTTTGACGACGATTCCTAGGGACGATTGGGTAAAGATGCCGTCGTTATAGGGGCCGAATCCATAGTTAAAGAGTTGCCAGCATTTATTTGGTGGCTGCTCGTGAGGAGGTAGTCCTGAATCAGCCTCCGGATTGGGTAGTGCGCCCATTCCTGTTCGAAGCAGGCTGCCGTCTGGGAGGACAATTTCCATGCCGCAATGCATCACTTTGGAATGTCAGTGATTTCTTATGTTTAGGAACTGCCCGCTTACTGTAGTGGTCCCCATATGGTGTATAGCCAACACCTCGCTCTACTGTGTTCCCGAGGATTGAACCACCACCCAGATCTGGCACGTCAACCCAAAGCTTGTCTCTGAGATTGTTCTCGACGAGATAGTTATGGAGGTCAAAGAAAGTCACACCAGGCTCAACTAGTGCAAATGCTCCATCAACGTCAACGTTCAAGATTTTTTTCATATGTCTGCCCATGTCTAGACCGATGCTTCCCGGTACACGAGGTGCAGCACCTCCATAGCCCACGTTTCTACCAATGGAGAACGGCCAGAGAGGAATTTCAAACTCGTTGCAGAGCTTCACAACAGCCTGGACATCAGGCACATGTCGGGGTGCAACTACTGCTGAGCTGACAAAGTATTGCTTCTCGAGGACATGAAACATGTCATGGGCTTTGCTAGGGTCAAGGTAGCTCTCCTGAGAAAGCTCTTCTACCTTGGAAATGACAGTGACATTTTGCTGACCTACTATACTTGCGAGCCTCAAGGTGAACTCTTTGAACCTTTGTGAGCTGATACCGGGCGGTAGAATTAAAGGGTCACCAGCGTCACGAGGTGCTTCGCCGTTAGGTCTGCGATAGGCCGTTGCAGACGTCGCGCCGCCACTTGTCTGCTCCGGTGTGATTTGTTCAGGCTGCTTCATGTTGAGTTCTGAACTAGAATTACTGTGATGGGTAGCGATGTGGAAGCCTGGTCAGATTAGCAAAGCTTGTCCCGGGGATTGTAAATACAGGGTCACTCGGCAATCGATGGTGAGTCTTTGCCGTGTCGTGGGGTAGAGACGTGAACTTTTGTTGTAGATTCTCCGCATTCTCGGTCCGTGGATCGCATTCTAGCGCCAGGTGGCTTGGCCACATACGCGGCAGTTGCCTCGACACATCTAGGCGTACCTGGAGTCGAAGACATTCTGAGATTCACACTTCGTTCTTGTCTTCGTAAAGCTTAACAGCTAGTCATCGTTACGCAGCTAATGAGCTCGCATCCTCGGATTTCGAGCCGGTTTCTGCAGTAGTGCGGATCCTGGGCACACAAAAGTATTGAATGAAAATCACCCCAGAGCTGGACAGGTCTTATTCCTATTCACATCAGTTTCAATCTCAACACTCTCGTCGATCCAAAGCTACTTCTGTACCTCCATAATTTGAAACACTATGACCTCCTCCAAACCCATCATCTTCTACGACATCGCCTCGGGTGAACCTTTACGAACCTTCGCTCCCAACCCATGGAAAATCCGCTACGCACTGAACTTCAAACACCTACCATACCAAACCAAATGGATCGACATGCCGGACATCGCCTCAGTACGTCAAGAACTCGGTGTACCAGCAAACCGCACTCTTCCTGACGGCACACCATTCCACACTTTACCCGTAATCCAGGACCTCTCGACGGGAAAGATCGTCGGAGACTCCTTCGAAATCGCCCTGTATCTCGACAAAACTTACTCAACATCACCGAGACTGATCCAACCGGGCACGACGGGTCTTACAGCAGCCTTCAATGCCCAAGTCGACGGCTTATTTACTAAATACGTCATACTTGCCGACCAGATGCCCTATGACGCACGCGTTGCAGAGAAAGTCGTTGATATGCTCGTCAAGCGAATGGGCGGCACTGTATATGAACATTTGCAGTTGAGCAGTGAAGATCGAGAGAAATTATTCGTTCAGTTTGAGAGGGCCTTGGGTGAGTTTGTCAAGGCGTATTACCATGTTGGCGGTACAACCGATTATTTTTGGTCGGAGACGGGGACTGCGGCCGCGCAAGCGCAGACAAAGGGTAGAGAACAGATTGGGCCGTATTTAGATGGTGATGAACCGGTGTATGCAGATTTCATTGTCGGGGCGTGGTTAGCTATGATGGAGGCGAGTATGAAGCCAGAAGACTGGCAGAGAGTGAGAACGTGGCAGGATGGGTTTTGGGCCAGACTTCATGATGCTTTGGCCCCGTTGAGGGAGATTAAATAACGGACCTGCTTGTCTGCATTAAGCCTTGTGGTAAATATTTGCTGACATGTCTTGGGATATTCGGCATCAGCTCTGCCTTCCTACTATCTTCTGTTTCAGCTACAGCATTGGTGAATAAAGCGACAACGCAAGGATTTTGTTGGCAGCCTACGTAAGCGGCGTCGATGACTCGAACGTCTAATCTTGATCTCTTCGGCCTCCGCGGTTTAAGTTTAGCAGTTCTGATACTTCTTTGCCAGGTCTCCGAGTCGTCGTTCGAATGGAGTCTCGCTATAAGTGCCAAAGATAGTGTTTATGAGCTGCTGCAGGCAGTGCTTGCAACTCAACGAGCGAAGGTGATGTGTATCAACGACATGTGCCTTCAACAACAGCGCAAACATCCCGAAATGACAAGTCAATTCTACATAAGGTTGAAAGAGCTCCATGTTTTAAGGTGCAATAACGAGGAGAAGAAAAGCCGGTTTCTTAGAGATCGCAAGCAGACTCTGCGTCCCTGCCTAGATTGGAGAAAGCTCGATAAGGCCTGGTCCACGTACAGCCGTCGGGCTTGCTAGTTCTGGGCAACGCTGATGATGCTAAAGTGGACTATCGACGTTACCTTTCAGTGGGACCGTCGAGCGTGGTGATGCTGGCGTCACGCCGAATGTCACCGGTAAGCCACCGCAAAGGCTACAGACTCACTAAGACCTGTACGTTGATTCTGCTGCGTAATATCGGCATCCAGATGCTTTTCAGGGAATCATTTGACTCGGATCAGGAATTTGCCCCTCAATTCTCGACACTTCCTATCTATCTATTTGGCATCAAGATTGATTTTCAAACAATCAAACATCGCAAATATACTAAACACACCAGCTGATCTGGTAAGCCGGCAACATACACAAACCAGAGCCTCTATTGAGAAGGGACAAGACTGTTTGCGCGTGCAGACGCGAAAACGCCACCTGTGGCTGGCCGCTTGGAAAATGCGATCGTACAAACCGTGCGAAGAGCAGTGAGCTAGTCAACAAGACTGAGCCAGTACTGAACGCGGAAAGCACCATAAAACCCCGGAATCAGTGTCGGCAAGAATCTAACGATTCTATAGAGGAGGCTAGATCGCTTTTTACGAAGTTAAGTGCTGGATATTATAGGGTTTAGGGACCGGATCGTAGAAGGTCTAGATACTCAAGGGAGGTGAGGCCATTGTTAGAACGCCCTGCGCTCTTTAAATATCGTGTCACTGGCCTTCCGCGATAGCTGTGCGAAAACTATCCCGCACCGCTTATAGTTGGAGCCACCGAACATATTAAGAACTACTGCGCTTATCGATCGATTAGGGATACAGCATACCCCTTAGGGAGGACCTCGTTTATAATCAGAATATCCTTACTAAGGTAGGGTGATTCTTAAAGTAGAGTATATGCATTAGTGGAGGTATCAGGCTGACTTCGGTCACAAGGAAGAGGACAGGCGTGAAATTTCCATTGCAAAGTCGCAGCTAGACACTCACGCAGATGTCTTAAGTCACGCCTCCATGTCCTAAAATACAAAATTATCGTACACGGGGTCAGCATCGAGATCGAGGTGACCGATAGACTCGAGATTGAGGAGCGGACCAAGTGGGATAACCAGACCCTCGGGATTGCCACGACCACGTACACAGGATGAGTTAGGAAAGACGTCGCCGCGAAGAGGGTATCCTTAATCGTAGTGGATTTTAATAATGCTTACCACGCGTACTATACATTCCTGATATAGCCAAGCTTCTAGGCGTGTTACGACTTAATCGTCGGTTTCTGGCTAGCGCTGCTATTGGCTGCAGTTCCTTTCCGAACTGAAAGGTGAAAGGCATAAGCGCGCGATGATAATAACCTCCGTCTTAATTCAGTAGGTTACAAGCTAAAAGCAGGCGGAGGAGGGTAGTATTCGAGAAGAGTAGTAGCATTCGCGGACTTCGCCTATATTAGGTAAGCAACGCAGAGATGCTAATGTAGAGGCGGTTCCTCTAGCTATAGTACCTAACTCTATTACTGGTTAGAATAACGCGTGATTCACAGTAAAATTTAAGGTTACGCTAAGAAAGTTTCTCACTATTCCGTCGCAGCATTCCGCGCTAAGTCTTTTTAGGGATAGTATATATTTCTCACTATTCCGTGCTAGGCCGTATTAGTACTAGTCTCTACTTAAGTAATCCTTAAAGTATCACCCTAAATTCCGTAGAAATTTTAATATAGGTACGCCTTATACGATTTCTTATACGATTCTACGCACTATTCTATACTCCTCGCACGATTTCACGTATTATTCTACGCTCCTCGTACGATTCTACGCACTATTCTATCCTCCTCGCACTATTCTACGCACTATTCTATCCTCCTTACACTATTTTACGTATAATTCTACCTTCCTCGCACGATTCTACGCACTATTCTACCTTCCTTATACTATTCTACGCACTATTCTATCCTCCTCGCACTATTCTACGCACTATTCTACCTTCCTTATACTATTCTACGCACTCTAGTAGGTATTCGCTATCGTAAGTAAGGTGTATAAAATAATACGATATAGTAAGTTTCGTATACTATCTTATTCGACTAGAGCTTACTAACTATATAATACTAGCTGCTTACGTATAGATCTCTTATAGCCGTAGATATCGTGCTTTAAAATATAGTAGTTTAGGGCCTTAAGGAGTAGATAATCGATACGCTAAACTATTTCTAGATTTTTCAACTACCTAGCTAATAGTAGTACTCTATTACCTAACGAACGCTAGGCCTAATTCGAATTTTCTACTACCGTACTAATTAAAATATAGTAGTTAAACCTTAGACTTAACGATAGTTTAATATACTACTTCTCGTATCTTAAGAAAGATATTCTACTATTATAACTTAGCCGTTCTACGACTAAGCTTACTACTAATAGAAGAAAGGTATAGCGAATCCTACGTAACTACTAAGAAGGGAAGTACTTAGATAAATAGAAAGATAGTAAGGCACCTTACTATTTTACTAACTAACTATACTATATTTCCTAATACGGAAAGAGGGAACTATTATATAGATTACGAATCTCCTATATTTATAACTTACGTAGTTAACTTAAGTATATAATTCGATATTTAATTAAGTTCCTATAAACCTCTATTCTAGTTATATTATATCCCCTTTCCTTAAAAGACCTAACCTAGTAGGCTATAATACCTAGTTATAAACGGTTTATAATACTTTAACTACCCTTAATAGGAATATAGGATACGAATTAGCTAATAATTAGCTCTTACTCTACCTTACTAATAGATAAGCTTTCTAAGGACTTTACTAGCCTTAACTTATTATTACGAAGTATTACTAGTACTAAGACTATAATACCTATAGTTATAGAAGTAGTAAAGGTTAAAGACGATATTAAGATCGACTTCTTCTATAGAGATAAAGCTAAGCTTAGGGCTTATCTAATTTAGGTAAAGTTAGCTTTTAATCTTAACCCTACTAAATTCCTAAATATAACTACTAAGGTTATTTATACTACTACTTTCCTTTAAGGCTCGGCCTTCGCTTAGTTTAAACTATATCTAACCTAATACCTTAGGGTTAGGGTTAGGGTTAGGGTTAGGGTTAGGGTTAGGGTTAGGGTTAGGGTTAGGGTTAGGGTTAAGATTGAATTGACTATGGACAAGGATTTGAATGCAAAAGAAAACTATGTACGAGATGCTGTCGCCAGCACCTTTCGTCTTCCCTTGCAGAAAAGAAAACTCATCAGGAAAGCTGAGGGGAACGCCTTCTTAAATACACAAATGTTCCCATCCGTGCCAAGTAGGCAGCCGCCTGGCTGGCGCCTAGTAAAACGCCTCCGCCACGTCAATGTCTCACCATGTCGTACAACAGGGTCTTGTCGTACCTGGGAACTGTCAGTCTTTTGGGCTGAAAGGACATTGCGAAAGAAGGGGCATGGTCGTCGAGTTCTGCGTTCGATGACAAACATACCACCTGAGTGAAGCATTTCCTCAGCGTTTTGCCTGAACACCTAGGGTTAGGGTTAGGGTTTAGGGTTAAGGCTTTCGCCTTTCGCCTTTCCCGAAATGTTCGAGAACACCGCTGGGGTCAAATCCTGAACCGAAATCCGCCCATTGATCTTCTTTCCGTGCCAATCGCTTCCACCTCGCTGGTTGACGGTACACGAGGGACTTACCACCCCCTAGTCCTTTGGGTACATACTCACCTCGATCCAGCGAGGCTTACCACGAACCAGCTGTCCTGCAACCGCCGCACCGCCCTTCACCAGCAAACCATGCCTAATAACCTCCTACTCCCAGCGTTCGGTCAAGCCTAATAACTGATTTCGCCAGGCGTTCGTAAACGGCCGAAGCCGAAACACCGCGCACCAGATCCAGCCAACACGCCGGCGGGGGGATTCTGAACAGGCCCCCAAGCCGAGCATATAGAATAGCGACTCACAGTGGCACAAAAGGAAGGTCGAGCTCCAGGTCTGACAGCTCCGACTCCACGTCTTCGACGGTGATTTCCTCAATTTCCTGTCGCAGGATATTTCGATTTACCGACCGGAGCAGATCCCACAGGTTCCGCGTCCGTTTTTTGGATACTAGGCAATGTGGTGGGAAGGGTTGGTCATGTGGTCCAAGACGCGCCCATTCGTCCAACATCGCTTTCCAAACGTCGGCTGAGGAGATCTTCTCCCATACAGGATTGTATTCTGAGATGGCAATAATCGAGGTGCCAGATTTTCGTGCCACGCGTCGTTCCGTACACGTGACATTGTTGTATCTTGGCACTCGGCGGACCTGCCTTGCCCAGTTTCGCAATACCTGAACCGGCCAGCCTCTCAATCGGAGTCGCGACAAAAATGTCGCCTTCCATGTCTCAAAGTACGACTCCTTCTTACTGAGTGCGGCTGCCCGGGTGAGCTCTCCTTTGACAAGTCCCTTTTTCACAGACAAAGGGTGACTGGAGGCCCACGGGAGATATTGGTGATGGTTCCTTACCTTCTCGTAAGGCTTGAAACACACTTCCGGATCATTGAGATGGATATGAAACCATACATCAAGGAAGGCAATGCCTTGCCCGGAGTGTTCCCAGGTAATCACCATTCCTGGGCTGAAGTAAAGACTTTCCACGATTTGATCTGAGCTGTGAATAACAAAGATGTCATCGATGTAGCGACGGTACAATCCGTCAAACTGTCTCAAGACAACTCTTTCAGTAAAGGCCATGTACAAGTTGGCAAACACAGGCCCGCACGCGATCCCCATAGGAACCCCGTCGACCTGTGCCACCAGCCTGTTATGACACTGAAAGATCGTGAAATGCCAGACGTACTCCGCGGCGTCCATGATCCAACTAACCAGTTCCCTTGGGTAGATTGGATAATCCGTCAGCAACATTTCGAGGGCAGTTCGAAAATTGTGCCATGGGATTGCTGTGTACATGGAAGCCACGTCGCCCGTATGGAGGCGAACCATTTGATTTTCCTTTTGTTTGTTAAAATTGGCCACGTCTTGGACCAAATCCCGGCTGGATTCACAAATCCAAGAAAACTGCCTTTGTACCGGGAGTAACAAATGGTGAAGGGTGATCGCTACCCGAGACGTCATGTAGCTGTGCATAGGCACAATAGGCCGAATTTTCCACGGGTTTTTATGTATCTTCGGAATCCCGTGAAAAACCGGTACTTGACGTAGCGTATGCCCTTCATTGATAAATTTTCGGACCCGTGGTGTCAGCCAGGTCGAAAGATACCTTCTTCCTGCCATAAGAGTCGTAAGCTGAGATGACGCCCTTTCAAAGAAAGTCTCAATAGTCTCTTGGCACGGTTGAAATACTGGTAGGTCAATAAACTTGACAATTTGCTGCTCATACCAGTCTTGAGTCGTAACCACCAACCCGAGATTTTTGTCCGAGATGAATCCCAAGAGTCGAGCTCTCGAGAGATATCCTTTCAGTTCCTGCGGGCTTAGCATAACGTGCCGAAACACGTCACCTGTCCCTATCAAGGACGGGGGCATGGGCTGATCCAAAGAACGTTGGAGTTGCCGTCTCCCTGCCTCGATTCCTGAAACAAACCAGTGGTCATGAACTTCCGGTTGGAAGTTTTCATTCTTGGCGAAGGGTATTCCAACAATGTTTTCTTCCGGTCGCTCTCTCCCTCGGAATATCCAGCTCAGGCGTGCCTTCCGAGAGAGCCTTTCAAACCATTCATAAGCGACCACATTGTCTTCTCGAATCCTGAACAGGAACTTCAGGTTGAGGGACAGTGTATATTCGACATCTCGGGGTAAAATGACGTCGATGCCTTTGTGTACCCCTGGCCACCACGTCATCAAGGAATCCAACTGTTCGATGGTGAAGTGGCGCCAGACGTACATCATTTGAGCTTGAGGGCTTATTTTGAAGAAGCCGGGATGCAGAGCGCTTAGTGAAACCGACGGGGGAACACTCAGCGCTTCCTCTGCTGCTGCCCGGCTGACTTTCCGCCTTTTGCGCGGTTGGTCGGGCCCCCATTTGCCCTCTTCATTTTTCTGGTTTTGTTCTTCGAAGGACCAGCCCTCCGCTTCCCTTTTCCCGATTTCTCGCGTCTGTTCCTGTTGCGATCTTTTCGGGATTGCTCTCTTCTTGAGAGAGCTTCATTGATCAGGGCCATCATATTCTGCTGACCCTCTCCGGAAGGTAGTTTGGTCGCATTTTTGATGGCCTCCTTTTTCGCATCTTGTTGTCTCGTTTTTGTGTTGGAGACGCGAAGATACGCGCTATGGCCGATAGCCGATGCTGCATGTGCCATCCTCTTCCGGATCTCACTCTCGTAGAGGATGGCCAAATGCTCAGGCGTGACGTGAGGCCCGCGTGCGGCCTCAGCCCACACGGCTCGGAGTTTTTCCTCAACGACTCCCCGTGAAGAGAATCGCACCAGATTACTCACCTCTCGTTGCTTGATTGCTATCATTTGGCCTAGCGCCGAGGTCTTTGCCGTCCTGACCACGGTATCAAAATTCATCTTAGCTAGTTCCCCATCGTCCGCGGCCAATGACCCCTTGGACACCTGGACGGTGGGGGCTTTGATGGAATTGAGCGCTGAAACCTTGTCCAAGGCAGGGTCCGCCTGCCATATTTGCCATTGCTTGAGCAGGGTCTCCGCAGCCCCCTGCTTTTGACAAGCACTGAACACATCATCAAAGATGATTTTGGAACCTGGTTGCGCTGGAACGGGCACCAATTTGATCAGCTGTCCTACTGTGCTGCATTTTGCAATTTCTTCGACCACGAACTCCACCAGCTTTTTATTCAATTCCTCCTGCTGCTGGTATTCCTCCGTGTCGGCAGACGCAGTGAGTGTGCTGGGGTCCTGACTCCTGGCTTGGGTATTGACGACACGGGATGGAGTCGCCTCCACCCCGTCCATCTCTCTATCTGCTTGTTGTGAAGCAGAAGAGGACCCTTGGGAAGGCCTATGCCTATGGGAGGCATGAGAGGACCTTGATGGTGTTGACATGTTGACCTTGTCCAAATATGTAAGGGTTAGGGTTAAGATTGAATTGACTATGGACAAGGATTTGAATGCAAAAG